>JABMCL010000520.1:0-32500 GCA_018857735.1 Alviniconcha marisindica | reverse complement strand
AATGAGGACCCCCGAAAAATGCATACAAAATACATGTAGCTGATTATACCTGTCCCTTTCAATTGAATAAAAATTGTAAAGAAAGACAAAGACAAAGATAAAGAACAAAATGAACCAGTAAAATGTACAGCTAAAAAGTGTTGGGATGTTGCAAAGCGACTGATTATGTCGAAAGTACGAGAAACAAAGTGGAACATGAAACGCAAGACAGCACGCAGCACATAGTTTTCAGTGTTTACATACAAACTACACTGTGGTCATGTGACCGAGTATTTAGTTGCCTGTCCAACTAGCCCAACGACTGATTGGGGCCAACTCGACCAAGTCTGATCAGTTTTGTGTACAGTCTGATTGTAGTGCTGAAATGAAGACAGTATCGATGGTCAAACCTTCGTTTCATGAATGATATCGTCTGCCCGGAAACTGACCGCCTCAGCCTGTGTTTCGGCCATCGGTTAACTCGGGAGCAGAACACTGCATCCTAATTCTCCCTTGTACGTTTCTACAACGTCCCACGTCCGGCATGCTAGTCTTGGCTATAAGAAGCCTAATGTGTGAGTTTTGCTTTGAGGGGCACACCCAGCGAAGGATGACTTCGTTAGCGCCGGAAAGTCATAACAAATTAAGGCTACCTTGGCCTTCTTTGTTAACGGCGTCTACGATAAGGTGGCGTGCCGGCCGAGTTATTACGACATTGACTGACCGGACTCAGGATCGATGTGCTACGGGTTCGAATCCCGCTTCGGATAGTAACCGTTTTTAAACTCGCCCTAGTTTCAAGTTGGTGGGCCCAGTGACGTCCTTCGAGTGAGACGATACGTGACCAACAACTAAATCAACAAAGTAAAATGATAAAGCCGAAGTTCCATGCGCGACAGGATTGCCTATGAGAGTGTACCGCCACAATTAGAAAATACCGCCTTCATAAAATCATATAGAAATTCCACCAACGTTAGAAATGTAATCACGTTAGTTTGCTGTCGTAGGGAATGCAAACTCAACTTTCCACGCGGGAGGACAATCCGTTCTTTGACAATAAAGTATGCAAAGAGCTGAAGGTATCAGAGCCACCACTACGAGGGTGGGATGGCCTTCTTCCTCCTCTTACTCTCACCGTAAACATCTCTTCAACACCATTTTGTATTCTTTGTGTTACTTCCCTTGACTGAGTTGATTGGCCTTTAAATATCGCCTTATCTATCTGTCTATGTAGCTGTCTACCCTCCTACCAGTTTCTTCCTCAGCTCTTCGCCCCTCTCTCCGCTTATTTTGATTATTGCAGCTGATTACGGTACAGTTCTTGTACTTAGTTTTGATTGACATCCGTCTTCAGTTTGGTCAGAACATTGTTGCTTGTACATTTGCTGTTGGCTCCCCCCCCCCCCCCCCCCCCCCCCCCACCACGGCCACCACCACCTCAAGCCGCTGTTCAGATCAGCAGATCAGCCTGTCCTCAGTTTTGTGTTAGCCTCCTCTCACCATTTTGAATCTGCGATAGGCTCTGCAGACCATCTAGGGCTGTTTTCAGCTTTTGCATCAGTTCATTCACTTCGCTCTCCACTATCTCATCAAACCTCTCATCGCTGACATTTGACATAGTGACGTCATTCCTCAGCTGTACCACGGGAGTTATGTTCCCTTGCTCTATTTTTAGCACGTGCACTTCGCCACGGAAGCGGCGCTGAGGGCAGCTTTGTTCACCACCCATGGCTATGACCACAAACCCTTTGACTAAGGGTGCAAGACGTGCAAAAAAGAAAAACAGTAACTGACCCTGTCAAGTTTTTCTTCTCTCTGTATGTGTCTGATCTGAAAAAAATAGTCAGGATGATAAAACTGCCTCAGTAAGTCAGCCGTTAAATTGATACGAAAGATATATACTATATATATTTTATATATATATATATATATATATATATATATATAAAAGTAAAAAAGTAAAGAAGAAGAAGAAGAAGAAAGATTACTGCTTTAGGTTAACAAAATTCTAAACCTTCTTTCAAATCTGTAACCTAGAGTGTATGTCTAACTAATGTGCAGTATCCCTCAAATAATCGGCATCAGAATAATAATAATGCGATAGTATCAACCTCTGTATCGCTTCAGTTCACACAGAACATAATTATTACCAATGTTATACTTCATCAGTCGGTTAACAAATCCTTGTCATCAATGCACGTATACATATAGTACTGACGCTAGCAGTTCTGTTGCAAACGATAAACGGATAGACGTTCTTGCTAAACAATCTTATTTCAGTGTTAATGTCAAAACACGACTGAAACACGCGATCTCAAAATTGGCGTTGCTCTCTGTGTGCTGGTCAATCAGCATCAAACAGAAAAAAGTGTTTTGTCTGCTCCTTTAATGTCTTACTTGAGTCGCACCACAAAAGTAAATGATAACCGAGGCTGCCGTATTGCCGGCACTTAAACTCCACTTCACCGTATGGAATGTCACAAGCATGGACTTAACATAGATACAGGTCCATGATCACAAGCACGTGGCAGAGCTCAGGAGCTGTGTCAAAGTCGAGGTGGCCGTCCTGGGCTCCCCGTTCCTTATAAGCCTTATGGTTCCCGTGGACATAAAACAACACAGAAGCACATGACTATTGATTCACAGGGTGTGCCACAGACAGATCGTTTTTAGCGACACCGCCGTACTGTCTGCTCCACACTTTCACTTCGCCGTCTGGGTTGTTGGCTCCCGGCCATTGGCTGACGGAGTGCTCAGCTTCTCTCAGCTGCCCCCTTTCCACGATTTCCCTTTTGTGAGCAACTACCTTGCCTCCGTCAGCGGATCGCATTGTCACTGTGCGCTCACTTTCGAAATAGTCGACTTCATTTTTGACACGACGGAATATGCTTTCAAAGCACATTTTTAACACAAACCACAGAAATGCAAAGAAACCCATTAAAGGAAACAAGCAATCGACCAAAGTAACAACAACTCACTTTAAAACCCTATCCGTTGTAGGCCTTGTCAAGTGATAATTCAATTTGCTCGAGAAATTAATTCAAATGTTCATGAAATTCCCCTATCTACTAACAGCAATCTGCTTGTAACAGTTCAAAATAAGTTCAGGTCTGACGTGAAATGGTCTTGTGGTCTAACAGCAGGACTTCCCAAACATCACCAGATCTCACGTTCCCTGCTGTGTTCATAACCAGACGAAAGCAGCAACTGACATATTCTCTTCGTTTATATCCCCGCTTGGTATAGATGCTCCGCTGTAAGTTCTGCAGTCAGTAGTTTGCCCTGTTGCGGATTTGGGGTTGTCACTGTCAGGGCAAGGTGCGGTTTTGGTCTTGACACTATCGGGGCAAGGTGCGGTTTGGGGTTTGACACTATCGGGGCAAGGTGCGGTTTGGGGTTTGACACTATCGGGGCAAGGTGCGGTTTGGGGTTTGACACTATCAGGGCAAGGTGCGAGTTTGGGGTTACCGCTATCGGGTTACCGCTATCGGGTGCGGTTTGGGGTTTGACACTATCAGGGCAAGGTGCGAGTTTGGGGTTACCGCTATCGGGCCAAGTTGCGGGCTTTGGGTTATTGCTTCCAGTTCCAATTTTTGGCTGTTTGCTAGAAGCAGAAATTGCGGCCGGTTTAGGGAGGTCAACAGGAGAGCCAATTCCGGGACAGGGGTTGCTGGGCCTTGTGACGTTCCGCAGAGTAGTTCCCGTGTTTTAGTTTATCCTTCTCAAAGATCTCTTCTTTGTGCAGCACGAGCCGTGAACCGTCTGGAGCGACCACTTTTGTCGTTCTCTCACTTGTCATGAACACCACTTCATGCTTTTCCAGTCTGTTTCCCATCATAACTTCGAAGCATCGTGTTGCACGGTGAAATTAGCATCGATTCGAACGAATTAGATATGACAGCTGGAGCGAGATATAATTCAGAATCATAGATATGCGATATTTTTGCTTTGATATGGTCTTACTCCCGGCACTACTTAGATTACTTCATTCGTTGGGTTTACGCAGTCGAAGACCAATGAGCTTCCGGTGAGATTAAGAGGTCAAACAGAGGAACGATTGTTTAAATCTTTGAAAATCTTTGTCAAAGTTTAACGGACGAAAGTGTAAAGTTATTTACTTACACCCTGTGCTGAAGAAGCAAGAACTGTGTTTCTATGAATATCAGAAACCCCCCTGAGACCTTCTCTCATCAAGTCTACGTTGCTCTGGGCTGTCGAACACATTATTTTCTGGGCTGCCTCCGGGGTGGATGTGAACTCTTCTTGTCCTTGTCTTCGTAGATGGTGGTACCGTCAGTGGTACAGACCTTCACTGTTTTCTCGCTTACAACTTGTGTTGTCTCCGCGGCTCCCATTTGGAAGTAGCCTCCACCTTACTCCACAAACAGTTGCAGCACAAAGTCCTTTCACCACATAACAAGGGCTTGTTCAGTGAAGTCACTCGCCGAAAGAAGTCCTTATAGCATCAGCTTGGGAAGAGTCGGATCAAGGTCTGGAAACAAAACGCACATACGATAGTCATATATTTTGCACTCGCAATAGTCTGGAAAATAATAAATTGGTGTATAGAGACCTTTTCATATCTGAAAATACCGAAACCCCGATTTTGCATCTCGAGTTTTGAAACTAGAGGAATTTGGTAAGTGATGCACATTACGAGAAATCTTAAGTGTGGTGTCTTACTAGCGGCAAAAGACAAACGTACTAATTATGTGCACATAATGCTACACAATGGTAATCATGTGCACATAATTTCTAATTATCTGCACATAATTGATTTTATCTCCACATAATTGTAGTTATGTACTTTTGACGCAAGTAAGCCACAGGGAGCAGCACGAAAGGCTCACAATTACCGAATATGTGCACATAATTAGTAATTTTGTGATTTTGATGCAAATAAGCCGATGGAACCACTGAAGCGCCAAAAGACATATTTACCATGTAGAGATAATAGTAATTATTTTCAGATAAAATGTAATTATATTGAAGTAATCCTTTCGTGCTTTGCCCAACGACTTACTAGCGACAAAAGCACATAATAATTAATTATCGCTGACAGCGCATGCGCGAAAGACAGCGCGGAGGACGGTCTGGTTTCACGCGAATGATTTTCTGCGCGGCAATTTTGTCCCCTGCGACAGTGTAGCGGACACTGAAGACTAAACACTGAAAGCGTGGGTAAGTATATGATGGATGTGTTTTACAAATGCATGCTTTTGGTAAACATGCCGATGTGGATAGGTGAGCGTAAAAGGAAGTGGGTGGGGTATACCTACAGATTAGGTGATAATAACTATGTGCATGGGTACATATAATCTGTGTGTTTATTTTTTGCGACTGCAATCATGTGTATATTAAAAATATGATTGAAGGTTTAAAACAAAAACAAAAAACGTTTACTGTTGTTTTGGTCTAATTGTTTTACATACTGTTGTTATCTTGATAATGGTAAGCGTCAGAGTAACATCACACACACCTTTGTGGAAAGATTTTAAATAAAAAGGAAGAAAAAAGAAGATAGTATCTCACATATTATGTGCCAATGGAGCGGAAAAGAAGTTGCAGGTTGGTCAGTCAAAACCGTATAGGCTGGGCGTTACCAAACTGTATGATCACCCCTGCTATGCACAGTCTGGCTTATAGTGGCTACGGCAACACTTTACGGGCTTTCTAGATTCGCTTGTAGCTGGACTATTAAATACATCACCCTCCACCAACAGGCAAATGCGTTCAGTGTTGCTTTACGTCCACAGAGACCGTACGGACTATTAGCGCCACGGAGCCCAGGACATCCACCTCTTCATTCACACAGCTCCTGAGCTCTGAATGGCAAAAACGTGTAGGGTAGCCTATATATCGCGTCGGAAAACAAGTCTACTGAGGTTAACTGGTAACGGGTGTTGGACGTTAGCATGAACCATGCAAAAACTGCCGCAAATGCAGTTCCGATGTGTAACTGACTAACGAATTGTCATAGTATCGCGGGGAATATCAAAAGACTTAATTGAAGGCACTAGCTCTGTAAAAACATACTCTTATTTTCAACAAGCAGAAACAATGGAGGGAGAGGTGGGGGGGACGGGGGGGGGGGGGGGGGGGGGGGGGGGGGGGGGGGGGGGAACACAACAGCTTGAAATTACGGATTTTGTTTAACACTGACCTCGTTGTTTTATTGAATTAAAAACAAACGATCAATGAAGTCGGATTCGAGCGATGCCAGGAGTCATAACTCGCCTACCGCGTAGAACTCTGGTGCTTTGGTTCCAGAGCCCGGAACGAGTAGATGTAGTTGTTCCATTGTTTCAGTCGGCTCTCTGCATTCTAATCTGTCTTCAGCTTGATAAAGTGTTGCGCCATTAGGTGCACAACTGTTACTGATTGTGCAGATGAAAAAATAGCTGCCCATTTCATCATCTGTCCTGGAATGGGAGCAATGTGGTTCGGCCTCCACTCACATTAAAAAAAAATGTTTTATTGCCAGGTGTAATCCTGAAAATGAAGTATACAGTGTGAGGGGAAAACCACAAAATGTGGAATGTATTCGAAATGGTTACTCAATTAATTTACACACACACACACACACACACACACACACACACACACACACACACACACACACACACACACACACACACACACACACACACACACACACACACACACACACACACACACACAGAGAAGCGCACGCACCCGTACATCACACACACACACACACACACACACACACACACACACACACACACACACACACACACACAACACACACACACACACACACACACCACACACACACACACACACACACACACACACACCACAAACACACACACACATACCACACACACACACACACACACACACTACACACACACACACACACACACACAATCACACACACACACAATCACACACACACACACACACACACCCACACACACACACACACACACACACACACACACACACACACACACACACACACACACACATAAGGCCCCGTACATCACACACACACACACCACACACAACCCCACACACACACACACACACACACACACACACACACACACACACACACACACCACACACACACACACACACACACCACACACACACACACCACACACACACACACACAACACACACACACACACACAGAAGCGTCGCCCCGTACATCACACACACACACAACACACACACACCACACACGCACGCACGCACGCACGCACGCACGCACGCACGCACGCACGCACGCACGCACGCACGCACGCACGCACGCACACACACACACACACACACAACACAAATAAAACAAATCGGGATGCATATTTATAAATAACTCAATACCCCAGCCCCCCCCCCCCCCCCAAACCACACACACACACACTAATGAAAGAGAGAGAGAGAGAGGGCACACCAGACCCGGCAGTGATGTGTGCACCCTATCTTTAAAACAACAACAACAACAAACAACAAGAACAACAACAAAAACGCTCAGGATGCATACTTATAAATAACTCGTCTACACCGTCGCTCCAACCACACCCGAGCCCAACCGTCTGACGACCCGAATAGTAATCAGTTATTTCTATGTTTCTGATAAATGTACCATTAAAGAGCTAGTTCTTCGAACGCCCCGGTTTGTCGTAAAGTCTAATCGGTCACCGACATCTACAATTTATTGTTGCTGCTGGCAGTGTCGTCGTTTGCTCTCTTCACTAAGCGGCGTAGCAGGTTTCACACACAACCGCACGCACACACACAAACACAACGACGCACGCACGCACGCACACAAACACACACACACATACACACTGACAAACGGACGGGCGCGCACTCAAACACACACACATACACACACACGCACACACACACACGCCGGACAATACGGGCCTCACACACACACACACACACACGCACACACACACACGACGGACGCACTCACTCACACACACACACACACACACACACACACACACACACACACACACACACACACACACACACAACACACACCACACCACCACGCACGCACGCACGCACGCACACACGCACCCCCCCCCCCCCCCCCCCCCACACACACGGGTCGTTCCAACGTGAGCCCCGCCTGGAAGACCCGACTAGTCAGCAGTTACTTTTGTCTTTCTGATAAACGTACCCTTTGAGAGCTAGTTCGGCGAATGCCCCAGTTTCTCATAAAATGTAATCTAATATCTGACTGCGATCGTTGAGTGTCTTCACAAACCCAAGCTGCAAGCAAGTCGAATTATATCAGACCACGTTACTCTAATAGCCGCTGGCAATGTTTTACGCCAGCACAAACAAAACCCAGTCGAATCGAGACTGGACTGTTGTTTTACCCGGGGCGGACGCCCCCGATGTTTACGTGCGTGCTTCGATGTTACGCTACTTCCACGGTCTTCATACTCAAACTTCTGGATTTTTTTTTTTACGAAGGGCGCTTGAAGCGTAATACTTATAATGCCGATTTCGGTAAACAGGTGCGTGGAGATAAAAAGTGCCCCTTCAATGGTGTAACCAATTACTGCAGAGTATGGAGGAAGGGCACAGGAAAGCTAAGTGTGTGCAGTTGTAGCTGTCTTCATCCTCAGTGCACACTTATACTCGAATGTTTGCATTCCACAACACAACCGAATGTATGGAAAGGCTTTCTATACCGACAACGTAGATACAGGTCGTGGCTGGTAAACCTGGGTGACCAGGTGGACAGGTGGAGAGAGCCTTGCACAAGGTTAGACGTCTGCGATAGGAAACTGGCAAAGCTGTTACTGGACAAGTAAAAGAAAAGGTTCCTGATACTTCTTTTTTGATTGATAGGAGTAGTCTACCGGAACCATACGTTTAAATATTCTACTAAGTACTACCTGTTTGCGTAAATGTGTGTTTCAGGTGTGCCACCGGCCGGTAGGTTTTTCTTTTCTTTTCATTATTATTATTATGGTGCCTAAAATATTTCGTGTAGTAGCATCGGATCAGTACGCTGCGAAAGAATTGTCACCCAACACTTTCCACCTCGGTCCACCGCCGAACATTATTAGTAAACGGCAGCTACAGGTCTCATCCACTATGGTGAAGTACACATAGCACAGTTAGGAGATTTATTCACAGAAAGACATAAAATTATTCACACAATCATCACTTAAGTCGCCCGACAAATTATTACCCCTGAGCAGATTACGTGCCTGAAACAACGCCATTGTCAATTGTTTGTAGGCCGAGTCTACAAAAACTTGTGTAAAAGAACAAAACGTAATGACGTAATACGCGTTCCGTAAACAGCTGCACCCGGGGGGAGATCCCCAATCTATTTTTAGACCACTACAGTTATTCTTAAATTGCCGGATTTCAACAGGACCAAAGCAGAAATTAATGCTACATAATAATCGCGCATAAAACAATACAAATTCATCCAAAAAATCGTTTTTTAGCCAAATCTGCATGGGCCAGTCCCTTTAAAACTAGCTCTCCCACATATAGTTGAGCCTCTCACCTATATATATAACTTATCTATTCTTAACAACATCTCCCCAACTACCCTAAAAAAAAGCAAAAAGTGATTCCTGTGCCCAAAACCAATGATTTAAGTGAACCAAACAACTTTCGTCCCATCTCCATACTTCCCCTGCTTTCAAAACCGATAGAAAGACATATACATAAACACTCACTGAAATTCCTTACTGAACACAATCTATTATGCCAGTCACAGTCAGGTTTTCGTCCTCAACACTCATGCCAGACAGCATTAGCCAAACTGTGATAACTGGCTTTCTGCCATCAACAACTCTGAGGTTGTTGGTGCTGTTTTTCTTGACCTAAAAAAATGCTTTTGATCTTGTTAATCATAATATTCTACTTAAGAAATTATCCTTATATACAGCAAACTCCCCATTTGTCTCGTTATTTAAATCTTATCTGGAGCTAAGATCACAAAGTGTTTATGTTAACGGTGAATACTCTAATGAAGGCATTGTTCGTTATGGAATTCCTCAGGGATCTATTTTAGGACCGCTTCTATTTTCAATTTGTGTCAATGATCTTCCCCTGCATATTACTAGCAATAAAGTTCATTGTGACAGGTTTGCGGATGATGCTTCATTAAATACATCTGATAAAGATACAGACACTGTTCAAAATGAACTACAGAGAAGCATAAATGAAGCATCTGACTGGTGCGACAATAATGCCATGATTTTACATCCTGCAAAAACAAAAAGTATGCTACTTACTACTAGGCAAAAACATCAGCTTCGCCCGCTTCACCTTAATCTTAGTCTTAAAGACAGTCATATTGAACAAGTTCATGAGCACCGGCACCTTGGCGTTATTATTGATGATGAATTTAGCTGGCGACCACACATTATTGGCACATGTAAAACAGTTTAAAAAATCTTTATCTGTTGTCACAGCTCAGACACTTTGTGGACACTCCTAAGCGCAAGCTGTTTTACCATGCTGATATTTCCCCTCACCTAACTTATACATCAACTGTCTGGGACGGCTGTAGTGATATCTTTTTTAACAAACTTAATTCTCTTCACAGAAGGGCTGCAAAATTGATGATATCTGATTCCTCTTTATCAACCGATACAAAGCTACGGTACTTGGGAATACTTCTACTCAAAGAAAAGCTTATGTTCAATAAGGCAGTGTTAGTATTCAAAGCATACAAAAATCGTGCACCTCCGTACCTTAAACAGCTTTTTATCTGCTCCAAGATTCGCGCCACATCAAGATATATAACTCTGCCCAAACCTGGAATAGACCTTTTTAAAACTAGTTTCTCATTTTCAGGCGCATCCTTGTGGAATACCATCCCAAATCAAATAAAATCATGCAATTCACTTACCGGCTTCAAAACACAACTTTATAAATGGTTCAAGGACATCCTGTTGTATTATAACATTATAAAATGGTCAAGCCAGGCGGCCTGACAAATCACAATGCTGTGATCGGGGAACACAGTTCCAAATTGTAATACCATAATGCTGGCCAAGTGTAAAGAGGAGGAGGGGTGGACAAGCCCTATGCACCCTGTCCTGTAGTAACGGTATAATGAGGGCCGGGCCCTCCTGGACCTTGTCCCATCATCATAATTGCATAATTGGGGCCAAGCCCAACGGCACCTTGTTCCATTATAGCATCATAATCGGGACTAGCCCAAGGGCGATACGTTCCATTATAATATCATAATGGGGCCCAAGCCCAAGAGTACCATGACTCGTATAACATCATAATTGATGCCACACCCATGGGCACCATGTCCCATTATCTCATAACTGGGGCTAAGTCCAATGCCACTAGGTCCCAATCTGAAAGTGCAACAGAACGAGGCCCAGGGCGTTAATTAAGTGCTTTGTTTGTTGATTCGGCACCACGTCATATTATAACATTATAGCTATGCAAAAAGCAAAAGTCTCATGGTCATATAAAAATGGGGGCCAAGCCCAATGGCACCATGTTTCATTAAATTATTATAATGGGGTCTAGTCCAAGGGCACCAAGTTCCATGGGCAAGCCGCAGGGCGCCATGTCCCACCGTGTAATATCATAATGCGGGCTAACGCATTTTTCTCCAACATTTAGTGGGCGTAGAAAAGACAAGTTCCTTCGTTCCCTCGTTCCTTCCAACATTAAGAAATCAAGTTCCTTCGTTCCTTCCAACATTAAGAAATCAAAGTAAAAACTTCGAAAGTAGGGAGTCCGTTTAAAACGCCCGCTGTTTTTATGTCGCTTTTGGAAATGAGATTCGCGATACATAATACCTGCACGTGAGAAAACCAGTAAGTCAGTAAGCACATCATATTTGTGTCTGTGAGCATAAGTGGGCAGTTAAAAGGTTACAGAGTTCAGTCATATACACGTGACATCCCTATGACTGGCGTATGAGTCAGTGGCGGAGTATGGTCAGGTAAAGGCTCGGCTGACTCGCTTGCGATAACAAACTCTGTATATAAGAGAAAACTCGACTGAGAAATCACATGCTGATCAACTTTTGTTTTCGCGAAGAGCCGGACAGCTTTGTTTTTCTCTCTACGTTTTACGGTAAGCAGATGATTATTCCTATATCCCTATTTTATGAAAATATGAAATCAAAATAATTGTTACATGCACATCTCACATGCTGTTCATTAAAATTTTGCTAGTTTCTTCACCTTTCTTTTGGGGCTCTCTCTGTCTCTGTCTGTCTGTCTGACTGTCTGTCTGTCTGTCTGTCTGTCTGTCTCTCTCTCTCTCTCTCTCTCTCTCTCTCTCTCTCTCTCTCTCTCTCTCTCTCTCTCTCTCTCTCTCTCTCTCTCTCTCTCTCTCTCTCTCCGCTTTGTTCATATTTTGTAGCATAAAACGCCTTTCCATACATTCGGTTGTGTTGTGGAATGCAAACATTCGAGTAACGTTCTTTTTATTTTGGTCCTCCGAAGATAAATGGTAGTAATTCAAAATTATCTCTGCTTTGATTGCATAATCTTGAAAAAATGGAAAAGAACTATGAAGATATAAACACCACTGTTTTATTCTGCCCTGCGTATCCATTCTTAACAACAACAAATACATCAGCTTCTTCTTGTCTGTCTGCTTCTTTGCTTCCTTCTTCTTTTATTATTGTCTATTTTTCTTGCACCTGACAAAGACAATTTTTTGTCGAAAGCGCTTGTGTTTCATTGTTTCCTTGTGTTTCGTTGTATAGGTGAATACCTTTCCCTAGTTCTGTTCTATCAGTTTTGTCAACCTCACCAGTAGTTGTTCACTCATTCCTCAGAAAAAGAACGTTTTCTTTCATATTCATGAAATCACACGGGTAGTTGTGTTGCATACTAGTTTGTGATTGCACACACTTTCGACATAGCCATGCGACGAACGTTGTCGTTGAGTCACCACACACACACACACACGTACACACACACACACACACGCACACACACACACACACACACACACACACACACACACACACACACACACACACACACACACACACACACACACACACACACACTCATACACCACACACACACACACACACGTACACACACACACGCACGCACGCACGCACGCACGCCACACACACACACACACACACACACACACACACACACACACACACACGAGCTTGTGTTGGTTGAGCCAGTGTGACAGAATCGTGTCTCGAAGTGTGCATGGGAATCAAACGTACCTGTTTGGATGAATTTCCCCTAGGCCACCCTAAAATGTTCGAAAGAACGCTAGACATCATTTCATTGTTCGTCTTGGCAATTTCAAACACTATCAATTTATTTCCGAATTTTTTTGTGCTGTTCCTTATGAAAACGTTAGGAAAATGAAACTATTTCACACAGACTGTCCAGATCTCAAAAATAAACATTGACAAAAATAATTATACATGACATGTACACAAACTGAGACGTTCCGGTATCCTATCAGTGATGTCATACTGAAACGCGGGAAAGAGCTCGCGAAAACAGTGTTAGTAACACTGTCTGGGAAAGTCATCTTCTAAAATCGTTATAAAAAATCAACGGCACGTTCAATCACAAAACTTTTAATGCTGATCATGTTCGTTTAACCTCCTCTAAGCACACGAGAAGTTTAGCCGCCGAAGAAGAATTCCTTTAATAGAAATGGATTAATATTATCATGTCCCATGGATTTATTGTTATCCATCATAGTAATATATTTACCAACATCAAGGACAGTCATAGACAGACAGACAGAAAAACAAGTCTCTCTCTCTCTCTCTCTCTCTCTCTCTCTCTCTCTCTCTCTCTCTCTCTCTCTCTCTCTCTCTCTCTCTCTCTCTCTATATATATATATATATATATATAAACGTCTTTCCCCTTCCATACATTACATACACAATGGCGTGCACACGCGAAAACACCACACACACACCCCACACACACACACACACACACACACACACACACACACACACACACACACACACACACACACACACACACACACACACACACACACACACACACACACAGGCTCTCTCTCCCTCTCTCTCGCTCGCTCGCTTGCTCGCTCGTTCGCTCACATACACACACACACACACACACACACACACACACACACGGACACACATACACACACACACACACGGACACACACACACGCACGCACGCATGCACGCACGCACTGACGCACCCCCCCCCCCCCCCCCCCCCCCCCCCGGAACCCATAAGGACAATCCAAGAATCAAATATCTGCAATTCTTTGTCTGATAGGTTAAGTGTTGAATGATTTTGACTTTATTTCTCCCAACCTTCATAACTTCTGTAATATATTTTGCCAATGCTATGATCTTGGTCTCGTTCTTTGCGGCAAGGAGTGCCCTTAAATAGTTTATACCAGATTGAGCTGTAGGTGAGTCAAATTAGCTGTAATTCTTTCACAGGTCTATATAGTCCTGACAATGAAATACGGCAAAGTGTATCTCATCTTCTCTCTCCTGACTACACACTGGGCAGGTAAAGTCTCCATGTTGTTCGGTGGTAAACCATTGTTTGTGGCTTTTAAGTCCACACGCTCCTAATCTAAACCTAGCAAACATACCTCGGAACCATTTGTTTGTAATGCCCATTAAATATTTGTCAGCTTCGAAGGCGCATTTGAATGAATAAAACCATCTGTATTTATCGTCACTTTCCATCTCCAAATGCCAGTTTTACTTGTACCAGCAAATAAGCCTGCCTTTAAATTCAGCTATAAAATGTGTCTCATAGCCAACACTTTGGCACAACCAGACAGTACCAAACTCATTTTCCACCAAAACAGCTTTAACATTCGTTTCCCAGTTATGTTTGCACGCCTGTCTACATTTTCTTATCATTGGTAATCTGGTCAGTTTGATCCAATACTTAATACATGTTACATATTTTGTGATAAACAACGGATATCTGCCAGTTTCTCCTGATATCATTTTGTTTGAACAGTGTAGTGGAACATTCAGAAATCGTTTGATGGCAAATGTATGAACTTTTAGGCAGTTGCCTATTCTTACAATCTGTCCCTGCTAATCTATATGCCAATATGCTACACATCAAACAATAGTAACAAAATTGATTACCACAGTAATGATGAAGAAGATGATAAGTTTAAAATTAGAGAGAGAAAGAGAGAGAGAAGATGAGTAGCATATAGGTACATCGCACACTTAATATGCTAAAAGCATGCAGGTTTCTGGGTTAGTTAGCAGTCAGACTGTAATGTTCTGTTCGCCGCCAGTCACACAGTCTGCATGCTGAGGACAAACGCCGGCTGTGTGCACAACATACCCAACCTTTCCAATGTAGGCCAGTGTTGATGTACGGAAAAACCACCATTCCCGAGAAACTGCTTACTGTCACTCGCAATTTTGGGCAATGCGTGCAGACTGGGGACAGGAATACGACCAGACATGTCAACACTTGCTCAGTACGCATGATTAGACCGTTGACAGAGACAAAAAAATGAGACAAGTAGACACCTGATTTTGTACTGGGAGAATGTGGGTTTAGTGGCGAATAACGAAATGTAATTACACGCAATTCCATACACCCGTTGGACCGAATCTGTTCCCGATAAATCTGCAAAATGTTAATCATCATTATCAGTTATAAGGCTGGTAACAGCGGGCATGTCATTTGTATTTTCCGAAAAAGAAAACATGGGCAGTCAAGCTGAAAAGGGCATACAAATAAAATATCAATAATATTTAAGCTCCAGTATTTGGGAATCGAATGACTTTAACTGACACTCAGCTCGAATGGAACTGCAAGTGGAATGGACACACCTGCAAACTGATCGACTTGTGTCAGGATCATCAGTTTGGTTGTTTTTCGTCTTCTTTGTCTTCATTTTCTCCTTATCAGTTTTCAAACAGACTTAGGTATCTAAAACTCCAAAAGAAAGTGATGTTTTCCAAACGGTACACAGGTTACATACAGTACGAAAGACAATAAAACTGCACTGGAATTCACGACTGTGAAAAAAAAAAAAAAAAATGTCATCCAACCCTAACGTGAAGAACACACACAGACACACACAGACACACAGACACACACACACACACACACACACACACACACACACACACACACGCACGCACGCACGCACGCACGCACGCACGCACGCACGCAGACACACACACACACACACACACGCACGCACAGACACTTTACCATCACCACTCCACCACCACCTCCACACACCTAGTATGCTGTTTAAGTGGGCGATGACAGACCAATTACTAGACTCTGCCTCAGAGCTAACATCGGAAATTCCCGAAATGATTTATCAGCAATGACTCAAGTGACCTGGGGCCTAGTTTCTCGGAACATCGGACTACAACGTCACCTTAGGTTCTGCTGGTCGTGTGTACTGGAAAAGCCTCTTGAGGAAAATTATTTTAAAAAAATGTTCAGTTTCCCTCCATCACCTCCCTGGCTGATTTGTAAAACAACTATCCTGTCAAGTTACTATGAAAGCAGAGCAGTACATACAACTGTATGTGATAGTCCCACCTTGCACAGACTAATACTCTCTCTCTCTCTCTCTCTCTCTCTCTCTCTCTCTCTCTCTCTCTCTCTCTCTCTCTCTCTCTCTCTCTCTCTCTCTCACACACACACACACACACACACACACACACACACAACACCCCCCCCAACAACAACAACAACAACAACAAAAACATGCACGCGCGGTCTGTGTCAATCACAGTGTGTCATTGCGCGCGCGCGGTGACTAAAGGAACAACTGTTTCTTACAGAACAATAAACAAAAAATATGCACATATAAAAAAGTAATTGTTAGAATAGCTTCCTTCTACTAGCTTCATTCTCCTTCATAACAACCAGTTATCCTAAAAAGACAATATATGCTTAATGAAAAGGCAAAACAACGCCCCCCCCCCCCCCCCCCCCAACCCACAACCCCCACAACCTCCCGGGGGAAAAAACACTACTTTTTAGAAGTTGCCCTCTTTTGGCGGCCAGGTCTGCTTTAACACCCTCACACAATAACACCCTCATTATTCGCCTGTGAGAGTTTTACTGCTCTACATTAAAAAGAGCACACATTGAAGTGAGTTAAATAGCACACAACATTATTACAATGCCGTGCGTATGTGGTAGCTGAAATCGTTGTCGCAGCCATGTATCCGCTGTGATCCAAATGTGTGATAACTTTACCCTCGCTTACCGACACATTCATTCCACCACTCGCTAAAGTAGCGCTCTTTACTCCTTTGCACCATCACTTTGTTCATCGCAATGTCGTACAATGGGCGCCAGGTCCTAGAGGAGCATGTAGCAATAGCAGCAACAGCAATAATGATAATAATAAACAATGCGGATTTGTATATGTATAGGCCTAATCAAATCAAATCAATCTTTATTATTCATCAATATACAAAGCATAAAAATGAAAATTTTCCTATGACACATGGGCTCAAGAAGGTACATTTAAAATAACAATAAATATAAAATAAATACGTGAAAATATATATATATATATATATATAATACATATATATATATACATATAATATATATATATATATATAATATATATATATATCTCACTCTCACATTCTCTCCCCCTCTCGCCTGCCCTGGCTTCTTCCTCTAACATACACCCGCAAACACATGTGTAATATTCAGAACATGCGTGCATCCACGCGCGCGGGCATCTACGCGTGCGGGCACACACACACACACACACACACACACACACACACACACACACACACACACACACACACACACACACACACACACACACACACACACACACACACACACACACACACACACACACACACACACACACACATACACACACAAACACACTCACGCACTTCATCACTTGAAACATATTAAAATTCTAACTGCATTTAAAGCTGTGAGTATAAAAGATTTTTTACAAACATTCTTTTTTGCTAGTTTTACAGGGCTGGTTTTACTAAATCTTTACAAGACATGCTCTTTCTTGCTTTGCCCTGTATTCTAATTATATTCTTGAAAGTTGTTAATACTAGGACGGGAAAAACCTTGAATGACATACAGCTTCAAACACGCACCTGGACATTTCAAACACGCACCTGGACGGACATGACTTCCACACCATGAATCATTGAGATGTAATTATACTGTTTACATGTTTTATTCCATACACGTTGGAGTACATATTCTAAAGGTTAATAAAATGTCTCACGCTCAACATCATAATAAAAGTGATTGATCATACCTGCATCGTTCCTTGTTCTTATGGTAAGAAAAATAGCTATTCCCGGGACACGACCAGTCGATGGTTCAAGAAAAATCCAAGGGAAATCAACTTTTTGATCCTATGAACAAAATTTCCAATCCCGGCAAGAAGCCAGAGAATGAAACGAGTCCCAAGGAGAACTGTATACTGCAATAAGTCCAAAAGTCCAAAGGTGTGAGAAGTCCAAGAAGTCCACCAAAAAGTGCCGTCGTTAGAACACATTCCGTCTTTTATAGTGTTTTAGTTGTTATTTGACGTCAATATGACGTTGCTTTCCTATCAACCTTCATTCTTCTACTATTTCTGCGCATTTACCAAAACCTAAGTACAAACTTTCCTATATCATTTCTACTAATTATTACTACGCGGGGTGTACGCCATCATAGTCCCTTAACTACCTCTTTGTCATTACTATCCGTCCGCTGGACGCGTGAGAGGCTCCTCGCGCGGCGCTCAGTTCATTACCTTATATGGATAGTGGTCCCTAGCAGTCTCGACCCCTGTTCCCTGGCTATTTCGCCTATCGATCCTGACCGACACTGTTCTGTACTAACATTTCGCTTAGTCATCTTGCTTATCGATTCTGACCGACATTGTTCTGTACAAGCTCTAGCCTGTACCCGTAATCTATAAACCGGAATAGGTCTACTTCTCGTGTTCTTTTTATTTTATTTTATATATTATTATTTTATGTATTAAAATAATATTTTTTGCTCTGTAATACTAGTGGCACTTTCAGTCGTCGACACGACGGCAGAAGCTGAAAGAAAACATTTAGACGAGCAAAGATTACCACGCGCTTGACATGGCTGATCCTTTTGAATGTAGGCCACGGTGAAAAAAAAGAAGAAGTCATTCCCGAGAAACTGCTTCTAATCGGTCACGAGTGACTCAGATGTTGCGTCAGACTAGTGGGAGGAACATGAACTAGAACAGATACAACGCTTTTTGAGACTCTTGATTTGGATCACATTTCTGAGAAAATGTCAACACAGGTTTTTCGTTGTTTCTTCGTCTTCTTTGTTGTCTTCTCTTTCCTAGTTACGAAACAAAACTCGCGTTTCTTTATCAGAAAGTGATATTCTCCATAAAACGGTAAGCCGGTTACAGCACGGGAAACGACTAGAACTGCATTGATATTCACGACCGTTGAAAAAAAGTAGGTATTAACTATTATACAGCCCTTATTTGGAGACCTCCCCACTCCACCCCACCCCATACATACACGCACACACACACACGGTAAAATAACACATTTATTTTTAAAGGACAATACAATATGGTGGAAGGTTTGGGAATAGCTGCCTTCTACTAAGCAATTAATAATAACAATAACTCTTATATAGCGCTATACCCCGTAAAAATTTACAAGCTCGCGGCAAACGGTTGGTACAAAAACAAAGGACGTCAAATGAAAAGGTGCAGAAATAATACTTAGCTCTTTTTTTAGAGGCAGTTACCTGGGTTGGCGACGGGGTATGCTCAGTTTCTATCTGTTTTTGTTGTTTTTCTTTATTTGTTTGTTTGTTCATTTAACGTTTAGTGTTATTGTTGTTTATTACATGCGCGGTTTTGTTTTGCCCTATTATAAAAAGTGTTCTTTTTAATCTTGTGTGTTTATTCAGAACGTTGGCGGTTACCTGTTTCAGTAGTTGTGGTTTGTTGTTGTTGCTGGGTTTTTGTTTGTTTGTTTGTTTTTTGGGGGGTTGTGGGCTGTTTTTTTCGGCGGGGAGGGGGGAGTGCGGGGGGTGTTTGCCCTTTTCTTTGGGGGGGGGGGGGGGGGTTAAAAAATTTCATGGCCCAACAACAACAGACCAGAGATACCCAGTAACATCGTATAATCAAAATAGAGGCCAACCAAATGGGACCTTGTTCCATTATAATAATGGAATGGGGGCCAAGACCAGAGGTGCCCAATAACATCGTAAAATCAGAATATGGGACACCCTCGGGGTCCTTGTCCCATTGTAATATTTTATATTATGTAGGGGATCGGGTTGGGGAGTGAGGGAAGCAGGTTGGAAGCATGGATGAAGAGTCACAAGTCAGCGGTTGCTATAACATAACTTTTTATTTGCATCAACCAGGACACAGTGTCTGTGTTGGAAAAGACACAAGCAAACAAAACATTTAGAACATGAAAGCAAATGTAAAGTCTAAACAACAGCAATTATCTAATAAATACAGAAACCATGAAGTTTACCTGTAGGTAACTATAACACATGGTAACTGTGACAAAATGATTAATAATCAAGCACATAAATTATGTGCATGACTTGCACTTAAAACCCGTATCTCACAATACCATAATGCTCGCCAAGTGTAAAGAGGAGGAGGGGTGGACAAGCCCTATCAAAACACCCTGTCCTGTAGTAACGGTATAATGAGGGCCGGGCCCTCCTGGACCTTGTCCCATCATCATAATTGCATAATTGGGGCCAAGCCCAACGGCACCTTGTTCCATTATAGTGTGGAGAATTGCCATTTTGGCAATTCCTTTTTTTTCTTTTTAACTGTGTTGTCTTTTTGTCGTTTATTCGTTTCATTCTCCCCAGGTGCTGTTGGAGTTTTGTGGTTTTATGCAGCTTAGTGCTGTTTCTTTTTTTTCCCGATTTTTCCCCGGGTCCTCTGGTCTGTGTATTTCAGTTGGGAAATTTCTTTAGTCTATATTGGGTTATTCTTGAGGGAAGTGATATTTTGGGTCAGTTTTTCCGGGTTTTCCGCCCTTTGCCCGGCTGGGACCTCCCCAAGTAATAATGTTTATAGTTCCAGACCGTGGACAGCGGGGATAGCAGCAGTGAAGGACCCTCCCCCCCCCTTTTCCCTCCCCCACCCTCCGGTTGGCCGTGAGAAGGAAGTTGGAGCGGGGAAATTCTCTTTTTTTTTTTAAAACCGGCGCTCTCGTTTTTTTTCTGTGGGGTTTCTCAATTTTGGCGGTTGGTGCTTGGCTATTTCGTAGAGTACGGTTGGAGCGAAAGGTTCGTCATTTTATTCCCAGGTGTTGTATCCGGGGGAAGGAAGGGATTGATTATTCCGTAAGTTGTTTGGGGGTTTGAGCTGGTTTCTGTCTTGGTGATGTGTTTTGGGAGGTCCAACGGATGCTACGGTCTGTCAGCTAAGTTGTAATTTATATCCTTCTTTTCCTGTTTTTTTGACTGGGTTGATTTGTTAGTTGTTGTTCTATTAACCAGGTATTGTTCGAGGAGAGCGTCGGGATCATTTTTGTTGTTTGTATGGTGGTTTTAGAATCGTTGTGGTAAGAGGAAGAAGAGGAGTCTGGTCGTAGGGGAGTTGTTTTATTTGAGGAATGTTGGCGTGTTGTTAACTCGGCTGAAGTCGGAGGTGGCGTGGTCGTAGTACTGTGGCATGATGTCGGGCGCCTGGGGTTTTTTTTTGGGTCGGTGCTACCGCGAGCTGTGCGGTGGCGGGCTGCGCGCGAGGTGCCCAGCGTAGTCGTAGCGGTTTTCGTTGTTAGAAATTTCTGTGCTCTGTGTCTCGTTTATTTTCCTTTTTTTTTGTAGCAGGCCTTGTTTTGGGGTCGCTCAGAGCGACGTGTAAATAACTCGGTGTGTAGTTGTCACGGTTTTTAAACCCACATTCCCATTTGGGTGATGGGCCTTATAGAAAAGTGATGTATTGTATGTACATTGTGCTTGTGTTTTATATTTAGTGGAGAAGAAGCAGGTATTGCCATGGGTTGACAGTGTTCTTTGTGGATTTCCCCCCGGTCGTTTAGAGTTACTTCCCCCCTCTTTTTTTTTCCCTTCTCCTTCTCTTCTCTCTCCCTGATCATTCCGGGAAAGGAAGAAGGGAAAAACCAATGTGAGACAGTGAGAAACTTACCTGACGTCCCCGCCTTGCCCACCTTTTCTCTACCCACTTTCTTGGCCCTTCCCCCACCTTTCTGCCCCTTTTCCCCTTTCTCTTTTCCGGGCAGGGAAAAAGGGGGACATGCAGGTTCGAAGTGGCAGATAGCCGAACAGGCTCAGCAGACGTCCTCGCCTTGCCCTCTTTTCTCTCTTCCCTGTTTGCTTTCAAAACCCCAATTTCTCCCTACTCTTTTCCACCTCAGGTCTAGTTCCACCCAGTTAGAAAACCGCCTTTTTGTTGTTGTTTTTCACAGTATTTTTATAAGTGTTTTTGCTGAGGCCTAGTGGTGAGCAATGATTTAGGAGGAGATAATGTATGACTACTAGATTAAGGGCCGAGGAGATTGGTTTGGGTTAGTTCGGTAGAATGCATGGATTATTTAGTTAGTTTCATCGTCACCTACATGTAACTAAACTGGTTACGCGAACTCACAATGTAACTGTTTTATTAGTAGAATACAAACATGGAAACGCATTGATGGTGTGATCACTGACTCTAAGTGTTGTGCTCTTTCGTTTCCGTGGTCTAAATGTTGTGGTTGTCGGTGTGCTTGTGTGTTTGCTCGGCATGGCATCCTGACACTTTGCCAACGCATTCAAGCCTAAAAAGGACATACATGCCTCACGGCGCTAAAAACCCAAATTTGGGGGGATAAAAGGGCATACGTTCCATAAATATCTTTTAATGGGGGCCAAAACCCAAGGGGCCCCCCGATCGTTTTTAAAATCATAAATTATCTCATAAAGGGGGCTAAGTCAATGGCACTATTTTAATCTGAAAGTGAAAAACAAAACCCAGGCCCAGGGCGCAAATTAATTTCTTTGTTTGTTATTGGGCCCCAAAATTTTAAAATTTTTATAGCTTTTTAAAAAAAGGCAAAAGGGTTCCGGGGGTCATTTAAAAAGGGGCCCAAACCTTCCCCAACAAAATTATTTTGTGAGCAAGTGCTCTTTGTAGTTTTTACAATAATCCCGCCCCGGTTATAGATCCAGCAATTTCTTACTGTACTGTTAGAAACCCCGGGGAAAACCGGAGCAGACGCCCGCTTTTGTTTTGAAGCGCTGCGTGTTGCGTAACGCCCATGGCCTTCACACAGCCGCCCGGCGATAGCCGCTGGTGCGCGCCAGTTTCAAATCTGTTTTCCCCCTTAATTTTTTGACCGCTTGTTTGTTTCCCTTACTCTTTGTTTACCGCCCTTTTTTATGCACCAAGCCATGTGTAATATAATTTGGCATTTTAGAATGTTTATTTAGATCTTATTTAGACGCAGGATCGAGCTTAATCAGTAGCCGATGCCTCTCTGGGTCCATTCTTTTTATAGCCGTCGTCTGCATGGCGCGTTCTCTGTTTAGTACTAGTGAATAGTAGTGAATCGTTGTTTTGACTCGATTAAAGTAATTCTGTGTCGATCAATGCTTTGTCGTATAGTTTTTTGCTTAGCTAAATTCATGTTTAGTGTTTTTTTGGGTTAAAATTTAAAACTTATTAAGTTTTTTGTGTACTGTAAAAGCTAAGTTGTATTCATAGACTACTTGGTATCACTATCAGCGTGCTGCGACTAAAATAACGCGCCCCAGGCGAAAGTTCGCACCGATTGTTTTAGTGCTAGTTTTTGGAGTGTGTTTTGCTTCTTTACAGAGCGTTGATTGTAATTTTTATGTACCATTTTAACCGGGGAGCGTCCCACTTTTTTCTGATGAAAGGGTTTTTTGACAGTTAATTTTTTTACTTTGGGGAGTTGTGTTTTAGTTGTATGAATCTGTTTTATAGACAGGTGAAAAATTAATTTTTTGTAAATTAAAAAGTCATGTGTGTACTTTTTTTTTATAGGGTTTTAAAAGGGTTGTAACTTAGCTTTTATTTGATGTTTTTCATGTTTTAATTAGTTTAGTTATTGTTGGGGAAAACCCTTTTATTTGTGGGGCCCAAAGGGGGAAACAAAAAGTCAGCCAAATTTTGTGGTCCAGAGGGCCGATTTCATTTGAAACGATAGCGTGTGTTCCTTGGGGCCCCGGGCCCCGTTCTCTTATTATGCGTCCCGGGGGGGATTAACATTGAAAAGGCATAAAGGCTTAGTTTACCCTACCGTGGCCTGTGCGCTCGGGTAAGTAGTGGTAAAGTGAGGCTTCTCTTTTCGTCGGCTTGCTGCAGACCGTGTCGGATGGGTTTGTGGATCGGGGACAAGCTGATGGTATGTCCCTTTTTTTCCCTTTTTTTTTTCTTAACGAACGTTTTTTGTATTATGTTCTGGGGGCTCTCTTTTCCCCTGGAGCATTTTGATTAATTAAAAACTTTTTTGAAATTTTTGCGTTTATTTTCTAATTTGCAGGAGGTTCATCCCCCCTGAAACCCTTATCGTTTTGTGCTCCCCATTGTTTAAGGACTTTGTATCGTATTGTGTTTTTGTGGCTGTGACTCCGTGTGTATCCGTGCTGTGTTTTTGTGGCTGTGACTTCGCGTGTACCCGTGCTGTGTTTCTGAGGCTGTGATTCTGTGTGTACCTGTGCTGTGCCTTGTGGTTGTGTTTCTGCGTGTACTCGCCGTGTGTGGCCGAGGCTCCTGTGAAACCGTGTGTTGAGTGTGCTTTCCCGCTGTGGTGTGCGTCAGTGTTCATCGACGGTCCTCTCGCTTTTAAGCTCGTAGAGTCGTTCGGTGTTTTGGCGCGCTCGTCACGCCGACTTAACCGCCGAGTGGAGTGAGCTCAACAGTGTTATCCACAGCTGCCCCCTGTGAGGCAATCGGTGTTAGTGTCTCGTGAGCTGATTGGCAGTAACTCCAGAGAGTTCTCTTTGTTCGTGTCAGCTGTGTTCCTTTGTGCTGTAACTGTGGTGTGCGACTCCGAAGCCTGTGTCTGAAGCGTGTATACAGTACGTCGTGTATTTGAGTGGGGCCCTTTGTTCCTTCTTTTTAGATAGCTTTGTTGACTGTGGTGAGTAGTTATTGTGTGAGGGTGGTGCGGTGTTTGTGTTCCCTGGACATCAGTGTGTGTTTTTCGCTGGACATCAGGTGTGAGCGTTTCTGTGGTTGTGGCGACAAGCTCTACCCACTGGGTAGAGCCATATTTCCAAGCAGCCCTCCTTCCGCTAGGGAATGGAGGAACACCAGAAGGACCCCCCCTCCAGGGAAGAACCGGGGAGCCGAGAGGACTCACTGGGGAGAGAGCCGGCAGAACCTGGCAGCAAACCCCCCCAGAGCCCGACAGAGGCTCCAAAGGACCTAGAGTCCGAATTTATCACCCCTCGCAAGCGAGGAAAGAGACGGCTGTCAAGCGACAGCTCCAGGCAGGAATACCCCTCCGGAAAACCGGACCAAAAATTCCGAAGCCAGCCCGACGGCAACTCCCGCAGGAAGCAATTCCAGCCGAGTACCCGGGCACCGGCGTTCGTGGACTTCCCGGTAGTAATCCACGACCTCGGCGGCGGATGGGCCCCGGTTCGACAAGCTCGGACCATGGCACCGCAGCCAGCTTCTCAGCAACGCGGTGGGAGCAGTGCGCTCCATTAGGCCGCTTCCCTCCGGGAAGTGGCTCATTGGATGCGCCACTGAGGCCCAGCAGAGCAAGCTGGCACGCCTGGACAAGCTGCCCGGGGGGATCCCCATAGGAGCCCGGATTCCACGACCCGTGGTGGAGGGAGTAGTGGGGCCCACCCCCATGGGTGGCGACGAGCTGAAACTCGTAAGACAAGATCTGGAAGCGGGAGGGCATCGCGTAGCAGGGGTCGCCAGACTCAATAACCGCAAGCAGGAGCCCTCTCTTGCCGTCAAGATCTCCCTGGAAGCAACGGAGTTGCCCAGTGAGGTATGGCTCGGTGCCACACCGTTCACGGTGCAGGCCTTTGCCGCACCGGTGAGACGGTGCACCAAGTGTCAGACCCTTGGGCACTCCAAGCAACAGTGTCGAGCAAAGCAGACCCGCTGCTCCAAGTGCGGGAAAGGTTCGCACTCTCACGAGCAGTGCGACGCGCAGGTCTTCTCCTGCGTGAATTGCAATGGCCGCCACTCGGCGGCCTACAAGGGCTGCCCGGAAATGCAGATTCCCCAAAGGGGAATCCTGGGGAAAAACCCCTTACATTCCTTACAACGTCGCCATGCAGAGGGCCCGCGACGAACTAAAACCCAAGGCTCCGCCCCCTGCACAGCCTGCCCCTACCGAGTGGACAACTGCTGGTCGCGAGACCGGACAGCCCCGTCCTCGCTCTCTGCGGACACTGGAACTCCGGTGTCGTACGCGAGGGTAGCAGCGAGGGGAGGCACGGCCAACAGGGGGCCCAGCAGGAAGAACCCCATCAACCCACGCCCGGGACAGAGCTCTCAGGCAGCGGCGAGAGTCCCAGACGGGAAACCCCAGTCTGTGGCAAAAGGAGGCCACTCTAAGGAAGTGACCGCCCTACTCGCCCGCCTCGATCAGCTCACCCGCTGGGAGAGACCGATCATCAGCCCGCTGGAGTCCACCCCTCCGATGACCCTGGAGTCACCTGACGGAGTGGAGGACTCCCTGACGGCGGACGACACCAAGGGGGAAGACAGCCCCAAAACCACCAAGAAAAGAAGGAGGAGGCGCAAGAAAAAGTCCTCCAAAGGCGTGGAGAAACAGGCTGCCCTCCAGTACCAGCTGGTCCTAGAGCAGCAAAAGAACCAGGCTCTGGAGAAGAAAATCCAAGAGCAGACCACCAAAACCGACGGGCTCCGACGGAACTGACCAAGTTACTGAACGAGACCAACGTCGACCTACAGCAGGAGACACCGTCCTTCGACGGTTTCCTGTGGAAACTGATGCTGGGACTGATTCAGGCCAAGCTGAGTGGGGACTGCCCCCCTTCCTGCGCACGCTCACGGCCCTCTACAATGGTATGACGGGCCATGAGGAAGAAACTCCGGCGATGTCTCGCTCCCTCGACCTCCTGTTGGTCATGTCGGGGATGAGAGACTCGCTCGCAGACGGGAAAATTTTCCCGAGTCCATCGGCTGATGGATTCATAAGCGCAAACAACTGTGTTTTAACCCTGCCTTCTAACATCACGTTCAATAGATTCACGGTTTGTCAGTGGAATTGTCGTTCCATCAACACCAACCTTGATCAACTTGTACAACACGTGTCAAGACATCAGTTTGAAGTCGTGTGTTTGCAGTCCCTGGCCTGCCCACCGGGTAGCCTACCCAGACTGGAAGGGTATTACTACCCGCCAGTCGTCGGTTCGGTCTCTCCGAGTGACAAGGTCATGGCCTGCATATACATCAGACACAACGTCCTCTTTAGCAACGAACCGAACATCCCCCCCAAGGGGATACCTGCGGAGTGAGGGTTCGTGTTCAAGGGCAGTTGGATTTCATGATTGTGAACTGCTACACCCCCCAGTCATGCACCAGTTTCGACTGGCTGACTGAGCTCGGAGGCAAAGGCAGATGCCTGGTCACTGGAGACTTCAACGTCCGGGACAGGAAACTGGGAGCGGGATTACGAGTCCTCATCGCCCTCACTCACCGCCCAGATAGACAACAGTGACTTCATCGTGTTGAACGATGGATCTTTCACCCGCATACCTGACCGCTCGGATCAGAGGCCGTCGGCTATCGACCTGACCCTCGTGACTCCCGACACAGCCAGCGGTGCGGAGTGGGAAGTAGGTGCGGATTCTTTGTCGTCCGACCACCTGCCCATCACAGTCAGCTTCGTTTTCTCAGCAGAGAAGGAGACTCCTGCTACCACCAGCAAGTACAACTACGACCTGGCCAACTGGGACTTGTTCAGGAGTCTTCTGGGAACCGCAGAGATAAACGTAGGCGATGCTGACCTCGACGAAGTGAACCGACGAATAGTCTCCTCCATTCTTGAAGCCGCCAGGGAAGCTATACCGATGACCGGTGGTGGGCTGTCACGGTCGAATAGCAACCCTTGGTGGAACAAAGAATGCGAGGAGGCTGTCAGAGTCAAACGGGTAATGTACAGGCACTACTCCAAAGACCAGAACGCCGAGACTCACGAACGAATGAAAGCAGCCAACAGAGACTGCAACAAGATCATAGCACAGGCCAAGAAGGATCACTGGATAGCCTTCCGGATTCTATTTCGGCTGGGAAGGCGGACTTAGGATCTGTGTGGAAGAAGATCAGAAGAATGAAGCAGCAGTGCGTTGTTCCTGATTGTGACCTGCAACACGGCAGCACAAAGTACACCACGGCCCAGAGCAAAGCGGACGCTCTCGCGAAAGCTTTCGCTGAGGCCAGTGACACCGACAGTCTCCCGGCGGACAGGCAACAATTCCGACGAGAGATGGAGGCTACCTTCACGCACCCGGTGCCAGACGACAGTTTGGCGGTTAACAGCCCACTGACCTGCACCGAGCTAAGACGAGCCTTGGCTTCCATCAAGAAAGTCAAAGTCTCCACCGGTGTGGACACCGTCTCGTATCGGATGCTGAAAGAGGCCCCCGAGTCGTTTCTGCTGGATTTCTTCCAAAGATGCTGGGATGGGGGCACAATCCCCGCTGGGTGGAAACACGCCATTGTCGTCCCCATCCACAAACACGGCAAACCGAGGAAGGAGCTCGGCAGTTACAGACCCATCTCCCTGACATCCCACCTAGGGAAAGTGTACGAGCGGGTGATCAAGAACCGACTAGAATACCACTGTGAGTCAAAGAAAGTGTTTCCCGTGTGCCAGGCCGGCTTCCGACGGGGACGGGGTGTCACAGACCACCTGGTGAAACTGGGTGAGCACGTCGGGAGGGCACTAGGGAGGAGAAAGGTCCTACTGACGTGCTTCTTTGACATCTCCCGTGCCTACGACCAGGTCTGGCACGCCAAGCTACTACAGAAACTCGACAAGATCGGAATTTCCGGCAACATGTACAACTACATCAGATCCTTCCTGGGGGCGACAGATCGATGCAGGTCAGGTGGAAGGGAGCCACGTCGACCACCAAAGGAGTAAGTATGGGCGTTCCTCAGGGATCAGTGATCGCCCCCCCTTGTTCAACATCATGGGCCACGACGTGGACACAGCAGTGAAGGGAAAGGTAGTGCTGACCATGTACGCCGATGGGCTTGGCGATATGGACGGACACCCATATCAGACGTCTCCACACAAACAGCTCGTGTGTGAAACACAGCATGAAACTGTTCCAGGAAGCTGTGGACGGGGTGGTCCACTTTATGCAAGTAAATGGATTCGCTCTTTCTTCCCAGAAAACAGTGTTCGTCCCATTCCACACCAACACCTCTCAGAACACGGAGGTGCACATCAGGGTGAACGGGCAGAGCATCTTTGCATCGAAAAAAAAGTACCTGGGTGTACACTTCACTCGCTGGGGGCGTACGAACCAGCAGGTCGCGCACAACGCGCGGAACGCCTCCCGAGCCCTCAACGTGATCAAGGGTTTCTATCTGCTCAGCCCTGGGCCAACACCCCCCAAAATCCTCGTGAACGTGGTGCGGGCCCTGGTGCGCTCACGCCTGTCGTACGGACTGGAAGCCATGCCCCACCTATCGAAAACGGGCCTCGCCCGTCTCACCGCCATAGAGGTGCGCGGTCTGCGACTGGCCCTCGGGCTGCCGCAGTCCGTGCCGCAGTGCCTGGTGTACAGAGAAGGGCCCGGGGTCCTCCCGTTCCGTCGCCACATCCAGCTCATCTGTAGTAAGTATGTTTTTAGATGCCAGACTGTCGACAACTCCACCGTCGACGAGATAACTACTGCCTTCCGAAACCCCTCCCAACTCCAGTCCTACCCCCCATCTGTGACCTGGTCTGCGACCTGGTCCGGAGCGCGGGACTGGATGGTGTTGAGGTGGCGACGAGGCCGATGCATCCCTATCCACCTTGGCTCCTGGAACGAGCGCACGTTGAGGTGGACATGGAAGGGCTGAAGAAGGACCAGAATCCACTCGTTTTAGCAGTCACAGCTAGGCTATGCCTGGAAGAAAAGTACCAACACCACCTGAAGATCTTCACTGACGGTTCTGTGATGGAGGATGGTGCAGCTGGAGCTGCCTTTGTGATCCCAGAGTTCAACAACCTCACACACTCCTATTCACTACCCGCAGTGTCGGTCTTCACCGCTGAGCTGTTGGCTATCTCCATGGCCCTGCAACACATCAGCGCGATACCAGTCACTCCCTTCGCCATCGTTATCTGCAGCGACTCCAAGGCGGCGCTGGCAGCCATCAAGTCCGACTCTCAAAACGCACGGGAGGATCTTGTGCGTGAGATCGCGACAACCACCCATCAGCTGATCACCCGCGGTACGGAAGTTCGCTTTCAGTGGGTACCAGCGCACGTCTGCCTCTCTGGAAACGAGAAGGCGGATAGAGCAGCAAAAAGAGGAGCCAAGGGAGTTGACTCCTCGACTGTGACGATGAAAATCGGCCTGGCCGACGTATATGCGGAACTAAACAAGCAGGCGTGGAAGCAGTGGGAGAAGGAGTTCCACTCAATGGCCACGGCCAAGGAGTGGGACGATACCTCTCCCCCCTGCCGGGCAGGAGTCTTCTTCCCTGGAGAGCCGACCTACATAGCTCGCATCATGCATCGTCTGCACGTGGGCGTCTGGAGATGCATGTGCGTACCGACAAAATGGAGTGTGAGATGAGCGTCTCGTTTCACCACGTGATGTTCTCCTGCACCTCATGTTCAGACCACTTCCAGCCTCTGACTGGGAAACTACGCAGCGTGGGACTGCCCCTGTGTACAAAAAGCCTGGCAGTGTGCGATCAGCGTGAAGGATGGAGCCTCTTACGGGCTGCAGCCAGACTGGTCTACACCTGTCCACTGGCAGCCTACCTGTAGTATGTGGGACCACCGGCTACGTTCAACGCTTTCCCGCAGCTCGGGTTAATCCCGGCGGCGGAGGAAGGGGCGAACGTCCCCGTGTTTCCCGCACCCAGTTCTAGTCTGCTGGACCTGATTCCAGCGACCACCACAAATGTATGCTTGCATACCCAAGTGTTTTTAGCCGCCTGACTACAGGCCTCGATTTTACTACAAGTGTATTTAAACTACCATGTGCGTCTTCGACGTTTTTAACTGTAAATACTGTGTGTGCCGATTGTAATATTACATGTTGGGGCAGCCCGCCGACATAACCTTACAAGGTTTTTCATTGCAGCCCAGTTTTTAACTGTAAATAGTGGACGACGATCTTTTTAACCGGACCCCTAGTGTGCTGCCCAGTTCTACGAGTGAATGCCCCAGTACAGCCAAGACGACCCAGCACCCTGACCCCAGTATTGATCCGCAGGTGGACACATCTCATCTCTCCCCTCCCCCCTCATTCCCCCTTTGTTCCAGCGACCTTTATATCCCGATCCAAATATTGATCCGCAAGTGGACCAAGCTTTCTTCGCTCCCCATCCCCCCCCCCCCCCCCCCCCCCCCCCCCCCCCCCCCCCCCCCCCCCCCCCCCCCCCCCCCCCCCCCCGTTTCCCCCCATTACCTTTCAAAAGGGAATTAACCAAAAATCAAACAAAATTTTGGGGTCCCCAAAAGTTTTATTGGGGCTTAAAAAAATAAAACCGGTTTGGGTTGGCCTGGGGGGTCTCCAAATTTTGGCCCCCCTCCGTTTCCCGTGGGCCTCCTTTTACTCCCTCCCTTCCTTTGTGGGGGCCCTTTTTCCCCCCGTTCCCAAAAGGGGAAGCCCAGGGCCCAAGTTCCCCCTGGGAAACCCAAAAGGGGGCCCATTTTTTCCCCGAAAATTTAAGGGGCTAAAAGGCAATTTTTCTTTCCCTTTTTTCCTTCCCAACCCCCCCCCTTTTTGAAATCAAGTTCCTTCGTTCCTTCCCAAAATTAAGAAATCAAAGTAAAAACTTCGAAAATAGGGGGTCCGTTTTAAAACGCCCGCTGTTTTTATGTCGCTTTTGGAAATGGTTTCGCGATGCTGGATCAGATCTTACAAAGCGTCGTCAGCTGTCCAAAGGGCTATAGTTCCTTTAAAATGGGAAAATTTAGAATTGGAGTTCTCTTTAATTAGAAGGGGGGAAATTTTCCGCGATGCATGTATTTATTGTTTGTTTTTTACTGGTATCCTTTTTTGCGGGCGTAAAGGGAAATTTTTATTAAAATTTATAAACAATAAAAAATTTTGTATTCTGTATTCATCGGGAGGTCTATCGTACCTAATACCTGCATTGAGAAAACCAGTAAGTCCCGTAAAACACATCATATTTGTGTCTGTGAGCATAAGCGGGCAGTTAAAAAGGGTTTCAGAGTTCAGTCATATACACGTAAATCCCCGTGACTGGCGTATGAGTCAGTGGCGGAGTATGGTCGGTAAAGGCTCCCCGGGTGACTCGCTTGCGATAAAAACCCGTATATAAGAGAAAACTCGACGGGAAAACACATGCTGAAAAACTTTTTTTTTCGCGAAGGGGCGGGCCCGCTTTGTTT
>JABMCL010000893.1:382500-383618 GCA_018857735.1 Alviniconcha marisindica | reverse complement strand
CCCAATTTTTAAAGAGAGAGGAAAAAGCCGAAGCAGTTTTGAACCGGGGTCCCTCCTTACCAGCCAAAACCCCTTTGGCCGGGGGCCAAAACCCCCCGGATGGCAAAACCCATTTTGGCCGATAGGGCCCCGCCTTTATAGTGAGTCTCTCTTTCGCAATTTAAAAATAAAAAATTAAAGTATTTTTAAAGCGCAAAATCTTTTTCCCTTTAGAGCCTATTCTAAGGGGGGCGAACCCACAAAAAAAAATTAAACAAACAACACACACAAAACACAAAACCACACACAACACCCCACACACACACACACACCCACAAACACCACACACACACACCCCACTAAAAAACCCCACACACACACACCCCCACACCCACACACACACACACACACCCCACACACCCCAAAACACACACACACCCCACACACCCCCCACACCACACACAAAAACGCCCCTTACGCACCACACACGCACGCACGCACAGCTTTCCATCCCACCACCAACCCCGCAGGGCACCCCACGCACGCACCCCAGGGCAAAGCACACACACACACACAAACAAACACAACAAAACACTTGGCACGAAACGCACACACCCCAACAACCCCCGCACATGCACCGGCGCGCACACACACACACACACAAAACACACACACACTAAACACACCCCCACACACACAAATTACACACCACACACACACACCAACACACCCCCACACACCCCCACACACACACCACACACACACCAAACACACACACACCACAAAAACACACACAGGGCACCCCAACGCCCCGCACGGGGCAGGGCACGCACGACGCACCCCACGCACGCACAACACCCCCCCAAACCCACCCCCCCCCACCCACCCCCCCACCCCCCCCCCCCCACACCACAGCACACACACACACACACCACACACACACACACACACCACACACACACAAACACACAAAACAAACAACACAACAACAACAACAACAACCCCCAAAAAACACACACAACAAACACACACACACAACACACACACACAACACACAACCCACACACACAACAACACACCACACACACACACACACACACCACACACACACACACACACACACACACAAACAACAACAC
>JABMCL010000893.1:372500-375000 GCA_018857735.1 Alviniconcha marisindica | reverse complement strand
GTTTGACTAAGTATTAGAGCACCCGTCACTCATTATTATGGTTTATGCGACGTAACGCACCATGTTTTACAAGTATTAGATCACCGTCCTCATTCGATGTTTTTTGCGGACGTAAAGCACCATATTTGACTAAGTTATAGTCACCCGTCCCTCATTCTAGGGTTTCTGCGGACGGAAGCACCATCTTTGACTAATGTAAGATCACCCATCCCTAAGCCTTGTGTTTTTTGCTTATGGACCTAAAGCCACCATTTTTACTAAGTATAGCGCTTCTGTCCCTAACAAGCCTTATGGCTTCTGTGGACCTTAAACGCCATATTTATTCTCAGGGTTAGAGCGTCGGACCGGATTGAAAGGTCGCGGGTTCGAGTCCAGGCAGGAGAGCGGCGGGAGAAATTTCTTCTCCAGGGTCAACTTTCTGTGCTGATCTTATTTCGGTATCAGTTCCACCCCCGTGTTACCGAAGTAGCACGGTAAAAGATCCCGGGCATTCTGCCAAAAGTGCAGGTGGCAGGTTAACAGCTAAACAGCCTATCACCCTACTTTGAATGAGTACACTTGCAACCTGCCACTGCCCAATTGAGACGAAAGAAGGACCGGATCTCCTGTACGTGCTACTGCGGTAACGCGGGGGTGGAACGGATACCGAATAAGAGTCAGCACAGAAAGTTGACCCTGGAGAAGAAAATTATCCCGCCGCTCCTCAGTGCAGGGACTCGAACCCGCGACCTTTCAATCACGAGTCCGACGCTCTAACCACTGAGCTATCCCTCTCCCCACTAAACTAGGTCCACAGAAGCCATAAGGCTTGTTAGGGACAGAAGAGCTATACTTAGTAAAACATGGTGCTTTAGGTCCACAAAAAACACAAGGCTTAGGGATGGGTGATCTATACTTAGTCAAATATGGTGCTTTACGTCCGCAGAAACCATAAGAATGAGGGACGGGTGATCTATACTTAGTCAAATATGGTGCTTTACGTCCGCAAAACCATAAGAATGAGGGACGGGTGATCTAATACTTAGTAAAATGGTGCTTTACGTCCGCAGAAACCATAAGAATGAGGGACGGGTGTCAATATTTATCAAATGGTGCTTTACGTCCGCAGAAACCATAAGAATGAGGGACGGGTGATCAATACTTAGTCAAATATGGTGCTTTACGTCCACAGGAACCATAAGGCTTGTTAGGGACAGGATCAGTAGCGCTATACTGAGAGTTTTATGTCCACAGAAACCATAAGGCTTGTTAGGGACAGGAGAGCTACACTTAGTAAAACATGGTGCTTTACGTCCACTCTATTCTCTCTTGGGCTAATGACAGTGGCGTTGTTCCCCACTGACCTTGATCGGGTTCTATTCTCTCTTGGGCTAATGACAGTGGCGTTGTTCCCCACTGACCTTGATCGGGTTCTATTCTCTCTTGGGCTAATGACATGGCGTCTTTTTCCCCACTGACCTTGATCTGGTTCTATTCTCTCTTGGGCTAATGACAGTGGCGTACGTTGTTCCCCACTGACCTTGATCTGGTTCTATTCTCTCTTGGGCTAATGACATGGCGTCTTTTTCCCCACTGACCTTGATCTGGTTCTATTCTCTCTTGGGCTAATGACAGTGGCGTACGTTTTTCCCCCACTGACCTTGATCTGGTTCTATTCTCTCTTGGGCTAATGACAGTGGCGTACGTTGTTCCCCACTGACCTTGATCTGGTTCTATTCTCTCTTGGGCTAATGACAGTGGCGTACGTTGTTCCCCACTGACCTTGATCTGGTTCTATTCTCTCTTGGGCTAATGACAGTGGCGTACGTTGTTCCCCACTGACCTTGATCTGGTTCTATTCTCTCTTGGGCTAATGACATGGCGTTTGTTCCCCACTGACCTTGATCGGGTTCTATTCTCTCTTGGGCTAATGACAGTGGCGTACGTTGTTCCCCACTGACCTTGATCTGGTTCTATTCTCTCTTGGGCTAATGACAGTGGCGTACGTTGTTCCCCACTGACCTTGATCGGGTTTCTATTCTCTCTTGGGCTAATGACAGTGGCGTACGTTGTTCCCCACTGACCTTGATCTGGTTCTATTCTCTCTTGGGCTAATGACAGTGGCGTACGTTGTTCCCCACTGACCTTGATCGGGTTCTATTCTCTCTTGGGCTAATGACAGTGGCGTACGTTGTTCCCCACTGACCTTGATCTGGTTCTATTCTCTCTTGGGCTAATGACAGTGGCGTACGTTGTTCCCCACTGACCTTGATCGGTTCTATTCTCTCTTGGGCTAATGACAGTGGCGTACGTTGTTCCCCACTGACCTTGATCTGGTTCTTTCTCCCCCCTGGCTAAGACCAGTGGGGGGGAAAACGGGGGGGGAAAAATGACTTGTCTTGTTCTTCCCTGGGGTAATGCCCCAAAGGGTGGGACGGGGTCCCACTGGCTTGTTTCTGGGTTCTTCGTCCCCGCCTGGCCCCCCCCCACTGTTTAGTACCCGAAAATGCGACAGATACAC
>JABMCL010000893.1:357500-365000 GCA_018857735.1 Alviniconcha marisindica | reverse complement strand
AAACAATTGTTACATGAACAGTTATTCTTTAATTATTAATAGAACAATATGTGACAAGGAAGATTTGATGATTTTTTTCTCTTCAAATTTAAGCTTTCTTGACAAACAGCAAATGATTAACAAATATGTTGGACATTACTATTTCAACAAGATGTACAATTGGACATTACTATTTCAACAAGATGTACAATGTTGCTTGTTTCTTGATGAAAATGATAAATCAATAGAAGTTTTTATTACTGTAAAGTATAAGACACATAACTATTTCCATGTGAACAGTTTTTGCTGCGTTACACAAAATAGCATGTCTAACTTTGTAGTAGTGGATAACGTAACGTTAATGACACAACTTGGCACTTTGTTTTTCATAACAAAAGAAGTAATACTTTTAAATTTTATTTAACAAAAAAGTAAGTGTTTTGTAACAGACAAAATGTAGCCAGGAAGAGTGAGTGCAACTTTTGATGCTTTTGGGTGTCACAGGAAAACACACTCGCAACCTGTCATCCATGCGTTTCTTGGTCATGTTGACTCAGGTGCCTAGAACAAAAATAGTTGAATGTTAACTTCAAACTGAATGAATTAATTATAAAAAATCATAATATATATTACAGAAAAATCATAGCATAATGATTAATGCTGATAAAAGATCTGCACCTTCCATTTTTAGAACTCATGAAGGCAGACAGGCATGGTCACTATCATTATGTCAAACGTTATTATTTCCACAGCTCATGTTGTAATTGTAATGTTCAACACCTAACTACGACTTTAGCTTCTGGAAATTCAAATTGCCTACCATGTATAGTGATCTGTTTGCAGATGTAGTTTGTAAACAAAACGAATTGTGTTAAGTGCAAGCAAAAAATGTAAAGAATACGACCGGAATATACTGCTTATATCCATTCTGCTGTTGAACATTACGATTTCAACATGCAACATTCTGGTAATATGATGTTAGATGGCAAATTATTCTAACTGCTTATAACTCTGCTATTTGTTAATGTTCTTAAAAAAAAAGTGGGCATACTGATTAGTAAGAACTGTTTTCTTGCATAGTTTGAAACTGAAAGTGTGTGCTCTTGTTCCATCAGTCCATCAGTTTTATTTATCTTGAACAACTCAACTAGTCAACAAGGAACAAACAGTTTCAAGATCATAAAACACCATGTGTAATTTTAAAAGTTTGAATCATATCACCTCTTGGTCTTCTGTATGCCAGACTTGGTAATTTTAGTACCATTATGATTAATCTTTGTTCATAATCCAGTTTGTTTATATATATATATATATATATATATATATATATATATATATATATATATATATATATATGAGTATTACTATAGTACATTTGGTAAAGCATCTTTGCACATTTTCAATACAAATTATCAAGTAGATGTAGTGTTTTCTTAAACTGGGTGCCCACACAACATTACCATATTCTCACTCTCAGATTGGTCAGGTATCTGCTTCAATCAGTTCAAGATCATTTCTCATCTGTTCACATTTATGACGTCCACTGTGGCTGTCAGATCATCGTTGACATGTCTGTATCTGCGCTTATCATGACACGTCCACTATGTCTGTTGGATCATCGTTGGCATGACTTTTCTTTCCTTTTTTTTGTTTTTCTTTTCAGAAGCTATTGATTATAAGACAGCACAAGGCAGTTCACAGTACCGCTTCAGTGTCCTTGCCCGAATTGTGAAACACATGAAGGTATGTTGTTCCATGGTGTGCCTCGGAGCATGGTGAGTAGTCAGGATAAAAGCTTCTCAAACAAGAGCTCCTAAGCAAAACCCAAGTGCATGTGTGTGTGTGTGCATGTGTGTGTGTGTGTGTTTGTGCGTGTGACCTGGTTAGCGTGTGTGTTGAAATGAGTGTATTCATGTGTCTTTGGGAATGCTCTGGGTTCTTACGAGATGGGGCACCATAAATGATCTGTTATTAATATTATATTATTATAAGCTTCCAGTTGCAGGATGATGATGATTGCTTTTGTATAGCGCTGTTCTCTGCTCTCGAGCAGACTTGCTGCGCTTGCGTGTGATTCTACATGAGTGACTAGCTTTTTATAGAGCGTTTTTTGAATATCCACTGAAGTGGTGTGCCTACAGTGCTGGCATGGCTGGTGCCACATGAAACTGTTGCTGTCTTGGCTTGTTCTGTGTACACCATACAACCATGCACCATGTCACTTCATGCAAAGCCACATGTATGTATACGTAAGGTGTATGCGTGTTTAGCTGTAACCTGCCACCTGCACTTTTGGCAGAATGACTGGGGTCTTTTATGTGCTACTGCAGTAACATGGGGGTGAAATGGATACTGAAATAAGTCGGCACAGAAAGTTGACCCCGGAGAGGAAAAAAATTCTCCCGCCGCTCCTGCAGGGATTCGAACCCGCGACCTTTCAATCACGAGTCTGGCGTTCTAACCCCTGAGCAGTCCTGCTCCCCGGATAAAAGCTAACTGGATGAAAACTGTGTTTGAGAGAAGTGGCCTTTGAAGTTGGACAAGGAGACAAAAACTGCTTTCCCTCACACCTGGGACTGAAGACTGTTTGAATTAAGTGAATGGCGCCGTCTTTCTGACTTAATATTCATGTCAGATGTTTGGTGGATGAGTGCTGTGTGATTCGCTGCCCATAAAAAATGCACATTGCAAGGCCGTGTATTTAGGTCGTATTGGACAAAACATGCATTTGTTGGCAGATTCCCGGTTTTGCATCTTTGCACCCAAGGATGTGAATGACAGATCTACTTTAGTGCACAGTTTGTAGCTAGACTAAACAAACAAAAAGATGCTCTGTAGTAATACTGGCAAATGTAGGTAACAGAACATATCATAGCTTTATAGGTTCTGCATCCCCACCCCACCCCAATTTTCTCTCTGTGTATTTGTCTGTCTGCTCCCCCCCCACCCCCGCCCACCCCACACACCCCCACACACCCCCTTCCCAGCTCCTCTTATTTATGCAAGGAATGCTGCCAGACTTATAATAAATTATGTCCTGCACACATTCCCCCCCCCCCCCCAGCCCCCCCCCCCTTTCTTGTGTGTTTGGTATCGCTATCCATATCATACTAATAAAGTAGTATTACTATTAGTATTATAGTTTATACTGTTAGTGTTAATTTGTTGCTAGCCCTGATATAACCCTTTGTGGTTGGCTGGGCTCAAAGCGCCAACTAACTAACTAACTAAACTATTAGTATTACAGATTACAGATTTGTAGCATAAATGTATTCCCCTTGCTGAGCTGTTGATGTTCCAAATTCAGTATATTATACATGATACATATTACATATATATATATTATATATATCATTATATGTTTGTTCAGTCAAGGCATCAGGATGGAGACACAGAGGCTCTGTTGTTGGATGAAATGCTGGATGAGACCAATCAGCTTGACATCACAGCTTCTATACGGCACTGGCTTGCCACAGAGGTGTGTGTGTGTTGGGGTGGGGGGGGGGGGGGGGGGGGGGGGGGGTGTGTGTGGGGTTTGTTTGGGGTGTGTGGTGTGTGTGTGGTGTGTGGTGTGTGTGTGTGTGTGTGTGTTGTGTTGTGTGTGTGTGTTTTTGTTTTGTGTGTGTGTGTGTGTGTGTGTGTGTGGGTGTGTGTTTGTGTGTGTGTTGTTTGTTTTTTTGTGTGTGTGTGGGGGTGTGTTTCGGGTTGGGGATTGGTTCGTGTTGTGTGGGGGGGTGTTATGTGTGTGTTTTACTGTGTGTGTGTTTTGGGGGGGGGGGGGGTTTTTGTTTTTGTTTTTTTTTAAACCAGAATTAAAAATATTAATGTGTTTGTGTTAAACTGTTTTGTGTGTGTGTGTGGGGCATGTAAAATTTGGGCATGTGCAGGAGAGAGAGAGAGAGAGAGAGAGAGAGAGAGAGAGAGAGAGAACATATAGAACAGTCCCAATAAATTGTAGGAATCCAGCCTACCGACAGGCCTTGATGAAGCCCTCATGGGCACAAATTTGGATGAAAGGTTTCAATAGAACCAGGACATGCTTGGACTGTTGATCTAAGCTCTCTACATTGTTGTCTGTGACATCATACTCAGTCCTTCCTGCATGGTGTGGTGCCCAGGGGTCACAGAGAGCCGTGTTTTACACTATATATCCAAGCCTGTTTTATATCTTATTCCAGGATCTGGTGAACAATCCCAAAACGGCAATGAAGGAGTCCAATGAGGGATGCCAGGAGCCACAGAGAGCTTTGTTTTACTGTATATTATGTATATATATATATATATATATATATATATATATATATATATATCCAAGCCTTCTTCGTATCTTGTTCCAGATTGTGGTGAACAATCCCCCCAAAATCAGTGAAGGAGTCCAGTGATATATGACTATATGATGGATGCAAGGAGAGACGTCAGGAGCCACAGAGAGCTTTATTTTACTGTATATTATATATATATATATCTGATTCTTCTTTGCATCTTGTTCTAGCTTCTGGTGAACAGTCCCCCCAAAATCAGTGAAGGAGTCCAGTGATATATGACTATATGATGGATGCAAGGAGAGACGTCAGGAGCCACAGAGAGCTTTATTTTACTGTATATTATATATATATATATCTGATTCTTCTTTGCATCTTGTTCTAGCTTCTGGTGAACAGTCCCCCCAAAATCAGTGAAGGAGTCCAGTGATATATGACTATATGATGGATGCAAGGAGAGACATCAGGAGCCACAGAGAGCTTTATTTTACTGTATATTATATATATATATATATATATCCGAGTCTTCTTCGTATCTTGTTCTAGCTTCTGGTCACTGGTGAACAATCCCCCCAAAATCAGTGAAGGAGTCCAGTGATTATGAGGGATGCAAGGAGAGACGTCAAGAGCCACAGGGAGCTTTGTTTTACTGTATATTATATATATATCCAAGCCTTCTTCATATTTTATTCCAGCCTCTGGTGAACGATCTCCAAAAAATCAGTGAAGGAGTCCAGTGATTATGAGGGATGCAAGGAGTGACGTCAGGAGCCACAGAGAGTTTTGTTTTACTGTATATTATATATATCCAAGGGTGAGCCGGTTTGGCCTAGCGGTAAGGCGTTAGGCTGGTAAGCGGAGGGACCTCGGTTCAAATCCGCTTCGACTCTCCTTTCTCTTCAAAAGCTGTGTTTGTGGACACTGTCTTGGGTGTGACTTTTGTCCCTCACAGTTATGAAACATTAAAATGGCTTTCGTCGCTGCCCACCTTAATCCGTAAGTCATTCTGGTGGTGACATTGTAGCGATAGGTATATAATCGCCCCCCCGCCCCCCCCCGCCCCCCATACACCCCTCCCCCCATCTCCCCATCCCTAATAAACTGCACGGTTTCTGTGGACGTTAAGCACCATGTTTACTATATCCAAGCCTTCTTCGTGTCTTGTTCCAGGCTCTGGTGAACAATCCCAAGATAACTGTGAAGGAGTCCAGTGAGGGACGCAAGTTTGCCTTCAGGCCCAAGCTTGACATCCGTGACCGCAAGGGTCTGATGCGATTGCTGAAGAACTACGACCTGGTGGGCAAAGGCGGGGTGCTCATGGAGGACGTGGAAGAGTCGCTGCCCAATGCGCAGAAAGCCGTCAAGGTGGGACAGCAGGAACGGCGGAGGTCTTCTGCTTCGTCTTCTGTTAGGAGTAGCCACAGTCATTGCCTTGATTATTAATATGTTATGCTGCTATGAAGTGTTGTTTGTGTGTTTCCATGCCACCGGCTGTGACTGTGTGACTGTTAGGCGTTGCCATGCCACACCGGCTGTGACTGTGTGACTGTTAGGCGTTGCCATGCCACTGACTGTTACCTCGTGACTGTTAGGTGTTGCCATGCACTGGCTGTGACTGTGTGACTGTTAGGTGTTGCCATGCCACTGGCTGTGACTGCGTGACTGTTAGGTGTTGCCATGCCACTGGCTGTGACTGCGTGACTGTTAGGTGTTGCCATGCCACTGGCTGTGACTGTGTGACTGTTAGGTGTTGCCATGCCACTGGCTGTGACTGTTAGGTGTTGCCATGCCACTGGCTGTGACTGTTATGTGTTGCCATGCCACTGGCTGTGACTGTGTGACTGTTAGGTGTTGCCATGCCACTGGCTGTGACTGTTAGGTGTTGCCATGCCACTGGCTGTGACTGTTAGGTGTTGCCATGCCACTGGCTGTGACTGGTAGGTGTTGCCATGCCACTGGCTATGACTGTTAGGTGTTGCCATGCCACTGGCTATGACTGTTGGGTGTTGCCATGCCACCGGCTGTTACTGCATGACTGTTAGGTGTTGCCATGCCACTGGCCGTGACTGTTAGGTGTTGCCATGCCACTGACTGTGACTGTTAGGTGTTGCCATGCCACTGGCTGTGACTGTTAGGTGTTGCCATGCCACTGGCTGTGACTGTTAGGTGTTGCCATGCCACTGGCTGTGACTGCGTGACTGTTAGGTGTTGCCATGCTACTGGGCGTTAAATCCCAAGTCAGAAAAGTCCGCATCTGAATGTCGAACAAAGAACATCGCTGGAAGTACTAACCAATAGCAGAAATGAGGCTACAAGTCTCATGAGAATCCCATTCCTATTTGCGTAAGCCGAGATGCTAGGATGGAGCATCTGCTAGCCGGCCGCTACTGGGCGGTCTGGGGTTGCACGGTAAGGCAAAAGAGGGGGCGGTGACGGGTGGTCTGGGGCCAGGTGGGTTGATAAAGTGCAGTCGGTCTGCTTGGAAGCTGAGAATAACACCATAGTTGCCATTGCTAAGCGCATGGGGCTCATCTTGAGACAAGGCGCTCGAACAGTGTTCATTATATAGCAGTGCCCCATGTCCTCTTGCATCGTAGAATAGTACTGTGTTCGTCAGTATTGTTTTCATTAGCATAATGATCATCCTCATCAATCATGATTGTCTGTATCAGTATCATCAGCAGCATCAGCATCAATCCTGATTGTCTATAGTACAGTGTTCTTCAGTATTGCTTTGATCAGCTTCATCATGATCATCATCAGTCATGATTGTCATGATTGCTGTTTGTGATTACAGTCATTAGGTGACCACCTGATTATGGTGGTGTTTGTGATTACAGTCATTAGGTGAGCACCTGATTTTTGGTGGTGTTTGTGATTACAGTCATTAGGTGAGCACCTGATTGTGGTGGTGTTTGTGATTACAGTCATTAGGTGACCACCTGATTGTGGTGGTGTTTGTGATTACAGTCATTAGGTGACCACCTGATTTGGTGGTGTTTGTGATTACAGTCATTAGGTGACCACCTGATTATGGTGGTGTTTGTGATTACAGTCATTAGGTGACCACCTGATTATGATGGTGTTTGTGATTACAGTCATTAGGTGACCACCTGATTTTGATGGTGTTTGTGATTACAGTCATTAGGTGAAACCAGGGGGCAGTGATTACAGTCATTAGGTGACCACCTGATCGTGATGGTGTTTGTGATTGCAGTCATTAGGTGACCAACTGATCGTGATGGTGTTTGTGATTACA
>JABMCL010000893.1:347500-352500 GCA_018857735.1 Alviniconcha marisindica | reverse complement strand
GTGTGTGTGTGTGTTTGTTGTGTGTGTGAGTGTGTGTGAGTGTGGTGAGAGAGAGGGGTGGGGGGGCATTTGTGATTTGCAGGCATGTACATGTGTGAGTACATGCATGTGTATCTGTAAGGTGTGTGTGTGTGTGTGGTGTGTGTGTGTGTGTGTGTGTGTGTGTGTGTGTTGTGTGCGTGTGTGTAAGTACATAGTGCAATTTCTGTGGTCGAGTAAAGCATCAGTGGTCAGTGTATGCCTTTTGTGTGTGTGTGTGTGTGTGTGCATGGTGTGTGTGTGTGTGTGTGTGTGGTGTGTGTGTGTGTGTGTGCAGGGTGTGTTGTGTGATGCATGGTGTGTGTGTGCATGCATGTTGTGTGTGGTGTGCAGCATGTATGTGTGTGTGCTGTGTGTTGTGTGTGCGTGTGTGTGTGTGTGGTGTGTGTCAGTATGTGTGTGCGTGTGTGTGTGTGTGTGGTGTGTGTGTGTGTGTGTGTGTGTGTGGTGTGTGTGTGTGAAGAGTCACATAGCACTGTACCCTGATGAAAGTCCCCTAATGAGAAAAAAGAAAGACAAAACAACAATAACAAAAAGCCACCAACCACTAGCAAACATGCAGTGACCAGATAAGGAACAAAAAATAATCTGTGAAAAAAGGTCAGCATTTTGTCTATGGCACCACCTCGACGCCCCCCCTCCCCCCCTTTCCGCCACACCACTCCTCATCCCCCCCCTCTTAATCCCCACCCCCACCCCCCACCCCACATCCCATCTTTTAATCCCCCTACCCCATCCGTCCTCGTGTGTGTGTGTTTCTGGTTGTGTGTGCGTGTTGTGTGTGTGTGTTGTGTGTGTGTGTGTGTGTGAGCGTAGTTCGCTTGTGTGTGTGTGTGTGTGTGTGTGTGTGTGTGTGTGTGTTTGCGTGTGTGTGTGTGTGTGTGTGTAGAGCGTATGCTGTGGTGTGTGTGAGAGCAGATGACTGTCAGTGTGTGTGTGTGTGTGAGCGTATGACTGTGTCAGTGTGTGTGCGTGTGTGTGTGTGTGTCTGTGCGCACGAAAAACGGGTTAAGAAGGAAACAAACAAACAAGAGTGAAGACAGCACTTCCTCTATAGCATCCTGGCACTCGCCGGCAGCACAGGTTCACCACCCCTACCCCTCAACCCCCTCCCGCCTCTGACCCCCCCCCCCCCACCCCACCACCCACCCCACTTTCTCCTCTCTTTTTTTTGGGGCCCTCTCGGGGGTTGAGGAACGATTAACTTTTTCTATTGATTGTTCCCCGTCTTCGAAGATTAATTAGATCTGAACCTAAGGCCCCGGAAACCACCCTGGTTTCAATGATAATTTCCGGTCGCTTGAGCGATGTGGCATTTGTTGCCCCTTCGTTGTGTGGTGTTCTCGCTTGCTTCTGGTTGATATGGGGCTTGCTTCTCGCTTCGGGCAGTTAGGGGCCTCCTTGACGAAATTGTAGTAGAAGTGTCCCGGGAGGACTATATACACACACCATGTGAGCCGGTTTTGGCCTAGCGGTAAGGCGTTAGGTTGGTAAGCGGAGGGACCTCGGTTCGAATCTGTCCTTTCTCTTCAAAAGTTGTGGTTTGTGGACACTGCCGTCTTGTGACTTTGTCCCTCACAACTAACACACACACACACACACACACACACACACACACACACACACACACACACACACACACACACCTCCTTCTCTCACAACACACACACACACACACACCCTCTCATACCACACACACACACACACACACACACACACACACACAACAACACCACACACACACCTCACTTCTCTCACAACACACACACAACCACATACACACACAACCACACACACACACACACACACAACACACACACACTACACACACACACACACACACACCACACTACACACACCACACACACACACACACACACACACACACACACACACACTAACACACACACTAACACACACACACACACACTATAAAAGCCGATCGCCTCATAGCGTGTTTTGTTTTCATCTGCAGGCTTTGAAAGCGTCCGGCGGGTAAGATCAACTACGATAACAAACAACAGGTCACTTCACCCACACCCACTGACTAAGACAGGAACGATAGAGGAATTCTCATCACTCCGCCAGTGCCCAAATTCCACGAAGGGCAAAACAGCACTGTCGGAAGTCCCTGACTTAGCCGAGCGAGGCTCAGACAGCACTAAATACATTAGCTGTTCGTTCGTGAGAGATCTCTATCACTGTAATCAAATTACCACAGGGCCGCTGCTTTCTAAGTAATCAAATATGGAAAATGGTTTTGGCACTAGCTGGGAGGATTTTGTGGTGAGTGTGTGTGTGTGGTGTGTGGAGAGAGAGAGAGAGAGAGAGAGAGAGAGAGAGAGAGGAGAGAGAGAGAGAGAGAGACTGTGTGTGCGTGCGCGTGTGCGTGAGCGTTTGTGACAGTGTGTGCGTGTGCGTGCTCGGTTGTGTGTATGTGTGCGTGCGTGCGCACGCGCGCGCGCGCGCCCAGCTCGTGGAAAGAGGTCAACAAAGTGCAGGCTATGGTCAGAACAAGAAGATGGGAAAAGTCTGACCGAACTGGCTGAAAGGTCTATCCATACACTGCTGTAAACTACCGCGGTCTCCGCCGACTAACCTCATTGTGAACAAAAAAGAGAGAAAAAAAGAAAGACCTGTAGAAAGTTAATGGAACATGTCAATCCTTTGCAATTTTAGGCCGAGTAACAGAGCTGCCACATTGTTGAACACTGTTGTTAGCTGATTATACTCTGTGTCTTTTGGCAGAGCCCGGTATGGTTGGCAGTCGCTGCCCAAAGCTGTAACATTTGCTATTGTAAAGTGTAGTTGGTCGTAGATGTTGCTGACACAGAATTGCCGATTTCAGTTTGTTGGTGTGTGTGTGTATGTGTGTGTGTGGTGTGTGTGTGTGAGAGAGAGAGAGGGAGAGAGAGAGAGAGAGAGAGAGAGAGAGAGAGAGAGAGAGAGAGAGAGAGAGAGAGAGAGAGAGAGTGTGTTTTGTGTGTGTGTGGTGTGTGTGTGTGTGTGAGAGAGAGAGAGAGAGAGAGAGAGAGAGAGAGAGAGAGAGAGAGAGAGAGAGAGAGAGAGAGAGAGGAGAGAGAGAGAGAGAGAGAGAGAGAGAGAGAGAGAGAGAGAGAGAGAGAGAGGTGTAACACAATGGTGTAATGCCCCCCAAAGAGAGAGGGGCAGAGAGAGAGAGAGAGAGGGAGAGCGTGTGTGTGTACGTGCGTGCGTGTGTGTGTGCGTGTGTACGTGCGTGCGTGTGTGTAATACTAATTACTTAGTACACTGCTTTATAATTATGTACCTGTTTTAAATTATTGTAATTATAACAGTTATTTTATGCGCCATTTTACAAGTACTTGTTTTATATTAGTGTAATTGATTAAGTATGTATTATTAGATAAGTATGTATTATGAGATTGCTTGTATATGATGTCAGTAAATGTAAAAGGTATATATTATGTACAGGTATGTGAACAAACGCGCGGGGTCGGCTCATCAGGGGAATAGCGCTATAGAAATTGATGTATTATTATTATTATTATTATTATTTTAAAATTTTTTATTTTATTATTACGTCTTATGGCCTTGGGGGTTGTTCGGGTTTATTACCGTACTGCTAATTTTGGGGGGGGCCAAGTTGGTTTTTGACCGTCCTGACTAATGTGGGGGGCTCGTTGACCAAAGGAGTAGAATTAATGAACCTCCTTTTAAATAAGAGAAGGTGGGGGGGGGGCCTTTGTGCACTGCATGTCAGAGAGACATGTACGGCGGGGCAAGGCGAGGTTGTTATTTAGGGACGGGGGGGGGGGGGGGGGGGGGGGGGGGGGGGGGGGGGGGGGGGGGGGGGGGGGGGGGGGGGGGGGGTTGGGGGGGGGGGGGGGGGGGGGGGGGGGGGGGGGGGGGGGGGGGGGGGGGGGGGGGGGGGGGGAGGGGGTGGGGGTGGCGGAAAGGGGGGGGGGGGGGGGGGGTCGACCGGCGGTGGGGGGGGTCCACGAAAAGACCGGAGGCGGGGGACGCGGGGCCAGAACAATGGAAGTTTAAGGGCGGTGTCCCGGCCTCGCCATTGCCCAGCGACTTGTGCCTGCGCAATTGCTGTTTCAACTGCGTGCTTGGGCAGCGTCACAGGACAATGTCCGTTGCACCGCTGTTGAGGAACAACCGAAGGAAAGAAGTCCAACTTTCGGCAGCCCAGCTCCACCTCCTGCTCATGGATCCTTCGGGCTAACTTGAGGGTCCGCTCACCTCCCTGCTCATGATCTCTACTGGGCTAAAACTGAGGGTCCAGCTCCCCGCCGCTGCTCTTGATCTCTTCTGGCCTCCTTAGGCCAGCTCTCACCTCCTACTATGATCGTCTTCTGCTAACTTGAGGGTCCAGCTCCACCTCCCTGCTCATGATCCTCTGGCGAACTTGAGCCCAGCTCCACCTCCCTGCTCATGATCTCTTCGGGGCCCTTGAGGGTCCAGCTCCACCTCCCTGCTCTTGATCTCTTCTGGGCTAACTTGAGGGTCCAGCTCCACCTCCCTACTCATGATCTCTTCTGGGCTAACTTGAGGGTCCAGCTCCACCTCCCTGCTCATGATCTCTTCTGGGCTAACTTGAGGTCCAGCTCCACCTCCCTGCTCATGATCTCTTCTGGGCTCTTGAGGGCCCAGCTCCACCTCCCTGCTCATGATCTCTTCTGGGCTGAGGGCCCAGCTCCACCTCCCTACTCATGATCTCTTCTGGGCTAACTTGAGGGTCCAGCTCCACCTCTCTGCTCATGATCTCTTCTGGGCTAACTTGAGGGTCCAGCTCCACTTTCCTGCTCTTGATCTCTTCGGACTAACTTGGGGGTCCAGCTCCACCTCCCTGCTCATGATCTCTTCTGGGCTGAGGGCCCAGCTCCACCTCCTGCTCATGACCCTCTTCTGGAACCCTGGGGTCCAGCTCCACCTTGCTCTTGATCTCGGCCTTGAACCCGTGGAATCATAGT
>JABMCL010000893.1:342500-345000 GCA_018857735.1 Alviniconcha marisindica | reverse complement strand
ACAAGCACGTGTTTGTCACGACAAAACGTTTGTCGCGACAAAAATGATACTTGTGGCAGCTCCCGCCAATGATACACAACAGCTGTGCGGAAGAGAGTTACTACAAAGACAAGAGTCCGCAAAATCTTGTATTGTTTGGAACAGAAATAGACATCAAAACTGACACAGTCTTTGACTTAGTGATACTTCAAGCTAAGCAATTTATATACAAATGCAAACTCAACAAGTGCTTGCCAACTCTCTCCTGCTTCCTTCAACAACTGATGCTGAAATACAAAATAGATGAATACAATGCAAAGATCAGCGGCGAACTGCCCACCTTTATCTTGAACTGGCTCTGTTATAAGCCTATTTTGAAAACAGAAAACTGATAACCTCAGGGCATATGAAGTTATTTTAGATTTAGAATATATACACATGTGACAGGCAGTCAATCACTCATTGTGCAGGCAAATATCTGTCTATGAAGTACTTTGTCCAACTCTTTGTCTGTATGGATGTATCTTTTTGTCTATTATGTATGTATAACATGTGCATGTATATTTGTATACGTATGTTATTCACTGTTGGAACGGGTGTACTGTTATGTTGTATAATTGTGTTGTATTTGTTATATTGAATTAAAAAAAGAAAAAAAGACAAAGAAAAAAAGAAGAAGACAAGAGTCCGAAGGACCAGCTGTTGAAACCTGCAGCAAAAGACGATCCAACTCAGTAGGGGAACCCAGCTCCACCTCCCTCTTCTGACCACCCCTGGGTTCAGAACTCGACCTGCACCCGGCCGTTCAATAATACAATATAACTTTACTGCCAAGTGTCAATACACTGATTGCACGAGGACTGTTTTGTGGTGCCAGGTACACTCATCACACATGCGCTCCAATCATAAAACATTTAATTACAACAACAGGAAATAAACATCCTGGTAAAAAAAAGTCATCCCATAGATAAAAAAAAATGAAAAATCCCACTGGCATCAAGCTGTGCATACCACATAAATTTGCCACTTCCCGAGGACCCCCTCTTAAAAGTTACTGTCCTAATAAAAGCAATTACAAGAATTATCTACAACAAATTAATTAATTAACCCCGCCGGCTTACTCCGCTGGCCTCTATCACCCTGACCCATCCAAGATCCTACGCACTAAAATGTTGTTCAGTACTGCTTTACGTCCACAGAGATCGTACGGATTATTAGGGACGGGGAGCCCAGGATGGCCACCTCGACTTTCACACAGCTCCTGAGCTCTGACACACAGTCACTGGTCTCACGCCATCAGCACAGTCAGACAGACAGACAGACAGACAGAGACAAAAAGAGGGGTGGTAGATAGGAGGGGGGGGGGGGGGGGATTTTGGGGATTTTTATTTCGCGTCAGTCGCATAGGATCACCTCATGACGGAGAGAGAGAGAGAGAGAGAGAGAGAGAGAGAGAGAGAGAGAGAGAGAGAGAGAGAGAGAGAGAGAGAACTCGAACATTTAATTTTACAAGGATTATAATTTAGGCTCATGCAAAACCGGTATAGCACACACACACACACACACACAACACACACAGAGAGAGAGAGAGAGAGAGAGAGAGAGAGAGAGAGAGAGAGAGAGAGAGAGAGAGAGAGAGAGAGAGAGAGAGAGAGAGAGAGACAGAGACAGAGACAGAGACAGAGAGAACCAGCCCAAACTCCCCGATCCCGACACCGCCTAGCAGGCTGCGCCGCACCCTAACCGGAAGCTGACGTTGCCCTACGAGACGGCGACTGGAGCAGGCCAGAGTTTGCCCACATGGCCCCAACTCCACTGAGCCCCGTTCCAACACTTCATAAACGGAGACGCTCCCACGGCTCCCACGGCTTGCCCCTGCCTCGCCGGCCCTGGCTGCATGGCTCTCTGCACTGTCACTGAATTTCCCTGGGCTCCTGGACTTTCAATTTCCACCCCCCCCTCACTGTCCCCCCCCCCACCCCCCACTTCTGCTTCCGTCCCTGATCGGACGGATATGGTCGCTCACACTCCTCTGTCCCCGGGCGGTGACATTGCATGCACTTGTAGTGGGCTGGGTGAGTGGCGGGCGTCTTTCTCAGTGTGGAAACGAAGGGGCAGAAAGATGGGGACTGGAGAAGTTAGGATGTAGGGAGGTTGGGGGGGGGGGGGGGGGGGAGGGGGGGGAGAGAGAGAGAGAGAGAGAACAAAAAACTCGAACTCGAAAACTTTGTTTTACAAGGATTGTAGTTTAGGTTCAGTCAAAAATCTAACACCTAACAATTAGTCAGAGAGTCAGAGAGAGAGAGAGAGAGAGAGAGAGAGAGAGAGAGAGAGAGAGAGAGAGAAGGGAGGGTATCTGCGGTATATGTGCGTGCAGGTCGGTGTGGAGAGAGAGAGAGAGAGAGAGAGAGAGAGAGAGAGAGAGAGAGAGAGAGAGAGAGAGAGAGAGAGAGAGAGAGAGAACTCGAACTCGAAAATATCATTTTACAAGGATTGTAATTTAGGTTCAGACAAAACCGGC
>JABMCL010000893.1:330000-335000 GCA_018857735.1 Alviniconcha marisindica | reverse complement strand
GAGGAGGAGGAGGGAGGAGAAGAAGAAGAAGAAGAAGAGAAGAAGAAGAAGAAGAAGAAGAAGAAGAAGAAGAAGAAGGAGGAGGGGGAGGAGGAGGAGAGGAGGCGAAGAAGAAGAAGAAGAAGAAGAAGAAGAAGAAGAAGAAGAAGAAGAGAGAGGAAGAGGGAGGAGGAGGAGAGAGAGAAGAGGAAGAGGAGGAGGAGGAAGGAGGAGGAGAAGAGAAGAAGAAGAAGAAGAAGAAGAAGAAGAAGAAGAAGGAGGAGGAGGAGGAGGAGGAAGAGGAGGAAGAAGAAGAAGAAGAAGAAGAAGAAGAAGGAGGAGGAGGAGGAGGAGGAGGAGGAGGAGGAGGAGGAGGAGGAGGAGGAGGAGGAGGAGGCAAAGAAGAAGAAGAAGAAGAAGACAATACGAAACGCATTACACTCCTTACTTTTTGAAGTTACTTAACATTTTGGCTTAATAATAATAATAACAACAGGGTGCTTACAGAGCGCTTTCAGAAACACAAAGCTCTTTACAACTTAAAGAAAAACATATAATGCGCAAATACCTATAATTATACAAATCAATGGTATACAAGCGTACAAAACATACGAAAATTAACAAACGCGTTTAAAACAAAAGGTTTAATTTTTTTTCTTTCTCTCGCTCAAATGACAATACCGTGGAAGCAGGGGGTGGGAGGGGGGGGAGGGGGGGGAGGGGTGGGGGGGAGGGATGGGGGGGAGAAGGGAGTTTAAGAACAAAAACAACAACAAAAACGAAAGAACAACAACAACAAAGAAACGCTTTTAGAGAAATCTGCGTTTTTAGGGAAATCAAACTAATTTCATTCCAGAGAGCAACCTTTTCCCCTTTGCTTGTAACCAAATTTATTCCTATGATAAAACAATTACAGACCGCAAAAAACTAAGTGGCCCGTTTCGTGCCTGTCTGGCGTTGCTGCCTTTCCCTTCTTTATATTAATGCCTGTCCTTAAACACACACCATGTAATAATTATATAGTCAACACCAGCGTTACATTGTTCTACTATTCAAAAGGTCGCTAAAGCGTAGAGCGGCATGAATGAGTGAAAGCGTTGTGTCGTTGCTGTGATACATGTGTCTCTGTCTCTGTCTCTGTCTCTGTCTCTCTCTCTCTCTCTGTCTGTCTCTCTGTGTGTCTGTGTCTGTGTCTGTGTGTCTCTCTCTCTATCTGTCTGTCTGTCTGTCTATCTATCTGTCTGTCTGTCTGTCTGTCTGTCTGTCTATCTATCTATCTATCTATCTATCTATCTATCTATCTATCTATCTATCTCTCTGTCTCTCTATCTGTCTATCTATCTGTCTGCCTGCTGTGATACATGTGTCTGTCTCTGTCTCTGTCTCTCTGTCTCTGTCTCTGTCTCTGTCTCTGTCTCTGTCTCTCTCTCTCTCTCTCTCTCTCTCTCTCTCTGTCTCTATCTCTCTATCTATCTATCTATCTATCTATCTATCTATCTATCTATCTATCTATCTATCTATCTATCTGTCTATCTATCTGTCTACCTGCTGTGATACATGTGTCTGTCTCTGTCTCTCTCTCTCTCTGTCTCTATATCTCTCTCTCTCTGTCTCTCTCTGTGTCTCTGTCTCTATCTCTCTATCTCTCTCTCTCTTCTCTCTCTCTATCTATCTATCTATCTATCTATCTATCTATCTATCTATCTATCTATCTATCTATCTATAGATTGATTGATTGATTGATACTGTATAATTTTACACATTGTGATGGTTTATTTTTGGTTGTTTGCTTCTTTCGTTGGTTTGTTAGTTATTGTTATCGCTTTTATGTGCTTTTTTATGTACGAGTTGACGCTGCAATTTTTCACAATAGGATGAATAAAGCATGCTGTATTCTGTGCTATTTACGTACGTGATTGGTCCATTGCATGAACACTCCCACCCAGCTTGAAGTGGATTGGATACAAATTAACCCACAAGTGCTCCTCAGTATCAGTCTCGACAGCTTGATGTCGCTGTGACCTTGAACTAAGGTCAAGGTTATTGAAAATGACACGAACAGGAATACCTCAGTGCATATTTTTAATAAACTGGAGCGAAATAATGAAATAGAAATGGAATTAATAATGACCATCATAATACAAAGTTTGACATTTAGCTCATAAACGATACCCCACACACTCATACTCTTATACTGACACACACAGACACACACAGATAGACAGACAGACAGACAGACAGACAACAACACACACACACACACACACACACACCACACACACACACACACACACACCACACACACACACACACACCCCCCCCCCCCCCCGCACATACACATACTCACACACACACACACACATTGACCCTCCTCACACACACACACACACACACACACACACACACACACACACACACACACACACACACACACACAACACACACACGCACGCACGCACCACGCACGCACGCACACGACGCACACGAACACACACACGACACACGACCCCCCACACACACACACACACACACACACACACACACACACACACACACACACACACACACACACACACACACACACAGTGCCCCCCCCCTCCCCGCGCTACTACACACACGCACAATCAATCGCAAAATCTTCACCTCGCAATTTAAACCAACCTCCGCCAAAATCACACTCGGTCTCAATTTCGGTGGCGCGAACGCTAAAAACTGACCAAACACCGAAATCGACTCAAATCGATCGCTGTTGGGTGAACGAAGGAGGGAGGGAATTTCATTAGAAGCCTGTGTAAGACTGTGCGCGGAATTCTGTCAACCTTCATTTCCGTATTGTCTGGTTCCGACACGACCCAGCTCCCTCCGTGTGATCCCTCGGACCCCAGGGAGAACAGCGCTGGAAGGGCGGGTGCCAGCGATCATCTCTGGGGAGGGGTCGGATTGGCAGTGGGAGGCAGGCGATGAGTCCAGCAAGAAGGCTGTTTAAAGGGGAAGCCTGCCGAAGAAGGGACAATTCGTCCCTGATAAGCCTTGTGGCTTCTGTGGACGTTAAGCACCATGTGGACTTACTTTAGAGGGAGAATCAGAGTCCAGGCGAGATCAAGAGGAGGGAGGTGAGCTGGACTCTCGCGAAGAAGTTAGACACTTTTGCGGATCCAAACGAGATCAAGAGGAGGGAGGTGAGCTGGTCTCTCACGAAGAAGTTAGACACTTTTGTCTCACAAAGAAGTTAGACTTTCATTTGCGGATCCAGGCGAGATCAAGAGGAGGGAGGTGAGCTGGACTCTCACGAAGACGTTAGACATTTTGCGGGTCCAAACGAGATCAAGAGGAGGGAGGTGAGCTGGACTCTCACGAAGAAGAAGCTAGACACTTTTGCTCTCACGAAGAAGTTGGACACTTATGCGGGTCCAGGCGAGATCAAGAGGAGGGAGGTGGTGCTGGACCCTCAGGTTAGCCCAGAAGAGATCAAGAGCAGGGAGGTGGAGCTGGGCGCAGAAAGTTGGACTTGTCTTTTGCTTCAGTTGTTACTCAACACCAATGCTACGGACATTGTCCTTGTGACTCTGCTCAGCACGGCAGTTGAGACAGCAATTGCGTAGTACACTAGTTGCTTTGCAATGGCGAGGGGACACTGCTTTAAATGAACACTTCCATTGTTCTGGCGGCGGTCCACGGCCTCCTCGGTCTTCCGGTCGGTGCGAGCGGTCGACAGTCACTCCTTCTTTCCCCCCTCCCCCCCCCTCCCCCCACGCCCCCACGCCCCGTCCCCGTCATTAATAGGCCACCTCGCCTCTGTGGACGTAAAGCACTATGTTACTTACTTACTTGCTTACTTACTTTCTTACTAGAGGGAGAATCACTGGCACGAGTTACAACTTGTTCTAGATCAAAGAATCCGCTGGGATACACCAGAGTTACGGCCCTTGGGGTGAGGGTGCCGTCTTCTTTCAGGCTGATAGTTTCGACGCCAAAGCGCGGTTAAAAAACGCGTGATTAAAAACACAGATTACATTGATAGCACGTACACACACACACACACACACACACACACACACACACACACACACACACACACACACACACACACACACACACACACACACACACACGCGCCGCCGCGCTCGCACACACATGCGTACACACACGCGCACACACACGTGCACACACACACACACACACACACACACACACACACACACACACACACACGCACGCACGCACGCACGCACGCACGCACGCACGCACGCACGCACGCACGCACGCACGCACGCACGCACACACACACACGCAAACACGCACGCACGCTACGCACTCACGCACGCACGCACGTACAGGCACACACACAGACACACACACGCGCACTTAAACACACTTTACACACAAACAGACAGAAAGACCAGCAATCTGCATTAGTGACCAAGACCCGCACTTGTCATAAAACTATCCCATACGTCACTATAGCCAACCTTTCTGATCTTCATTGATAAAGAGTGAACCAACATGCACGCACCCTCAGGAGTTCAAATTCGAAGCCAAAACAAACAAACAAACAAACATTTTTTTTAAATGTTTTACAAATATTGACAGAACAACGAAACGATGCGTGCAGATGCAAATATTTGCACACTTTATACATTTCGAAGCCATTAAAGTACCTCCTGTGTTCGGTTCCCCTTTAAATTTACTCTGCTCCACGCTGTCAAGAATTCGCTCGTACCACGCAAGTGAAACCGACTTTAAAGTAAATTCAACAACTGTCAAGAAGGTTGTTTAAAGTTACTCTGCTCCACCATGCTAAGGAGGTCGTATAAATTTACTTTGTTTCGCCCCGTGAATACGGTTTTTAAAGATACTCTGCTCCATCCAATGACGTGGGTTGTTTAAAGTTACTCTGAATAGGGTTGTTAAAGTTACTTTTGCTCCTCTCCGTGAAGAAAGTTGTTTAAAGTTACTTTGCTCCACTCAGTGAAGAAAGTTGTTTAAAGCTACTCTGCTCCACTCAGTGAAGAAAGTTGTTT
>JABMCL010000893.1:315000-325000 GCA_018857735.1 Alviniconcha marisindica | reverse complement strand
CCCCCCCCCCGTGCTGCTGGTTGAGACGTATGTACACTCGACCTAGCTCACACTCCCAGCGCCGCTTTCCGGCACCTTCCTCCGAACTCTGCCAGATTTAGCTACGCCACCGAAGGGGAACTCTTTATCTCCGCGCAGCTGTCCAGCGACGCGGTCAGCGCCCTCCGAAAGGTTCGGGTACTAATATGACTGTAGAAGCAACCTAGCGCCAAATCACGCATGTAAACATGAGACGCATCCATCCCGGTTGAAAGAAAGAGTTCCGTCTCGATTCAAACGATTGTGATTTTATTTGTGCTGGTGTAAACTTTGTTGGCGGCTGTAAATGACACGCTTTGTTTTGAAAAACTGCTCGTTAGCTGACAGTTTTCTGGACCCTATGGCGTAACTAAATACGGCAGTGGTTGAAGGAAGGATGTCGTAAACCGGTGCTGGGAGTTTGGACCTAGCCGGGGCTCTCTGCATCACGGCTCCATTGGCTGCCGATACACCAGGACATCCATCCTGGCTTCCTGACATCCTGGCTTCTTTAGCGAGTCGATGCACATCTGTGCAGGATAATAGTGTGAATGCTGCGTGGGGCGTGGGGGGGGAGGGAGATAATGCGAACAGGTGGGGAGGGAGGGGGGGGGGGGGGGGGGGGGGGGGCAATGCGAATGGTGGGAGTCGATGTACATCTGGCTTAGTGCGGGGAAGCGGTACAAACTGTCGTGACCAAGACCCTGGCCAATAAAAACACCAGGAGGAGAGCGATGGTCTGGAGCACTCGGCTGATCGATGCTGGGTGGGTTCAGTGGATGGACAGTCATCGCTGGCAGGGTTTTTCTTCTCTCTCTGTGTCACACACACACACACACACACACACACACACACAACACACACACACACACCACACACACCACACACAAACACACACACACAAAAACACACCCACAACACACACACAACACACCACACATACACACACACACACACACACGCACACACACACACACACACACACACACACACACACACACACCACACACCACCCACACGACACCTGCACGTATCACTCTACACACAGAAACAACAATAACCGTCCCCTCTTTCTTCATCTTTCTCTGATCCTTCTCTGTTTCTTTAACACAAAAAACAAACCGTCTCTTTTTTTCCTCACACACACACACACACACACACACACACACCCTCCCACGCACCCACCCACCCACGCACCCACCCACACTCACACACACACCCGCACACGCACGCACACACACACACAATCGTACCCACAACAAACCAGTCGTCAGACACATACCCAAACCCCACCCTTCCCACCTCCCCTCTTCCGCCATCCCACACCTCTTCTCCACAACACACGTCTACCACCATCACCAACTTGAACGTATAAAAGGAACCGCTGAGCTGTGGCGACTTCGCCAGGGAAGATGTCGCGCGCCTTGAGTTTCGGCAGAGAATGCGATTAACAAGCAGTATCGGCTCCGTCGCCACGTGCAACTCGCTCGGTCAGCGCAAATTGGAGAAGAAGGTCTCGGTGCCTGTGCAACTGCAACAGCGCTATATATATACTTTCCCAGCCTCCTCTGTTCCTTTCCTTTCCTTCTCTTCCTCTTCGTCACAGCGTCTGGCCGGCGAGTGTAGTGGCTTCCTGCGTCCTCAATTCCTCGTCCTGTCTGCTGTCTGGCACTTGGGGAACGGCCGTGGAGCAAAGAGCTGCAAGCCAATGAGATGTGTGACACTTGCAGGGATTTTGTGGAAGATGTTGCGTGTACTCTAGTGCCTTCGTTGACTTCGACTTGACTCTTCGTTTCCGTCAGTCCTTTTTTTTTCTTTCTCTGTGTGTGTGTTTCTCTCAGTGTTTTTTTTTCTTCTTCTTTTTTTCTCTTTCCCTCTTTCTCTTTTTCTCTCTCTTTTTCTCCCCCTCCCCCTCTCTCTCTCCCTCCATCCCCCTCTCTCTAGCCCTCGCCAGGTCTTTTTGCCCACCCCCATCTCAGTCTATTTTTTTTTTCTCTCTCTCTCTTCTTTTCTCTCCACACCGACCTCCCCCTCTCTCTAGCCCTCACTGCCCCTTCCCAACTCTCCCCCTCTCTCTGTTTTTCTGTCCCTGCCCCTTTGTCCCCCTTCCCTCTCTCTAGCCGTCACAGCTTTTATCGCCCCCCTCTCTCTGTTTGTCTGTTTTTCTCGCCCCACCCCTCTCACCCCCTCTCTCTGTTTGTCTGTTTTTCTCGCCCCACCCCTCTCACCCCCTCTCTCTGTTTGTCTGTTTTTCTCTCTCCTCACCCCTCTCACCCCCTCTCTCTGTTTGTCTGTTTTTCTCGCCCCACCCCTCTCACCCCCTCTCTCTGTTTGTCTGTTTTTCTCTCTCCTCACCCCCTCTCTCTGTTTGTCTGTTTTTCTCTCCTCACCCTCTCCCTGTTTGTCTGTTTTTCTCTCCCTACCCTTCTCTCCCCCTCTCTCTGTTTGTCTGTGTTTCTCTGTGTTTATCTCCCTACCCTTCTCTCCCCCTCTCTCTGTTTGTTTTTCTCTCCCCACCCCTCTCACCCCCTCTCTCGGTTTGTCTGTTTTTCTCTCTCCTCATCCCTCTCACCCTCTCTCTCTCTGTTTGTCTGTTTTTCTCTCCCTACCCCTCTCTCTGTCCCCCATTGCTTCTCTCTCTCTCTCCCTTTCTCACTCTCCTTTTCTCCCCCTGTGTGTGTGTGTGTGTGTGTGTGTGTGTGTGTGTGTGTGTGTGTGTGTGTGTGTGTGTGTGTGTGTGTGTGTGTGTGTGTGTGTCTCTCTCTCTCTCTCTCTTCTGTTTTTCTGCCCCCACCCCTATACCCCCACCCCTCTCTAGCCCTCACTATTCTCTCTCTCTCTCTCTCTCTCTCTCTCTCTCTCTCTCTCTCTCCCCCCCCTCCCTCCCCTGCCCCCCCCCCCCACCCCTCCCAACTCTCTCTCTGTGTGCATCTATTTTTTGGGTCTCTGGCCGTGGTTTTATCGATTGCGAAACGTTGCCACCAGACTTCACGGACTTGTGCTGAGTTTTGTGTGGAGTTTTGTCAAGTTCTGATAATTGCCGGTCTGACTCTGTTTCGCGAAGCCACGGAGTTGCTGGATGCTTGCGGGAACCGACAGGACGTGGCTATACAGGCGTCTTGCAAAGGGAGGGAGAAACCCCACCACTTCCTGACCGTGGTGCTGGTCGACTGAACCGTACCTACGTCCTTGTGGAGGTAAGTTCATCATCTTCTTCTTAACCCCTTTTACTGCCATGGTATCATTTAAAAAAAAAAACGACCCGTACAAGTGAGAAATTTGAAACCTTAAGCCTTCTTGTTTTTTTTTCCCCGCATAGCATGTGAAAGGATTTGTATTAAAACGCATAGCATTGAAAATAATATTATATGTTATAGGACCGGAAAATATAATGTTTGCAGGCTCGTCCATGCATCATTCAGACCGGAAATTTTGCAGGCTGGGGGAGTGAAAGGGTTAAGATCCAAATACACAAACGGTTCAAAATAACGACATTTATTCGGACAAAATACGACATGCGAATTTTTGAGGTAATCCCCTTTATCAAGCTACAAAACGACACTTAAACAACAAATAAACGACAAAAAACGATGAAAAATGAGAAGGCGAGCTAATATAATCCACTTATCTTACCCCGCCAAATTCTCATGTTGCGTTTTGTCCTAACAAACAGCGTTATTTTGAACTCTTGTGTGTTTGGATCTTGTTTTAGAACGCCAGCAGTCATTCGGCTTTTCCGATACTAGTCATATGAACTGATCAGATGTTCTGCTGCTTCATTTGCTCATAATATGCTCACCGTATGCTCATAATATGTAACTGAATGATGTATGGCATGTGTTCATCTGGCGCTGTGAGCACGCTATGTTTTGTGTGGAAATTCTCATGTATAACGTTTCACTCACTCATTCATGCCTATATGTATATAGATAATGCCTGTAATTTGATAACTGTTCATCAGTAGCTTAGCAAGGACTAGTTGTTAGACAGGTTTTTGAATCAACCTAAACCACAGTCCTTGTAAAATAAAGTTTTCGAGTTCGAGTTCGAGTTCGAGTTCTTGTTTTCAATTTGTTGGTCTTTTTCTTAGTTTGCTTGGTCCGTCAGACATGTCGACTAAAAGGAAGCGCCTCGTTCATCTACAACTACAAGGGTGACTTAAGTACTCTCATTTGGTTTTGTCTTGCGGTTTGAATCAGTGCAGTTCAGTTGAATCTTGTTCTTCCCACGAGGGACAAATTATTTAAAGGGGATTCGAAGCTACTGAAGAAGCAGCACGGGTCATGTCGATATAGGAATGAATAGAAAGGAAAAACAATGCAGACACAAGTCGTTCCGTTCCGTTCCGTTCCAGACGGTATCTGTGCGCTCGGAAAAGCCCGTATGCGCTCAACCCCGTCTCTCTCTCTCTGTTTGTCTGTCGCTCTGTCTGCCTGTCTCTGTGTCTGTGTCTCTGTCTGTCTGTCTGTCTCTCTGTCTCTGTCTCTCTCTCTCTCTCTCTCTGTGTCTCTCTCTCTATGTGTCTCTCTCTCTGTGTCTCTCTCTCTGTGTCTGTCTGTGTCTGTCTGTGTCTCTCTCTGTCTCTGTCTGTCTATCTGTCTCTCTCTCTCTCTCTCTGTCTCTCTGTCTCTTTGTCTCTGTCTCTGTCTGTCTCTCTGTCTGTCTCTGTCTCTGTCTGCCTCTGTCTCTCTGTCTCTGTCTCTCTCTCTCTCTCTCCCCACCCCTTGCCCTCCCTGCGATACTATAGAACTTGAGCAGCTGTATAAGACCGGCCTGGTAACTTCAGTCTGCAAATAAGGGGAATTAAATGCACTCAGTTAACGTGTGGAAAATAAGGGACGATTACTTCCACTTGATTCGTGTCTTAATGTTTCGTTCTTCAAGCTTGTGTGGGAAACTATATTCTAATTTTTTGACATTTTTTTTTTTTTTTAAATTTATTTTATTTTATTTCAGAAGCATAGGATGGGTGAAGAAAGAGCCTTGATCGGGTTATGAGTTAGATCGAGTCCTTTAAACGAGAACGATTATTTAGTAACCACTTCTTCTATCAAGCAATGTAGCCTACTCTGGAACAATCTACCCGCTGCTCTCTCGGACACTATGCTGCCATATATAGCATCATTTTAACCAGCCCTCAAGATCCATCTCTGCCCATTTGAACACTCAATAGAGTGCTGTCCTGCTTACCCGTGTGTGTTTGTGTGCATTGTTGTCTGTTTGTTTGCGTGCGTGCGTGCTATGTGTGTGTGTGTGTGTGTGTGTGTGTGTGTGTGTGTGTGTGTGTGTGTGTGTGTGTGTGTGTGTGTGTGTGTGTGTGTAGAGAGAGAGAGAGAGAGAGAGAGAGAGAGAGAGAGAGAGAGAGAGAGAGAGAGAGAGAGAGAGAGAGAGAGAGGAGAGAACACGATTAAAACGGACAAGCACACCACGCCACGCACGCACGCACGCACGCACGCACGCACGCACACACACACACACTGGGGAGAGAGAGAGAGAGAGAGAGAGAGAGAGAGAGAGAGAGAGAGAGAGAGAGAGAGAGAGAGAGAGAGAGATAACAGAATAGAACACGCACGTACGCACACAAGCACACGCTCGCGCACGCACGCACGCACGCACGCACGCACACACACACACACACACACACACATACTGAGAGAGAGAGAGAGAGAGAGAGAGAGAGAGAGAGAGAGAGAGAGAGAGAGAGAGAGAGAGAGAGAGCGCGCGCGTGGCAATCATTGAAAGAATTAGAAACAAAGAGATAGAGAGAGAGAAAGAAAGAAAGAAAAAAAAAAAAAAAAAAAGAAAAAAAAAAAAAAAAATAAGGGGGCATTTCCACAGCCCATCAATTTGGATGTACGGGATCAGCGAGCCGGAATGCAGTGCCATCACTGGCCCCATTTGAGAAGAGTGCATTACAACGTGCACGCTCGCTTTCTTTACATAACACGATAAGTTGCGAAGCGACAAACAGTGAATGAGAACCGGCAGAGACAAATGCAGAGAGATGTCACTGCTCGGCTACAATCAACGCCACCAGAGACAGCAATAAAAGATGGATGTTCCCTCGGGGTCTCTGGACACGATTACCACGTTCCGTACTGCACGGCTTCGTCAAACGCGAACATTACATCCAGTTAAAAAACCCAAACAACAACAACAACAACAACAACAACAACAACAACAAAATCTGAAACATGAATGACCGCTAGCGTTCTAAAAGAAAACCCAGATTTAAAAGAGTGCTTATTTATTATGACACAGACACACATTCTGCAAAATTTCGGGGAAACCCCCTTCGTCAAGCGACAAAACGACACTTAAACAACAGTTAAAGGGCTAAAAACGATTTTTTTTAAAAATGAGATGAATTATAATTATCTTCTGTTTGGCTGTGTTTTTTGTTCAGTGCTTGGAAGAATTACATCCAGTTGTTTTGCACATCTCAGCGCTTCTGCTGCTGTCGCCTGTTCAGTTTCGGTTCCGCTTGGTTGAAAAAGATGAAACAGAACGAGGCTCAGAGAGGATGTACCTCTCGTGGAGTTTACGTGCCTTGTATTTACACGCATGCCAGGTGAGAGTTACCGTATGGCGACTCAGGTCTTTGTTGTTGTACTTGTGTGACGTATTTCGAGCGCTAATTAACTCCCTTGTGTGTCGATTCCGTTTGGTTGAGCCAAGTCCAAGATGGCACTTACTTAAGCGACCAGGAAAGCCCATATGAGCTCTACACCGCGTCTCGTGGGAGTTTCCTCAGTGTTGGCCTAATCCTTAGGGCCTTTGCACAACCGGCTGTGGCTGTGTAGGTTAGGGCAGGGCAGGGAACAGTATATAATTGTGGGGCCACGGTATGGCAGAGTATACGGTAGGGGAGGGTATATATATATATATGGTGGAGCAGAGGGTATATACGGTAGAGCAGAGGGTATATGCAGTAGAGAAGAGGGTATATGCAGTAGAGCAGAGGGTATATACGGTAGAGCAGAGGGTATATACGATAGAGCAGAGGGTATATACAGTAGTGCAGAGCAGAGAATATATACGGTAGAGCAAATGGTATATACGGTAGGGCAGATGGTATAATTATACAGCAGAGCAGAGGGTATTTACGGTAGATCAGAGGGTATATATAGTACAGCATAGGGTATAATTAAACAGTAGAGCAGGGGGTGTATATGGTAGAGCAGAGGGTATATGCGGTAGAGAAGAGGGTATATACGGTAGAACAGAGGGTATAATTATACAGTAGAGCAGGGGGTATATACGGTAGATCAGAGGGTATATGCAGTAGAGCAGATGGTATATACAGTAGAGCAGAGGGTATAATATACAGTAGAGCAAGGGGTATATATGGTAGAGCAGAGGTTATATGCAGTAGAGCAGAGGGTATAATTATACAGCAAAGCAGAGGGTATATACGGTAGAGCAAAGGGTATAATTATATAGTAGAGCAAGGGGTATATACGGTAGAGCGGAAGGTATACACGGTAGAGCAGAGGGTATATACGGTAGAGCAAAGGGTATAATTATATAGTAGAGCAAGGGGTATATACGGTAGAGCAGAAGGTATACACGGTAGAGCAGAGGGTATATACAGTAGAGCAGAGGGTATAATTATATAGTAGAGCAAGGGGTATATACGGTAGAGCAGAGGGTATATACGGTAGGGCAGGTAAGACAGACCGTGTCTTGCACGAGAAACCGTAGCTGATCTGCTTGTTTCTCTCTGTCTTTGTTTACTTGCCTGTAAACTGTTTCTGTTTCTTTTCTGTTTCTCCCCCCCCACCGCCTCCCCCCCCCCCCCCAACCCCCCACACACCTTCTTGCGGTCATAAAATTGTGAATTAAATGAACCGTCGAACGCCGAGGCCATTCGGAAAACGAATGACCACCACAGGGGAAGTTCAATACCAATCGGACCAGGAGCCGCAAGAGGTCGGAATGTGGGCTTATTATACCCCTAAAGCCGATTGCACTCCGACCGCTTCCATCTGCCCCCAGCCATTGGCCCCAAGTGCGCGGAACGTGTGCCCCCCCGGGAACTGCTTCGTCAATGGAGAACCCGACAGCGGAAGAAGATACGGTGAATTTTTATCACCTTCGCCGGCGGTGTAAAGGTTATTTATCTCCCCCGCTAAGCTGAATGATACGGTTTATGTATTTCAGCCTCGCCGGCAGTGTAAAGGTTATTTCTCTCTCCTTCTATGCTGAATGATAGGTTATTTATCTCCCCCTCTATGCTGAATGATAGGTTATTTATCTCCCTCTCTTTATGCTGAATGATAGGTTATTTATCTCCCTCTCTATGCTGAATGATAGGTTATTTATCTACCCCTCTATGCTGAATGAAAGTTTATTTATTTCATCCTCGCTGCCGGTATAAAGGTTATTTATCTCCCTCTCGATGATGACTGATACGGTTTATGTATTTCAGCTTCGCCACGGGTGTTAAGGTTATTTATCTCCCCCTCTATGCTGAATGATACGGTTTATGTATTTCAGCCTCGCCGGTTATTTATTTTCCCTTCGAATATGAACGATACGGTTTATGCACTTATCTCCCCCTCTGTGCTGAATGATACGATTTATGTATTTCAGCCTAGCAGCCGGTGTAAAGGTTATCTCTCTCTCTCTCTCTCTCTCTCTCTCTCTCTCTCTCTCTCTCTCTCCTCTCTCTCTCTCTCCTTCCCCCTCTCCCCCGCCCCATGCTGAATGATAGGTTATTTATCTCCCCACCTATGCTGAATGACACGGTTTCTGTATTTCAGCTTCGCCACCGGTGTAAAAGTTATTTATCTCCCTCTCGATGATGAATGATACGGTTTATACATTTATCTCCCCTTCTATGCTGAATGATACGGTTTATGTATTTCTGCCTCGCCATCGGTGTAAAGGTTATTTATTTCCCCCTCTGTGCTGAATGATACGGTTTATGTATTTCAGCCTCGCCACACACGTTGCAGAGGTTACTATCTCCCCCTCTATGCTGAATGATAGGTTATTTCTCTCCCCCTCTATGCTGAATGATAGGTTATTTCTCTCCCCCTCTATGCTGAATGATAGGTTATTTTTCTCCCTCTCTATGCTGAATGATAGGTTATTTTTCTCCCCCTCTATGCTGAATGATAGGTTATTTCTCTCCCCCTCTATGCTGAATGATAGGTTATTTCTCTCCACCTCTATGCTGAATGATAGGTTATTTTTCTCCCTCTCTATGCTGAATGATAGGTTATTTTTCTCCCCCTCTATGCTGAATGATAGGTTATTTATCTCCCCCTCTATGCTGAATGATAGGTTTATTTATCTCCCCCTATTTGCTGAATGATAGGTTGTTTATCTCCCCCTCTATGCTGAATGATAGGTTATTTCTCTCCCCCTATGTGCTGAATGATAGGTTTATTTATCTCCCCCTATGTGCTGAATGATAGGTTGTTTATCTCCCCATTTATGCTGAACGATATGTTATCCCCCCCCCCTCCAATGCTGAATGATAGGTTATTTATCTCCCTCTCTATGCTGACTGATACGGTTTATGTATTTCTGCCTCGCCACCGGTGTAAAGGTTATTTATTTCCCCCTCTATGCTGAATGATACGGTTTATGTATTTCTGCCTCGCCACCGGTGTAAAGGTTATTTCTCTCCCCCTCTATGCTGAATGATACGGTTTATGTATTTCTGCCTCGCCACCGGTGTAAAGGTTATTTCTCTCCCCCTCTATGCTGAATGATAGGTTATTTATCTCCCCCTCTATGCTGAATGATAGGTTATTTATGGTGGCGTTTCTGTCAAATCTGCTCCTTTGTTTAAATTTGGATTTTTTATTTTTTATTTTTTTATACACGTGTCTCATTTCGCTTTTTTTCAACAGATCGCATGCATTGGTTTTCTAAGTCAAGACACTCGCAGTTATCAAGTTATTTGTCTACACCCAAACCAGGTATTTCGACCTTCTCCTCCACATACACACACACACACACACACACA
>JABMCL010000893.1:295000-300000 GCA_018857735.1 Alviniconcha marisindica | reverse complement strand
TTGGACAGATAGGTCTTCAGAGCGGTTTTAAACGCAGTGGTTGACTGAATCTGTCTAATTTGATGAGGCAGAGACTTTCAGGCACAAAAAAATAAAAAAAATAAAAAATAAAAAAAATAAAAAAAATAACGATGTTAAAAATGTGTCGGTCTTAGCGTGTGGAATATGCTTAGAGTTCTTGAGGCGCGGAATTGTCTTCAATGAGAGGACGACCACGGTGAAAAACATGGAACTGAGTCTTCTTAAAAATGGAGAGGAGTTCCTTTCAGGATTTTGTGTGGATTTGCGTACAAGGAGAACGTTCAGAGAGGCAAAGAGGAATTAGATCCAAGCACCCAAAATGGTGAAAAAGAACGTCATTCATTATGACAAATTGTTTTAGAACGCTAGCAGTCATTCTTGTTTTAGATTTAAAAAAAATAAAAAATAAATAAATAAATCAAGCAGAATTTGAAAACACGCTTAGGCAAATAGAAGGGAAAATGGAACAAATTATGAATTTTTACGTATACCGGTGTGTATAAAAACAAATCTTTGCCTCTGAGAACACCCACCCACCCACCAACCCACACACACACACACATACACATGTTTATTTTTATTTATATATATATATATATATATATATATATATATATATATATATATATATATATATATATATATATATATATATATATATATATGGTATTGATCGTCTTGCGTTTGTGTATTGATTGGTTTTACCGATCTGACTTGACAAAGGGTGGGGTACATGATTTTGGTGAAAAGAGTTTTGAATGACGGAGTTTGATCGTCTTGAGTTGACAAGTTGAGTTCAGTTCCAGATGGTATTTATGCGCTCGGAAAAGCCCATATGCGCTCCACCCCGTCTCTCATAAGTTTTCCCAACGCTGCCTTCTAAATGCCTTCCAATGTTCGTCTCATATTGACGATGGCCCTCTTGAGTTGATCCCGTGCGAATGATAGGACGTTAAAATCCAATCACTATAACTATCACTTGTACTGTTTTTCAGGAGTTGGTGGCGTCCCTGTGCCGGTAGTGTCACAACCACTACGCCACGTCTGCCTGCTGCCGGCACAAGTATTGACGTCGTTGGTGGGTCATCGTGATGTCGGCCGCCAGCGAAACCAATTTATGTTACCGCCGTCGCCGACTGCTTCCGTTCTTTGTTTCACCGGCGCTGTCTTTGCGGTCAGAGCACGCTTATTGTACTATATATCTCATCCCCACGCATTCCTCTGTCTGGACTCAGATCTAGCGATACCCCCCCCCCTCCCCCACCTCCCACCCCACGACAGACCCACCCATTCGCCCCACCCTCCCCCGCCCACCCCAACCTCCCCGTCTTTCCTGATCCTCTCTGTACATCCTTTTTTCTCGGTCAGAGAATGCTTATTGTACCTATCTCTATCTATCTATCTATCTTTCCAACCCCTCTCTCTGTCTCACCTCACCTCCCACCCCCCAGTTGTCTCAATGTCTGAACTGTTGCAGTGTGTGAGGTGTGGCCGTGTCTGAGGTGTTCCAATGTACGATGTGTTGCATGTCCGAGTTGTTGCACTTGGCTGAGTTCCTATATATCTCTTCCAACACCTTCCTCTGTCTCGTCTCATTCACCCCTCCCCCCCCAGCCCCTCCTGACAGACCGCCTTCCCCCCATCCCCCTCGCTATCCCCCGCCCACCTTCCCGTCTCTCTGATCCTCTATGCACCTCCCTTTCCCCGGTCAGGGCATGCTTATTGTACCTATATATGTATATGTATAACAAAGATATCTATCTATCTATCTATCTATCTATCTATCTATCTATCTATCTATCTATCTATCTTTCTAACCCCTTCCTCTGTCTCACCTCACCTCTCCCCAGTGTCTGGGGTGCTGCAGTGACGGAAGTGTTGCAGTGTGCGAGTTGTATCAGTGTGTGAGTTGTCTCAGTGTCTGAGGTGTAGCCGTGTTTGAAGTGCTGCAGTGACGAAGTGTTGCAGTGTGCGAGTTGTATCAGTGTGTGAGTTGTCTCAGTGTCTGAGGTGTAGCCGTGTTTGAAGTGCTGCAGTGACTGAAGTGTTGCAGTGTGCGAGTTGTATCAGTGTGTGAGTTGTCTCAGTGTCTGAGGTGTAGCCGTGTTTGAAGTGCTGCAGTGACTGAAGTGTTGCAGTGTGCGAGTTGTATCAGTGTGTGAGTTGTCTCAGTGTCTGAGGTGTAGCCGTGTTTGAAGTGCTGCAGTGACTGAAGTGTTGCAGTGTGCGAGTTGTATCAGTGTGTGAGTTGTCTCAGTGTCTGAGGTGTAGCCGTGTTTGAAGTGCTGCAGTGACTGAAGTGTTGCAGTGTGCGAGTTGTATCAGTGTGTGAGTTGTCTCAGTGTCTGAGGTGTAGCCGTGTTTGAAGTGCTGCAGTGACGAAGTGTTGCAGTGTGCGAGTTGTATCAGTGTGTGAGTTGTCTCAGTGTCTGAGGTGTAGCCGTGTTTGAAGTGCTGCAGTGACTGAAGTGTTGCAGTGTGCGAGTTGTATCAGTGTGTGAGTTGTCTCAGTGTCTGAGGTGTAGCCGTGTTTGAAGTGCTGCAGTGACTGAAGTGTTGCAGTGTGCGAGTTGTATCAGTGTGTGAGTTGTCTCAGTGTCTGAGGGGTTGCCGTGTCTGAAGTGTTGCAGTGTCTGGGGTGTTGCAGTGTCTGGGGTGTTGCAATGTCTGGGGTGTTGCAGTGTCTGAGTTGTTGCAGTGTCTGAGCTGTTGCAGTGTCTCAGGTGTTTCAGTGTCTGAAGTGACTGAAGTGTTGCAGTATCTGAAGTGTTGCAGTGTCTGGTGTTGCATGTCTGGGTGTTGCAGTGTCTGAGTGTTGCAGTGTCGAGTTGTTCAGTGTTAGGGGTTCAGTGTCTGAGGGGGTCCCGTTTCTGAAGTGTTCCCGTGTCGGGTGTTGCAGTGTCAAAGGTTCAGTGTAAATTTTTGCTGTGAATTTTTCAGGTTTAAGGTGTTGCGTGTCTGAGTGTTGCAGTTTTGGGGTGTTCAGTGTGGAGTTGTTCAGTGTCTGAGGTGTGCCGTTTTGAAGTGTTGCAGTGTCGAGGTGTTGCGTGTCTGAGTGTTGCAGTGTGCGAGTTGTATCAGTGTGTGATTTGGGTTCAGTGTCTGAGGTTTTGCCGTTTTGAAGTGTTGCAGTGCCCGAGGTGTTGCGTGTCTGAGGTGTTGCAGTGTGCGAGTTGTATCAGTGTGTGAGTTGTTCAGTGTCTGAGTGTTCCGTGTTAAAGTGTTCAGGCAGGTGTGGGTGTCTAGGTGTTGAATGTTGGGGTGTTGGTTTGTGTTGCAAGCAGATGTGGTGCTGAGATGTTGAGTGTTGAGGTGTTGCAGGCGAGGTGTTGCAGGTCTAGGTGAGTGTTGAGGTGTTGCCGGCGAAGTGTTGAGTGTCTATGTTGCCGTGTTGAATTTTGTTGCGGGGGGTTGGTTCTGAGGTTTTTTCGATTTCAGTGTCTGAAGTGTTGCCGTTTCTGAAGTGCTGCAGTGTCTGAAGCGTTGCAGTGTATGATTTGTTGCAACGTCTGAGGTGTTGCAGTGTGCGAGTTGTATCAGTGTGTGAGTTGTCTCAATGTCTGAACTGTTGCAGTGTGTGAGGTGTGGCCGTGTCTGAGGTGTTCCAATGTACGATGTGTTGCAGTGTCCGAGTTGTTGCACTGGCTGAGTTGCTGTTGTGTCTGAGGTGTTGCAGTGTGTTAGTTGTTGCAGCGTCTACGCGTTGCAGTGTCTGACGTGTAGCAGTGTCTGAGATGTTGCAGTGTCTGAGGTGTTGCAGTGTCTGAGATGTTGCAGTGTCTGAGGTGTTGCAGTGTCTGAGGTGTTGCAATGTTTGAGATGTTGCAGTGTCTGAGATGTTGCAGTGTCTGAGATGTTGCAGTGTCTGAGGTGTTGCAATGTTTGAGATGTTGCAGTGTCTGAGGTGTTGCAGTGTCTGAGATGTTGCAGTGTCTGAGGTGTTGCAATGTTTGAGATGTTGCAGTGTTCGAGGTGTTGCAGGTGGTTGTGGTTGAGTTGTTACGGCGTTTAGCGTGTTGCGGCAAATGGAATGTTGCACTGCTCAGATCTGGTAGAACTTGATGGATACTGGAATTAAAAGGAACAACAACAACAACAATAACAACAACAACAACAAAACAGGAAGCAAACAAACGAAGAAAGTAAAGACGAAACAGGGAAGAAAAAAATGAAAGAGAGAAATATCTGATCCTTCCATAAAGAAACTTGCTGGGTGTTTTAGTCGCTCCAGGGAGCAAAAATAAATAAGCGTATATTTTTGGGACCCCAAAGCCAAAGAGAGGGAAGTCCCATAAGAGCGCCTGTCATAGCAATGCAAAGTGGCTATTGAAATATCTGATCCCGGTGCGGATCAAGAATGAAATTAAAAGCGATCGAAGGTTGTTTGCAGGACACATTTGAAGTTTGAGAGAAATGAAATTCCATTTAATCTCTGTATCAGTATCCTTGGTGCAACATTTCTCTCTCTCTCTCTCTCTCTCTCTCTCTCTCTCTCTCTCTCTCTCTCTCTCTCTCTCTCTCCACCAATCGGTTTCTGTCCGTGTGTGTGTGTGTGTGTGGTGTGTGTGTGTGTGTGTGTGTGTGTGTGTGTGTGTGTGTGTGTGTGTGTGTGTGTTGTGTGTGTGTGTGTGTGCGTGTGTGTGTGTGTGTGGTGGTGTGTGTGGTGTGTGTCGTGTGTGTGTGTGTGTGTGTGGATGGAGAGAGAGAGAGAGAGAGAGAGAGAGAGAGAGAGAGAGAGAGAGAGAGAGAGAGAGAGAGAGAGAGAGAGTTTTTGTTGTTGTTGTTGTTGTTGTAGTTCGCTCTCTCTCTCTGTTTTTTTTGTCTCTCTCTCTCCCCCTCCGTTTTCGCTCTGTGTGTGTCTGTTTCTCACACACGTATACACACGCAGACACCCAGCCACACCCACACGCGCAAACAGACAGGCATACCCCCCCCCCCCCCCTAGCCCGCCCCCCCCCCACACCACACACACAGCGTGT
>JABMCL010000893.1:280000-285000 GCA_018857735.1 Alviniconcha marisindica | reverse complement strand
GGATGGCAGCGGTTGATGACAAATTAAAAAAATTGTGCGTCTACACCCAGTGGGAGTTGCCGACGGTGGAAGACTGCCTGTCGTGGTGTCGTTGGTGCCATCCGTCCAGCCCCTTCTGTATCACCTCCTGCATCCACGACTTCGCTGTTCGCCGCACGGTCAAGAAGATGTACGCGACAAACAACGGCACAGAGAGCAAGCAGTATTTACTATAAGCCTAGCTTGTTTAATGCTCATACAATGATTTGGATTGTCCATTTTTTTATTTTTATGAATGTAAATAAACTTTGTTTAAACCAACAAGCAGTAGACTTATACCGTGAAACCGAAGAGGAAGCAGACGTATACCGTGAGACCGAAGAGGAAGCAGACTTATACCGTGAGACCGAGGAGGAAGCAGACTTATACCGTGAGACCGAAAAGGAAGTAGACTTATACCGTGAAACCGAAGAGGAAGTAGACTTATACCGTGAGACCAAAAAGGAAGTAGACTTATACCGTGAAACCGAAGAGGCTGCAGACTCTTACCGTGAGACCGAAGAGGAAGCAGACTTATACCGTGAGACCGAAAAGGAAGTAGACTTATACCGTGAGACCGAAGAAGGATTATACCGTGAGACCCAAGAGGGTAATTATACCGTGAGACCCAAGAGGAAGCAGACTTATACCGTGAGACCGAAGAAGGAAGCAGACTTATACCGTGAGACCGAAAGAGGAAGTAGACTTATACCGTGAGACCGAAGAGGAAGTAGACGTATACCGTGAGACCGAAGAGGAAGTAGACTTATACCGTGAGACCGAAGAGGAAGCAGACTTATACCGTGAGACCGAAGAGGAAGCAGACTTATACCGTGAGACCGAAGAGGAAGTAGACTTATACCGTGAGACCGAAGACGAAGTAGACTTATACCGTGAGACCGAAGAGGAAGTAGACTTATACCGTGAGACCGAAGACGAAGTAGACTTATACCGTGAGACCGAAGAGGAAGTAGACTTATACCGTGAGACGTACCGATGTTGTTGTTGCCAGCCCTTTCAGCACCGCCTCCTGCATCCACGATGTCTCTGTTCGCCGCACGGTCAAGAAGATGTTCGCAATGGAGAAGGGCGCAGAGAACAAGAAGTAGACCTATACCGTGGGACGTACCCTGGTTGTTGTTCAAGTGCTGCTTTACGTCCACGGAAACCATAAGCTTATTAGGGACAAGGAGCCCAGGACGGCCGCCTCGGTTTTTAAACAGTCCCCGAGCTCTGAAAGCAGGTTCAAGTTCAGTGTTGCTTTACGCCCACATGCAGAGACCATATTGAGGACTGTTAGTGACGGGGAGCCCAGGACGACCACCTCGTCTTTCTCACAGCTCCTGAGCTCTGATCTCCCCTGACAGTTTAGTGTTGCTTTACGTCCACAGAGACCATATTGAGGACTGTTAGTGACGGGGAGCCCAGGACGACCACCTCGTCTTTCTCACAGCTCCTGAGCTCTGATCTCCCCTGACAGTTTAGTGTCGCTCTACGTCCACAGAGACCATATTAAGGACTATTAGGGACGGGGAGCCCAGGACGACCACCTCGTCTTTCACACGGCTCCTGAGCTCTGTGAGACCGAGTGCCGAGCCGACCAGTTAAGTCACTGGCCGAGCTTAACTGGCCAATCCCACCAGCCGTGGGAGAATAAGCCAGCTAGGCAAACGACCAGCCGTGGGAGAATAAGCCAGCTAGGCAAACGACCAGCCAGTTATAGGGAAGACCAGCGTGTAGCCGCCGGCCGAGCCGCCAACGGACCCTAAGACAGCCAAGGAAGCTAGCGATGAACGATTCATGAAGGATCACGAATTAGCCACGGAACAAGCAGCTACACAGCTAAATGAAGAGCCCAGTTAGCCAACAGCCAGTAGCGACCAGCCAAGGACACCAGCCAGTAGCCAGCAGCCATGTACACCAGCCAGTAGCGACCAGCCAAGGACACCAGCCAGTAGCCAGCAGCCATGTACACCAGCCAGTAGCCAGCAGCCAGGTACACCAGCCAGTAGCGACCAGCCAGGTACACCAGCCAGTAGCGACCAGCCAAGTACACCAGTCAGTAGCCACCAGCCAAGCACACCAGTCAGTAGCCAGCAGCCAAATACACCAGCCAGTAGCAACCAGCCAAGTACACCAGCCAGTAGCCAGCAGACAAATACACCAGCCAGTAGCCAGCAGCCAAGTACACCAGCCAGTAGCGAGCAACAAGTAGCCAGTAGCGAGCAAAAAAGTAGCCACCAGCCAGTAGCCACCAGCCAGCAAGCGAGCAATAAAGTATAGCCACCGGCCAGTAGCCAACATCAAAGTAGCCACCAGCCAGTAGCCATCAACAAAGTAGACACCAGCCAGTAGCCATCAACAAAGTAGCCACCAGCCAGTAACGAGTAACAAAGTAGCCACCAGCCAGTAGCGAGCAACAAAGTAGCCACCAGCCAGTAGCGAGCAACAAAGTAACCACCAGCCAGTATAGCCACCAGGCAGTAGCCAGCAGCCAGTAATCATTTTGCTATCAAATTTCGTTGAAGGATTTTTGAAGTTCCTATGTTTTACGTTTTGTGTTTAAGACATCAAGACAAATTTGTAAACCCTATGCAGCGAGTGTTTAAATTTTCTTCGTGGCATTTATCTAGTTTATTGTACATAATCAGTTTATTTTCTCGTCATGGTTGATTTTGTTCTCTCCATACATTTTTCTTCTCCGAATGCCTGTAGCCCCATTCTATATGAACTGAATGCGGATGTAGTAATTTGTATTAGTTGTAAGTGTTGATATTAGGTGCAAAGTTGTATACCCTCTTGTAAAAAAGAGCGTTTAACAAATGTAAGGAATGTAAGTTATTGTTATTGTCTAAATACTTGGTTTTCCCTTGTTCAAAACAGTAACACAACATACCTATACGTTAATCATTGTTTCGTTCATTTTCACATTAATGGTATTTTTATTTTTATTTTTTTCCCCTCTCAAATGTCTGCAGTTTTACGAAGCAGTGCTTTAACATTATGTCGTAGGAGTTACATTACTTCATTTCTGTGGTGTTCGAAAAGGATACACTATAAAAACAATTGGACTGTCGTCATATGCAGAATCAACAAACAGTGGAGTAAATTTTATAGCGCTTGAAAGACGTCACACAAACACAACAACAAAGACCTGAGTCGCCTACGGTAACTCACCTGGCATGCGTGTAAATACAAGGTACATAAATACATAGCTTCTCTCTCTCTCTCTCTCTCTCTCTCTCTCTCTCTCTCTCTCTCTCTCTCTCTCTCTCTCTCTCTCTCTCTCTCTCTCTTAACATACGAGTAAATGCAAGGTATATAAATACACAGCATCTCTCTCTCTGTCTCTCTCTGTCTCTGTGTGTTTCTGTCTCTCTCTGTCTCTGTCTGTCTGTCTGTCTGTCTGTCTGTCTGTCTGTCTGTCTCTCTCTCTCTCTCTCTCTCTCCTCTCTCTCTCTCTCTCTCTCTCTCTCTCATAGCATACGAGTAAATACATACTTCGTGATTACTCGCATGCCAGATGAGAGCTACCGTAGGCGACTCATGTCTTTGTTTGCTGTGTTTGTGTTTCTTGACGTCTTTTGAGCACTAATTAACTCCCCTGTGTATTGATTTTGCACGTGCGCTCTGGGTCTCGTTCTGCTTCAGATTGCGTCGTCATATGCGATTTTGTTGTAGGCATTTGAGTGCGGCTGTTGCAACTGAGTGGAAAGAAAACATGTTTGGAATTAAAACAGACCCGCAGAAAGACAAAATTCACGCAGGCAATAAGGTATGCACGCATTCACACACACACACACACACACGCACGCACGCACGCACGCACGCACGCACGCACGCACGCACGCACGCACGCACGCACGCACGCACGCAGCACACACACACACACACACACACTCACGCACTTATTAACAAAAATGACAGAAATAGGGAGAAGTGAAAGCAAAGCTGCAAATGTGCATCACAGACGTCATTGTAGCACTATCGATCCACAATGTACATAAGCAATGGAAATCGCGAAAGAAACAGTGGAATCCATCAAACATTAAATGGTTACCTCTCCAAAGTGGTGTCGCCAGCGCCTGAACAAAGAAGACTAGAGAAGAAAAAATGGAGAGAAGAAACAATATCAAAAGCTAAATAACAACCACATAGAGCCGAAGGTAGGCTTAAAGCACCACTCCGGTGAATATTACATACGTACTCATTCGGAGTCGCTATATTATGCAAACGGAGCACACTGTCTGCTCGCAAGCAGAGAATGGCGCTGTATATAAAAACCACAAATGAATGTCCGGATCCATGGAGCTGTGTGAAAGTCGAGATAGCCGCCTGGGCTGCCCGTCCTAAAGAACCTCACGGTTTCTGTGGACGTAAAGCAGTGATGATGAAGTGATGCTTAATGTCCTCAGATGTCAGCTGACATATTAGGGACAAGTTGTGACCAATGCCGAAGCACGGTTCAATAATTCATTACGTCCACGGAAACCAGAAGGCTCGTTAGGAAGGACAGCTCAGGACGGCCACCTCGACTCTCACACTCCTCCTGAACTAAAGCAACATTGAACCATGCGTATATAGGCATTGGTCACAGCTTGTCCCTAATATGTCAACCGACATTCGAGCACATGAAGCTCTACATCATCATCATCATCATCATCATCATCATCATCATCATCATCATCATCATCATCATCTGGATCCGTCAGTTTCCAAAGCAAAGTGGGACGGAAAACAACAACCAACTATCCAAGCATATAATCAACCAAGCAAAAAACAAAACAAAAAGCAAAACAACAACAACAACAACAACAACAACAACAACAACAACAATAACAACAACAACAAAAAGCAACACACAAATGTTCATCATCTTTGACATCTCGACACCAAGGCGTCTGGCCAAACGTTTTTGGCGACGACACAGAGTGCATGCTTTTCCACCATTGACTGGTGTGTTGATGACGTCATCAACCGAG
>JABMCL010000893.1:267500-275000 GCA_018857735.1 Alviniconcha marisindica | reverse complement strand
TTAGTTGCAGAACAATTAAATACAAAAAACACTGTCCGTATTGTAGTACTGGGGGAGGGGAATTTTTATTTTATATTATATATATAACCCTGAGTTCCCTCTGCTTACCAGCCTAACGCCGTACCGCTAGGCCAAACCGGCTCACAGACCCTCAGACTACACACACAGCACGACAGCAATGCATACCACGGGGATTTTGTTGTTTTTGGTCTGTCTGTCAATAGGTTTTCTCTGTGGTGTACTAGGGCCTCGTTGAAGTATTGTCAATATCTTGGATTTTGTATCCTCTTTCAGTCAGTTTAGTTTTGAAGTTGACGAGGGCTGACTTTAAGTTGCGTGGGTCTGAGTTGGTGCGGATTCTTGAGATGGCTGTTCCTTTTATGAATCCGCGAAAGACTGAGTCTGAGGACGGGTAGCCCAGGACGGCCACATCGACTTTCACACAGCTCCTGAACTCTCTGTCCCGGAAGGGTTTGGTTTAGGCTTTTGAGTGAGTGCGTTTCCACCTCGTTGATTTCTTCTGACGAGAGTTTGTGTTCTTTGGGGAGTAGGTACATTTTGCCCACTTGTCCTGATTCGCTGTCTGTGACCGGAATCTGTGGGTTTTTTATTATAGATTTGGTTCGACTCGAGCAATTCGTTGATCGTTTTCATGATTCTGTTTGCCAGCTCTGTTGGCTTAATTTTTTTTTAAATTCCAGAGAAACTAAAGATACAGTGAATTATTGTGTGCTCATCAACAAGCTTTTAGAGCGTATGGGCGATGAGCGCATGCAGTTGGAAAAAAACATACAAATGTACGGCGGACGAACAATTTCGCCTAGCTAACAGTAAATAATAAATGAGATGTAACAAAACAAACAAAAAACAACAACAAAAAACAACAACAACAACAGCAGCAGCAGCAGCAACAACAGCAACAACAACAACAACAAAAACCACGAAGAAACGAGCTCTGTTGGGTTGGAAGTGTCTGCAACTTCCGTAGAGTGGATGCTTGACACTCTTCTCAGGCCCTCTTTTATGTAGTCGTGTTCGTCCATTACGACAATAGTTGAGTTTTTGTCAGCTTTGAGGATCACCATGTGATCTAGGTTTTTGAGGTTTCCCAAGGCATTTCTTTCCTCTTTAGCTTCATCCTTGGAGATTCGAACTAGAATTTTGTGGACTTTTTGTGGAATTATGTGGAATTTTGTGGAATTTTGTGGACACCCCTACAGAGTTGGAAATTCGAACCGGAAATGTTTCCAAGTCGGTTACGATGTGGACATCCCTACAGAGTTGGAGATTCGAACTGGATTTTTTTTTTCAAGTCGCTTACCCTGTGGACATCCCTACAGAACTTGTGCACCTTGTAACGACTCAGGTCTTTGTTGCTGTACTTGTGTTACGTATTTCGAGCGCTAATTAACTCCCTTGTGTGTTGATTCTGTACGAGCACTCTGCGCCTTGTCTTGTTTCAGATTTTTGGTTACGCCATAAAATAAAATAAATCCAACAACAACAACAAAAACTGTTTTCGTTTGTTGAGCACAAACGAAAACAGTTTTTGTTGTTGTTGTTGGATGGCAGTAATTTGTAAGAGACAACTCAAAATTAAATAACAGGCGTTTTTTTCGACAGTCACTTACGATCCGTAGCCTACGCCAGAATCAACACACAAGGGAGTTAATTAGCGCTCGAAGTACATCACACAAACACACCTACAAAGACCTGAGTCGCCTACGGTAACTCTCACATGGCATCCGAGTAAATACAAGGTACATCAACTCCATCCTCAAAAAAGGATGCCCCACAGTGGCATGATTATTAGATATCCTTAAAGGACAAGTCCAAGGTTAGGGGTGATTTTTGACACGATTTCAGTTAAAGCTCGCTGAGAACGATGATGTAGCAGAAACTGTGATCTGAGGGTTATAAATGCACGAAAAAAGGCATTTTCTGTCGTACCGAAAGCGTCGCCATGACGCCCAAATCACGTGACCATATGCCTACTACGTCACTCTGGGGAGTCGCTGCAAAATGGCCAACTCGAGCTCCGAAGACGAAAGTGATACTTTGCCCGAGAGACCCACAAGGATACAGCCGTATCAGTTTGAGCCTGTCAGGCAGGATTTTGAAAGAGTACCGGAACATCGTGTCAGCTTCGAAGCAAACCACATGCGGTATTCCATGGGGTTTGCGAAATCGCACTCACTGAAGTGCTCGCTACACAAATGGGCGTGATGCGGCGCAGCAAGAAAGTAAGCTTGTTTGAATTGTATAAATTCAATCGATTTTCGCCTCGCTGCCGGTCGACTGCGCGGGAGCTCGTGCATTGTTATACCTGGGGTCGTCTACGAATTGTTATAGTTCGCGGCAACACAGTAGGCCGGCATAGTTAACTTTTTTTGTCGACCACACGCATACACAGTTTACTGGAGAATCTAAGAGGGAAACCGCACTGACTCCCCAGAGTGACGTCACTTCCGGGAAAGTCACGTGACTGACGGAGAACCCGAGACTGTAGTCTCGGCCAACCTACAGAAAATAAAATCGATTAAAAACCCATTTTTATTTTTATTTTATATTTTATTTAATTAAAACTGAAACTAGTGACTCATTTGTCAATCATTTCGATGGTCATTTTGCATACTTAAAAACCTTGGACTTTGACTTTAATGTCAGGCACGCTCGGCGACACAGGTGTGCACGGGCGTAAGCCTGAACCAATACATTATCGTTACTCAAGACCGGCTAATACAGGCGCACACATACACACACTTTTTTTTTATATGCTAGCATCAGAGCGAATTGTCGCAATCTGAAACAGACAGCTGCAGTTTTATGTGGCACCAGCCATGTCAGCGCTGTAAGTGCACTACTTCGGTGGATATTCAGAAGAAAGAAAGAAAGAAAAAAGAAGAAGAAAAACGCGCTATAAAAACCTAGTCACTCAAGCAGAACCACATGAGAGCGCAGTGAGTCTGCTGAAGAGAGCGGAGAATAGCGCTTTATAATCGATCATCAGTCAATCAGTCAAAAGCGCTAGTGCAGAATCAATTCACAAAGGGAGTTAATCAGCGTTGGAAAGACGTCACACAAACACAACAACAAAGACCTGAGTCGCCTACGGTAACTCTCACGTGTCATCCGAGTAAACACAAGGTAATAATGATAATAATAATAATAATAATAATAAATAATAGTTCTTATCAAGCGCTATTCTTTAAGCAGAGTTAAACTCACTGCGCTGTACAAACATCTTATCACAAAAACCACATTAACATACATTTCAGCAAACAAAACCTTAATTACTGTAGCTCTAATTACCATTCTCCCCTATCCAACAACAACACACACACACACACACACACACACACACACACACACACACACACACACACACACACACACACACACAATGACATGCGCACAAGAGGTACATCCTCCAAAAAAGGATACCCCCCTCCATCCCCCCCACCCCCCACACACACTTCCTCCCACAATGGCGGCACAAATCCTTACGCCATCACGAATGAAACAAACATCATTTGAATCTTGACGGAACTGAGTTTTACCCGCGGTGGACGCAGCGGCTATCTGCGTGCTTTTATGACGTCGTGTTGATTCAACCTGAATTATTAACCCAGGGGGTGTATGGAGGTGGGGGAGAGGGAGATTATATACCTATCGCTAAACTGTTACCTCCAGAATTATCCTACATTAAGATGGGCAGCGATGAGAGACTTTTAATCCTTCCTTAATTGTGAGGGACAAAGTCACAAGACGGTGTCCACAGACCCCATCTTTTGAAGAGAAAGGAGAGCCGAAGCGGATTCGAACCGAGGTCCCTCTGCTTACCAGCACAATGTCTTACCGCTAGGCCAACCGGCTCCCTAACAGTATCCCTTCAGTAGTGTCATGAATTATGTACAGAAGTTGGAGGTAGAGTGCCCGAAATCGAAGCTTGCAGTGGGATATCGAATAGCCAGTTAACCGTATCCACACAGTTGGTATGCTGATACATGTATACAGATCACTTTCGCGCGTTAAAGATCCTGCAGTCGATGTCAGAGCTAGTTTACCCGAGAGCGGAAAATAGCGCTGTATACAAAAGCGATAAATAAATAAAGAAAGAACATTACAGGCATCGTTCAGGGGACGTTAAAGGTCAAGCTATATGCACTTCTTCCTCGTTCTCGTAACTGTATCACCTCTATGCACTTCTTCCTCGTTCTCATAACCGTATCCACCTCTATGCACTTCTTCCTCATCGTTCTCGTAACTGTTCCACCTCTACGAACTTCTTCATCGTTCTCGTAATTGTATTCACCTTTAAGCACTTCCTCGTCGTTCTCGTAATGCGTCTACACACTCCCTCGTCGTTCTCGTAATGCGTCTACTCACTCCCTCGTCGTTCTCGTAATTGTGTCCACCTTTACGCACTTCTTCACCGTTCTCGCAATGCTAACACATGATCTTGCATCCACCTCTACGCACTTGCTCATCGTTCTCGTAATTGTATCCACCTTTACGCACTTCCTCATCGGTCTTGTAATTGTATCCACCTTTATGCACTAACTCGTCGTTCCCGTAATGCTGATACACGTTCCTGTATCCACATTACGCACTTCCTCACCGTTGTAGTAACTGTGCTCACCTTTACGCACTTCTTAGTACTTCTGAGAGAGAGAGAGAGAGAGAGAGAGAGAGAGAGAGAGAGAGAGAGAGAGAGAGAGAGAGAGAGAGAGAGAGAGAGAGAGAGAGAGAGAGAGAGAGAGAGAGACGCAAAGACGCAAAAGTATATTTGACTGGCCTGTGGCCTTGACAAAGGTTAAACTAATGGTTGCAAACTGTACTTTAGCAAATGTTCAGAGGAGCATGTAAATCATAAAAAATAGCAATCACAATGTATATCGAGAATTGTTACAGTGTGTAGATGAATATACACAAACATGAAGCGCACAGACGTAGCTATACAGTCGCGTCAGCATTCACGTAATACCAATTATCTTCGTTTAAAGGCTGATACTTATACAGGAATATGGCAAAGTTCGTAATAATGACTTGTTTTCAGTTGATAGTAACAAAACAAGTCGAAATGCACTTGGTTGGCTGTAAAATTTATCGGGTACAAGTCTTTGACGTAAATCTTTTAGAGCAGAACAACACAACGTGAAATGCATTTCATTTTCGACAGCAGCTCTTCACAAAGGACATATGGTGTCTGTGTAGGCATGCGTTTTGTATCGCAAAGAATGAACAACTATTGGACTTATAGAGAGAGAGAGAGAGAGAGAGAGAGAGAGAGAGAGAGAGAGAGAGAGAGAGAGAGAGAGAGAGAGAGAGAGAGAGAGTTTAATTATAGATGCTTGTGTAATACTTACTTTTCAATGCTGTGATAATACGTGTGTGTTTGGTGTGTTTGTTAATTATTTTTTTTAAAGTTTTTGTTGCCGTGTTAAAATATTAGTCTATTGTTTATTTTATTTCCTACTGTGCACCATAAGACAAATTTTACTGTAGAGACAATAAATATTCTGATTCTGACTCTTGTAGTTGTATCCACTGTAACGCACTTCTCGTCGTTCTCGTGATTGTATCCACTTCTACGCACTTCCTCATTGTTCTTGTAACTTTATCCACCTCTACGCACTTCCTCATCGTTCTTGTAACTGTATCCACCTCTACGCACTTCATCATCGTTCTTGTAACTGTATTCACTTCTACGCACTTCCTCATCGTTCTTGTAACTGTATCCACCTTCACGCACTTCCTCACTGTTTTGGTAATTGTATCCACCTCTACGCACTTCCTCACCGTTATCGTAATTGTACCAACCTTCACGCACTTCCTCGTCGTTATCGTAACTGTATCCACCTTCACGCACTTCCTCATCGATCTCGTAATTGTATTCACCTTAACGCACTTCCTCATCGTTATCGTAATTGTATCCACCTTCACGCACTTCCTCACTGATTTGGTAATTGTATCCACCTTTACGCACTTCCTCACCGTTATCGTAACTGTATCCACCTTAACGCACTTCCTCGTCGTTCTTGTAACTGCATCCACCTGTACGCACTTCCTCACCGTTATCGTAACTGTATCCACCTTCACGCACTTCCTCACTGTTTTGGTGATTGTATCCACCTTCACGCACTTCCTCATCGTTATCGTAACTGTATCCACCTTCACGCACTTCCTAACTGTTTTGGTGATTGTATCCACCTTCACGCACTTCCTCATCGTTATCGTAACTGTATCCACCTTCACGCACTTCCTAACTGTTTTGGTGATTGTATCCACCTTCACGCACTTCCTCATCGTTATCGTAACTGTATCCACCTTCACGCACTTCCTCATCGCTATCGTAACTGTATCCACCTTTACGCACTTCCTCGTCGTTATCGTAACTGTATCCACCTTCACGCACTTCCTCATCGCTATCGTAACTGTATCCACCTGTACGCACTTCCTCGTCGTTCTCGTGATGCTGATACATGCTCTTGAAGTCATCTCTATATGCACTTTTTCATCGTTCTTGTAACTACTGTTCTTGTGCTGTATCCACCTTAACACACTTTCTCATCGTTCTTGTAACTGTATCCAGCTTAACGCACTTCCTCATCGTTCTTGTAACTGTATCCGGCTGAACGCACTTCCTCATCGTTCTTGTAACTGTATCCAGCTTAACGCACTTCCTCATCGTTCTTGTAACTGTATTCAGCTTAACGCACTTCCTCATCGTTCTTGTAACTGTATCCAGCTTAACGCACTTTTTCATCGTTCTTGTAATTGTATCCACCTTAACGCACTTTCTCATCGTTCTTGTAGCTGTATCCAGCTTAACGCACTTCCTCATTGTTCTTGTAGCTGTATCCACCTTAACGCACTTCCTCATCGTTCTTGTAACTGTATCCACTTTTACGCACTTCCTCATCATTCTTGTAACTGTATCCAGCTTTGGGCACTTCCTCATCGTTCTTGTAATTGTATCCAGCTTAACGCACTTTCTCATCGTTCTTGTAGCTGTATCCACCGTAACGCACTTCCTCATCGTTCTTGTAGCTGTATCCACCTTAACGCACTTCCTCATCGTTCTTGTAGCTGTATCCACCTTAACGCACTTCCTCATCGTTCTTGTAGCTGTATCCACCTTAACGCACTTCCTCATCGTTCTTCTGACCGTATCCAGCTTTACGCACTTTTTCATCGTTCTTGTAACCGTGTCCAGCTTTAGGCACTTCCTCGTCGTTCTCGTAATGCTGATACATGTTCTTGTAATCACCTCTACGCACTTCCTCATCGTTCCCGTAATTGTATCCATCTTCACTCACTGTTCTCGTAACTGTATACCCACCTTAACGCCCTTCCTCGTCGTTCTCATGATGGTTGATTACATGTTCAGTGCTGATACAGGCTGTGTTCTCGTAACTGTATACCCACCTTAACGCGCTTCCTCGTCGTTCTCATACACCTGATTACATGTTCAGTGCTGATACAGGCTGTGTTTCT
>JABMCL010000893.1:262500-265000 GCA_018857735.1 Alviniconcha marisindica | reverse complement strand
GTTTATCCAAGCCAAGTAGATGACATAAGAAGTTTATCCAAGCCAAGTAGATGCACAAGCAATTTAATAGACGCTATTCACGCGTGAGTCCTTAGTATTAATAGGCAGTTTGGTTTTTGCCAGGCTTTGAGAATTAAAAATAAAAACATGGGGGGGGGGGGGGGGAGGTGCTTCTACTAAGTTAGTTTCATCTAATTTAATACATTGATCTGCTCAGTGTTTGTGGAATATTTGATTCCTAAAACTTAAACAAAAAATATTTAAAAACAATGTCTGGATCTCAACACACACACACACACACACACACACACACACACACACACACACACACACACACACAACACACACCACACACACACACACCACACACACACACACATACACACACACTACACACTCTAACCTAACTCCCAATTAAAAAAAGATGTGTTGTGTTGTGTGTGTGTGTGTGTGTGTGTGTGTGTGTGTGTTGTGGTGTGTGTGTGTGTGTGTGTGTGTGTGTGAGTACGTGAGAGAGAGAGAGAGAGAGAGAGAGAGAGAGAGAGAGAGAGAAGAGAGAGAGAGAGAGAGAGAGAGAGAGAGAGAGAGAGAGAGAGATGGAAACAATTCATCAATCTATCACTGTTCTCAACAAAGTCAACCCCCCCCCCCCCACCCCCCCCCCCCCCACAACCCCCCCCCCCAACCCCCCACTCACAAAACTGCTATATATTAGTAAACTTATTTAACTTGCCTATAACAGCTCTTACATTGCTACAGGCAATAAAGTCATTCCTATCTTTCAGACTCCCCCCCCCCCCCCTAAAAAAACACAACAAAAACAAACAAACAAACAAACAAAAAAACTATGTGATAATAGAACACTCGAGTAGTATGTGGTTAACTGATTGGGCGTTCGTACAAATGCATGTCACATTCTGTGAATATTTGGTGCTCCGTGTATTGAGACTGAGCTTGTACATTGCTCTTGATAAGTATACCTTGGACAAGAAAGTGTCATAGGTTTATTTTTCTGAAGCTCTTGATACACACAGTCTGTTCAAGTACTGAGGAAATCTCATGAGATGATAATAGTCTGTTATTGTATGATATTTCCGCCTTTTTTGTCATTGTTCTTTGCTTAGCTGATTTATCTGATATTTGATTCCAGCGAAGACCAAAATGAGACATTGGTAACCAACAAAATTCAATCCCAATAGCCCTAGTTATGAAACAATGCATCAAATATGCATCAAATGCATCAAATATTTTACTGCTTAAACTGTATGCCTTCTGAAGTTGCAGTCCCAGTTTTGCAGTGCAGATGGAACTGATTTTGAATCAAGATCCCAACACATGAAAGATTCAAAAGAACGCTGTTTATTAGGACAAAACACAACATGCGAATTTTCGAGGTAATCCCCTTTACCAAGCTACAAAACGACACTTGAACAACAGTTAAACGGTGAAAAACGATGACTAATGAGATGGAGGGCTAAGCCACTTATCTGTTTTTGATTGAGCTATATTACTTTCGTGCTCACTGCTTGAGAAAATGGATTTATTTTGTTGTTGTTTCTGATTTTGAATCAACACAGTTCAGAATCAGTGAACAACTGCTGGTGAGGTTGACAAAATGGAGCAGGTCAAGGGAAATGTACTCACCTATATGACGAAATACAAGGAAAAATTCAACACAAGCGCTTTCGACAGACAGTCTTCGTCAGGTCTAAGATGATAGCTAATAAAAGAATATTAAATATTGCTAACTGGATATTGCACATGTAATTCAATGCCACTAGTATTGAGACAGCTCCGATATGAATATGGAGAAGCCATTCACTAAGGAATAAGACTTTTGCACTTTTGAATTAGGAAGACGAATCCTACTCCACTGTCTAATGAATCCAAAACAGAGCCATGATTTTGTTTTGTTTTTTGTTGTTGTATTTAATTGTATGATTTGGATAGTTTTTATTAGCTACTTCGGTAGCTTGAATGTTTACATTTAAAAAAAATCTTCGATTCAGTGTAATCAGTATCAACTTAGGCATTTCTATGTCCCCACTGTGGCATCTGCGGTGATGTTGGCAGAACTGGAATATATGTAATATCTACATTACATTCGTTAGTGAAATCATTGATATAATTTCTTATTGGCTTAGTACATGGTACATTTTGAGCTTATTGGCTTAGTACATGGTACATATTGAGCTCTTTTGGGATAATCTCTGTTTGAATATACAAACATGTCTTCTGTTACCTAAACAGTGACTGCGAGGCTTCTGATAACTTACTTTGAAACCGCTAATTTACGTTGTTCTTAGAAAAATATCGTGCCTTTTTCTGCATAACATTTGATTATATATGTATACACAGGAACACCAAAAGCTAATTTAATTTCTTATCTATCTTATGCCTTGCAATTTTTTTTTAGGAATGTGTTTGGAGCGGAAGAATATACTTCTTGATAATAGATCAACTTTGATCTGAGTAAAGATGTAGACAGATGAAGTAATGT
>JABMCL010000893.1:245000-257500 GCA_018857735.1 Alviniconcha marisindica | reverse complement strand
TGTGTGTGGTGTGTGGTGTGTGTTGTTGTGTGTGTTGTGTGTGTGTGGTGGGGTGTGTGTGGTGTTGTTTTGGGTTGTTTGTTGTGTTGTGTTGTGTGTGTGGTGTGTTGTGGTGTGTGTGGTGTGTGTGTGTTGTGTGTGGTGTGTCCTTGGAAAAACTTTTTTGTGCAGTTGTCTTGCAGGTTTAAATTTAAAGCAGTGCATTTGTTTATTGCAAACTGCGCTGTTTATATCAAGCATTATTAGTGTACACGCACACACACCTTAGAAGGTTTTCTTCACATGTTCCCTACCCTGTAATTTCCAGCAGTTACGTTTTCATAGTGTCGCGAACTGAATTTTGTTCTGCGGGATTTTGCCCCGTGCTTCCTGCATTGTTTTTTTGTCTGCCCTTTTTTGGGGGGGGGGTTGGGGGGGGGGGGAATCCAGAGGGTTTTGGAACCGTTTTCCCCTTTATTTCTTTTTAAAATTAAACGACGTTTTCTGGCAATGGTTGCTGTGTGTGTTTGGGGCGTACGTGCGTGCTGGGCGTGGGGCGTGTGTGGTGCGTGTGTGTGGGGTGGTGGTGCGTCGTGTTTTTGTTTGTGTGTCTGTGTGTTGTGTGTGGGGGGGGGGGGGGGGGGGGGGGGGGGGGGGGGGGTTTTTCGGAAAGTCATACTCTGGTATAGTCGTAGATTACGTTTACCACTGTTTGTTACACAGATCAAGGCAATGATGCTTTACATATGTAAAACATGGGTGCATTAACGATCTTAAACAAAAAGCAAGACTAAAAACTTTTAAGCGGTCAGGAGAAGCCACCAGTTGTGCCCCTTTCCCATCTAGCTAGAGTTCTTCCTCATTCCCATCTAGCTAGAGTTCTGCCTCTTTCCCATCTAGCTAGAGTTCTGCCCCTTTTCCATCTAGCTAGAGTTATGCCCCTTTTTCAGCTACCAGGTCCGGCCCTGTTACTCGTGTTGTCGTTTCTTTTACAGTCTCAGTACTGATGTTTCTTCTCCTTGGCCAGCCGACACACCACCGTTTTTTCCTTCTTCGTTTTTTTTTTTTGGTTGCCGTTACTCACTGGGCAATTTTCTTCGGATGTGCTTTAGCGTTTTTTAGGAAATGGACAAGTTTTTCTTTTTGTTTCTTCTTTTTGCCCCCCTCACATCTCAGATTCCTTGAAAGCCCGAAAAGATGGCTCTGCCGTAGTTTCACTCGATCAACACAAAAAACACATAAAAGGTTCAAAAGAACGCTATTTTCGACCACCACACACAACAACAAAACACCACACAACCACCACGACGCACGCACGCACGCACGCAACGCACCACCCCCATCGCACGCACGCACGCAGAACGCACGCACGCGCACGCACGCACGCACGCACCACGCACGCACCACACACACACAACACACACACACACACACCACGCACATTTCGGGTAATCCCTTCTTCATCGTTGTTTCAGATTTTTGTACCCCGAAAATTTGCAGATTGTGTTTTTGTCCTAATAAATAGCGTTCTTTTGAACCGTTTATGTGTTTGAATCTGATTTTTGTAGTTTGACTCAGATTTCATTAATGCCTCAGGATACGTTGATTGTCTTTTGGAGTAAGTAAATCTGGCAATAATAGGCATTTTGAGTCTTATCGCTTTCTGGGTACCCTGTCGAGGTGGATGCCTTTCAGGTGTTTTCATGTGGTTCTGGGTCACATCCTGTTCCAGCTTTTCGCACTCGTTCCACAGCTCATAGTCGGCCGCAGCCTGTTTCTGAAGACCTCTGAAGATCAGGTTACTTCTCTTCAAAGGGCCAAGGGAAGATCTGAAGTGTTGAGGAGCTTGAGACACTACCCGCGGGCACAAAGCCAAGGACATCACACCACTGATCGCTGGACCAATATTTTTGAAAGATGTTTGTTCAGTAATCAGCATGCCGTCCAGACACGTTTTCGCCGAGTCCGACAAGGCAGGCAACGTTGCTAAACAAGTCGTGTTCTTTTCTGAAAACAATTTCATAGAAGCTCATTCGTGTTTTGTATAATATTTCAGAAATGAACACGATCAGGCTATGACAACTGCTGCTACATATTCTCCGACTCTTCTGCTACACCATCTTCTGGCGAAGATTGCATATAATCGCTTGTATTTCCTGTCATCACGTGCTATATAGACTGATTTATTAATATCCTGTTGAGCTTTTTTTGCGGTAAAAATTTATTAATCGATTCTTAAGCTTTTTTTTGGATAAAATTAGCATTTCTTTTTTTAGGCGGGGGAAAAACCCAATTTTCGAAAATATGAAAATTAATAAACTTTCCCCAATTTGTTGGAAATGTGACAGAGATCCGATTTTTACCTACATATCCTTGTTGGTAACACGACTAACAGAGATCCGATTTTTACCTACATAACCTTGTTGGTAATACGATTGACAGAGATCCGATTTTTACCTACATAACCTTGTTGGTAATACGATTGACAGAGATCCAATTTTTACCTACATAACCTTGTTGGTAATACGATTGACAGAGATCCGATTTTTACCTACATAACCTTGCTGGTAATACGATTGAAAGAGATCCGATTTTTACCTACATAACCTTGTTGGTAATACGACTGACAGAGATCCGATTTTTACCTACATAACCTTGCTGGTAATACGATTGACAGAGATCCAATTTTTACCTACATAACCTTGCTGGTAATACGATTGACAGAGATCCGATTTTTACCTACATAACCTTGTTGGTAATACGACTGACAGAGATCCATTTTTACCTACATAACCTTGCTGGTAATACGACTGACAGAGATCCGATTTTTACCTACATAACCTTGCTGGTAATACGATTGAAGAGTTTTGATTTTTACCCATAACCTTGTGGTAATAATGAAGAAATATTTTTATCAAAACCTTGGTTTAATGATACAGAATCCATTTTTCCCTGCATAACCTTGTTGGAATACGAGACGAAATCCGATTTTTACCTGCATAACCTTGTTGGAATACACTGACAGAAATCCGATTTTTTACCTGCATAACCTTGCTGGTAATCGATTGACAAATCCGATTTTATACCTACATAACCTTGCTGGTAAACGATTGACAAGATCCGATTTTTACCTCATAACCTTGTGGTAATACGACTGACAGAGATCCGATTTTTACCTACATAACCTTGCTGGTAAACGATTGACAGAGATCCGATTTTTACCTACATAACCTTGGGGTAAACGACTACAGAGATCCGATTTTTACCTACTAACCTTGCGGGTAATACGATTGACAGAGTCCGATTTTTACCTACAAAACCTTTTGGTAATACGATTGACAGAGATCCAATTTTTACCTACATAACCTTGTTGGTAATACGATTGACAGAGATCCGATTTTTACCTACATAACCTTGTTGGTAATACGACTGACAGAGATCCGATTTTTACCTACATAACCTTGCTGGTAATACGATTGACAGAGATCCGATTTTTACCTACATAACCTTGTTAGTAATACGATTGACAGAGATCCGATTTTTACCTGCATAACCTTGCTGGTAATACGACTGACAGAGATCCGATTTTTACCTGCATAACCTTGCTGGTAATACGACTGACAGAAATCCGATTTTTACCTGCATAACCTTGTTGGTAATACGACTGACAGAGATCCGAGTTTTACCTGCATAACCTTGTTGGTAATACGACTGACAGAGATCCGATTTTTACCTGCATAACCTTGCTGGTAATACGATTGACAGAGATCCGATTTTATACCTACATAACCTTGCTGGTAATACGATTGACAGAGATCCGATTTTTACCTACATAACCTTGCTGGTAATACGATTGACAGAGATCCGATTTTTACCTACATAACCTTGCTGGTAATACGATTGACAGAGATCCGATTTTTACCTACATAACCTTGCTGGTAATACGATTGACAGAGATCCGATTTTTACCTACATAACCTTGCTGGTAATACGATTGACAGAGATCCGATTTTTACCTACATAACCTTGCTGGTAATACGATTGACAGAGATCCGATTTTTACCTACATAACCTTGCTGGTAATACGACTGACAGAGATCCGATTTTTACCTACATAACCTTGCTGGTAATACGATTGACAGAGATCCGATTTTTACCTACATAACCTTGCTGGTAATACGATTGACAGAGATCCATTTTTACCTCATAACCTTGCTGGTAATACGATTGACAGAGATCCGATTTTTACCTACATAACCTTGTTGGTAATACGATTGACAGAGATCCGATTTTTACCTACATAACCTTGCTGGTAATACGACTGACAGAGATCCGATTTTTACCTCAAAACCTTGCGGGAAATACGATTGACGAGATCCGATTTTTACCTACAAAACCTTGCTGGTAATACATTGATAGAGATTTGTTTTTTACCTACAAAACCTTTTTGGTAATAGACTGTTAAAGATTAGATTTTTACCTACATAACCTTGTTGGTAATACGATTGACAGAGATTTGATTTTTACCTACATAACCTTGTTGGTAATATGATTGATAGAGATTTGATTTTTATCTACATTGGTAATATGATTGTTGGTAATATGATTGATAGAGATTTGATTTTTACCTACATTGGTAATATGATTGATAGAGATTTGTTTTTTACCTACATTGGTAATATGATTGTTGATAATATGATTGTTGGTAATATGATTGTTGGTAATATGATTGATAAAGATCTGATTTTTTTTAAATGGGTTTGCCTTGATTTCTGCTCACATCTTTCTGTAATGTGGAGCTATTGTAATAATGGCGATTATCGCTTATTATTGACGATAATTATAACGTTGCCTGGCGGAGTTTGGTCAGCGGTTGGAGGTTGTTGTAATGTATCACTTCAGTGTCTTCTTGCTCTTTGTCTTATCCGTACTGACCAGACATTTCAGTCTTCACAAACATGCAACAAAATAAAAGTCTGAAAACTAAATTGTGAAACTGATAGTTTGTTAGACTCAGTTTTATTATTGTGGCTGTTCTTGGCGGTGGAGGTGGTGGTGTGTGCGTGCGTGTGTGCGTGCGTGTGTGCGTGTGTATGTGCGTGTGTGTGTATGTGTGTGCGTGTGTGTGTGTTTTTTTGTGTGTATGCGGGGGGGCGGGGGTGTGGAGTGTGTGTGTGGGTGTGTGTGTGTGTGTGTGTGTGGGGTGTGTGTGTGTGTGTGTGTGTGTGTGGGTAGGGGGTTTTGGGTGTTGGCTGCCTTTTGGGGGGGTTTCCTGGGGCGGTCCGGGGGGTTCCTGGGGGGCCTTTTGGTTTTTGGGGTGTGTGTGTGTGTGGTGGGGGGTGGGGGTTTGGCCCAAGGTGGGGGGGGTGCGGTGCGTGTGGGGGTGGGTTGTGTGTGTGTGTGGTGTGTGTGTGTGTGTGTGTGTGTGTGTGTGTGTGTGTGTGTGTGTGTTGTGTGTGTGTGTGTGTGTGGTGTGGGTTTTGTCCCGGGGGCCTGTTGAGCATTTTAGGAAAATTAAAAAAGTAACCCCAGAACAAACGGAAAACAGGGAACTTTGTTGTAACCAAGAAAAGCAGCGAGAGACGAAAGTAGGTCAAGCCGGAAGCTGCAACACGCATCTAGGACTAACAATAATGTAACCAGCTAAGGCAGAGTCGAGAGGTCAGACTGATAACTGTAGCATGCAGTTAGGACTGACAATGTTGTAACCAACTAAGGTAGAGGTGAAAGCATGTCAAGCTAATAACTGCAGCATACAGATGGAACCGACAATTAAAGCAGAGACATAAGAAGATCAGATCAGTGCTGCAACATACAATTAGGACTGACAGTAACGTAACCAGCTAAAGCAAAGATGTAGGAAGATGAGACCAGTAGCTGCAGCATGCAGTTAAGACTAACAATGTTGTAACCAACTAAGGCAGAGACGAAATCAGGTCAAGTTGATAGCTGCAGCATACAGATGTAACCAATCAAGACAGAGATGTAAGAAGATAGGGCCAGTAGCTGCAACGTGCAATTAGGACTGACAATGATGTAACCAACTAAAGCAGACGCGAAAGCAGATCAAGCTGACAGCTGTGACACAGAACTGTGACTGGCAGTGATGTAACCAGCTAAGGCATATGCAAAAGCAGGTCAAGCTGATAGCTATTACACGCAAGGGGGACTGTGGCGGACAGTGATGTAACGAACTGAGGTAAAGAGGAAAACATGCAGCTAGGACTGGCAATTAATGATGTAACCAACTAAGGCAGAGACGAAAGCAGGTGAAGCTGATAGCTCTGACATGAAACTGAGATTGACAGTGATGTAACGAACTGAGGCAAAGTGAAAAGCATGCAGCTAAGGCTAAGACTGGCAATGCTGTAACCAACTAAGGCAAATGCAAAAGCAGGTCTAGCTTATAGCTGTGACATGCAAGGGGGACTGACAATGATGTAACGAACTTAGGCAAAGTGAAAAACATGCAGCTAAAGCTAAGACTGGCAGTGATGTAACCAACTAAGGCAGAGACGAAAGCAGGCCAAGCTGATAGCTATGACATGCAAGGGAGGCTGACAAGTGGAAAGCATGCAGCTAGGACTGACAATAATGTAACCAACTAAGGCAGGGACGAAATGATCGAAGGCAGGCAAGTAGCTGCTGCTTGGAGTGTAACTCGAGCATTTTGAGGTAGATAGATAATAATAATAAATAATGATACATAATTATTATAAAGCGCTGTTCTCTAACCAGAGTTAAATTCACTGCGCTGTATGAACAACTTATGACAAAAACCACATTAGCATACATTTCAAACAAACAAAATCTTAAATATTGTAGTCTACCATTATCACCTATCAAACAGTAACCATGTTACAGAGAGAGAGAGAGAGAGAGAGAGAGAGAGAGAGAGAGAGAGAGAGAGAGAGAGAGAGAGAGAGAGAGAGAGAGAGAGAGAGAGAGAGAGAGATGCGCACACCAATCTACGCTCGTCCACTCAGATACAAAAATTAATAAATAATCAATACTCTTTCCTAAATCTCTCATGCTCTCTCTCTCTCTCCCCGCCCCTGCCTCCTCCCTATTCATGTGCACCCATCTACATTCCACAGCCACACACAGACACACCTTTTTTTCAGACAAAGTACTAGATTCTACTAGAAAGCCTGGGCAAAGAAGGTTTTTAGGTGAGATTTGAACTGGGATAATAATAAAGACAGAGAGTTGGTTCTTAGCAGCCAGTCAGTCATGGCGGTTATTTCAGAGCGAAACACATTTTGTCAGAAAACAGTAAAACAGTAACTAAGGGTTTCAGAAAAGTCCAGGTTCCAACACGAGGGCGTCAGACGTGACCTAGTTAGAGTACAAAAATATGTCACTGTTTGAGTGTCTATTATCTTCTTGTAGTTTCCGTGTTGGTCGTGTTTTTACAGCATCGGGGGGCATCAGTTTGAATCTCTTCTGTGGCTGTTGGAGTTGTGACATGGTGTTTTGTTCGGATCTTCTCGTTGCGGTAGCATTCCGTTGTCGTTCATCTGTCTCGTTGAGACACCCCCCGATGGGAAAGCAGAAATCGAAGGTCTTTGCTGCTGAGACGTAGCAGCTATTAACCGTTTGTGTCCCTCGTCTGTTGGCAGGAAATAAACCCGCTTATTTCCGACTTCCTGGTTAATTCACCATCTCTCTCTCTCTCTCTCTCCCCCTTTCTTTCTCTCTCTCTCTGTGTTTGTCTCTCTCTGTCTCTGTCTTCTGTCTCTCTCTTTTTCTCTCTCTCCCTCTCTCTCTCCCCCTCTCTCTCTCTCTCTCTCTCTCTCCTCTCTCTTTCCTTTTCTCTCTCGTCCTTGTCTGTCCTCGGGGTCTGTCTCTCTGTGCCTCTCTCGGTCTTCTCTCTTTTTCTCTCTCTCTCTCTAGCTCCTCTTTTCTCTCGTTCCCCCCTCTCTCTTTCTCCTCGCTATCTTTTCCCTCTCTTTCTCTCTCTTCCCTCTCTCTCTCCCCCTTCTCTCTCTGGGTCTTTTCTGTCTCTTCTCTCGTCTCTCTTTCTCTCTCTCTCCTGCTCCTCTGTCCTTCTCTCTCTCTCTTCTTTGTCTCTCTCTGTGCCTGTCTCTCTCTCTCTGTCTCTCTGTCTCTGTCTCTCTCTCTCTGTTTGTCTCTCTCTCTGCCTTTCTCTCTCTGTCTGTCTCCCTCCCTCACTCTCTATCTCTCCGCCTCTGTCTCTCAGATAGTAAGTAAGTAAACATGGTGCTTAACGTCCACATAAACCATAAGGCTTATTAGGCACCTGGAGGAAGGGGGAGAGGGGGTATGGAGGTGGGGGGGGACCTCTCTTTATATACATTTTTCTGTATAAAATTTATCTTACTCATTCATGCTTCATACGTATATAAATGATGCCTATATTAAATGTTTTGTATTTGTTTTTACTGATCAGTGGCATAGCAAGGACTAATTGTTAGACAGGTTCTGACAGAAGCTAAGCAACAACGCGCGTAAAATAAAAGTTTTCGAGTTCACGTTCTCTGTCTCTGTCTCTCTCTGCCTCTATTTGCCTCTCTCTGTCTCTCTCTGACTCTCTCCCCCTCCCCCCCCCCTCCCTCTCTCTCAGTGTTGTGTGCTGGCATATAAATACCTACAGAATATCTCCTGTGCAGTGCCCTACATGTAGAAACAAGAAGAAGGACAGATAATGTGCCGTTTTACAGGGATTGTTTATTTTTTAAGGAAAGGCCAGTTTTGGAGCAGAAGGAAGTTCTGACGCTTACAGAACATTTTTGACGCTTTTGACATGAGAGAGTACAGAGAACAGACAGACAGATCAGAAGAGAACAGAAGAAGACAGACAGACAGACAGACAGACAAGACAGACACGACAACAACAGACAACAACACAACAACGACACACAACACACACACACACACAACACACAACACACACACACACACACAACAACACACAACACACACACACACACACACAACACACACACACACACACACACACACACACACAACACACACACACACACACACAACACAACACACACACACACACACACAACAACACACACACACACACAAAAACAAAACACTACTCTCTCTCTCTCACTCTCTCTCACACACACACACACACACACACACACACACACACACACACACACACACCACACACACACACACACACACACACACACACACACACACACACACACACACACACACACACACCACACACACACACACACACACACACACACACACACACACACACACACACACACACACCACCACCCACACACACACACAACACACACACACACACACACACACACACACACACACACACACACACACACACACACACACACACACACAACAGCACACACACACACACACACACACACACACACACACACACACACACACACACACACACACACACACACACACACACACACACACACACACACACACACACCACACACACACCACACACACACACACGCACGCACGCACGCACGCACGCACGCACGCACCACCACGCACACACGCACGCACCACACACCACACACACACACACACACACACACACACACCTCGTGAGCATATGCCGTTTTGCAAATGGTTCCGAAATGTCGCAGCGTGTCTGGTCTACTGGGATGCAATCTTTTTGTTGGGGGGTGGGGGGGGGTGGGGGGGGGGTGGGGGGGGGGTCGGGGGGTGGGGGGGGGGGATTAGGCCTATGCAACTCGTCATTAACAGTTAGAAGACCTTGTTGGGGTCAGGAGAAATTAATTAGGATCCTATGTTGGATGGAAGCCAGTAGAGGTGGGGACGACATTTTTAAATCGTAGTTTGTAGACAGTTACCCGTGTCCCTGCAGCATTTGATTTTAATTATTGGCCCACTCTTTGTTCATTACATGTGCATGCCTCAGCATTTTGATGTTGGAGATGTTCAAGTTTCGTTAGAAGAAAAAAATCCAGAATTTAAACCTTCTGTAGGTTATAATATAAGCTAAATTATGATTTCTCTCTTTCTCTCTCTCTCTCCCTCTCTCTGTCTCCCTATGTCTGTCTGTTTATCTGTCTGTTTGCCTGTCTCTCCCTCTCTCTTCCCCTTTCCCTCCCCGTCTGTCTCTCCCTCTGTCTCTCTTCCCCCCTCTCTTCTCTTTCTGTGTCTCTTTGTCTCTGTCTGTCTGTGTGTCTGTGTGTCTGTCTGTCTGTCTCTGTCTATCTGTGTGTCTGTCTATCTGTCTCTGTCTCTGTCTGTCTGTCTGTCTCTCTCCTTTTCTCTCCCTCTCTTCCCCTCTTGATCCAATCAGAATCGGATCAAATAAGACTGCAACTCAGATGTCACGATGATGTCAATCCATATATAATGATACGTATTTTTAGTAAAAAAAAGTTTGCCTTCCTTATTGGACCAGTTCGTTCAAACATCTAGCTTGACGCACATAATGTAAAGGAAAACTGTTGAACAGTTCAAGGTTCTGCAGAGTGCAACAAAAATCGTGACCAGTTTCGCAGTCGTGAAATAGTGAAGTGTATCAGAATACGTCTAGAAGAGAATGTATAATATTTACAAACGACATGCTTTGCTCTGTAAAAAGTAACTTATTTTTACTTTCATACCGGAGACGTAACCTTTCAAATTTCAGATAAAGTCAACAAAGGCATTCAAACCAGCTTCAGAGGTATGTGGACTATCACTGGCGGGAGCTGCCACAAGTATAATTTTTGTCGCGACAAACACGTGTTTGTCGCGACAAAACACGTATTTTGGACTAGTTTGGACGTATTTTTGACGCATGTTTGTCGCGACAAACACAATTTTGTCATAAGCATATTTTTGACGCGACAAAAGACGTGTTTTGTCGCGACAAACATGCGATTGTCGCTACATTCGATAATCGCGACAAACACGTGTTTGTCGCGACAAAACGTTTCAGGCGACAAAAATGATACTTGCGGCAGCTCCCATCAATGATAATGGACACTCCAAGAAAAGATCGATTATGTTTACTCTGTGATAGAAGGGAGATCGGTGGCGAGTTTCATGAACTACCTGTTTAATTGTACGTACACTTTTTTAAAAGATAACCACAAGATAGTTATTCTTAAGTACTGTTAACATCATCCAAATGCTCTAAAATGTCACAGACTGATTTCTTTAACTTTGGCTAACTTACGTCGTTTTATTAAGACTATTATGTCTTTGGTTTGATATTAAAGAGCAAGCCTCGTGCCAGAAGATCCAAACACATATTTTAGAAAGCTAGCAGTCATTCGTGTTTCAGTTTCTTTTTTCTTGTGGCAAAACCTTTTTTTTACTTGTGGCAAAACCTCTTTTTTTCTTCTTCTTTTTTTTAACATATATTTGTTCTTACATACAGTCATCTATGACACATATAACTGCCCAGGAAAGTATGTTTGTATCAGTATTATTCTGGTTTATTACCGACTATTGCTTCGTGTTTCTTACGCATATGTGTTGATTTTTTCCCCTTTGCTTTATCATTATTAGCTTCAAAAACTCCTTGGGATATGAGTCCCACAAAATACAGTTTTCGAGTTCGAGTTCTCTCTGTGTCTCTCTTTGTTGTGTGTCAATACAGAAATCCCAACATTTTCTGTGCAGTGCCCTACATGTGAAAGCAAGAACAAGGACATAACAAAACAGGAACTCCATCACAACGTTGTATTTTGTCAAATAAAAAAACTTTTTCGAGTCCGAATTCTCTCTCTCTCTCTCTCTTGTGTGCCAATATAGAAATCCCTACAGACTATTTTCGGTGCAGTGCCCTACATGTGAAAGCAAGAACAAGGACATAACAAAACAGGAGCTCGATCACCACGTTGTATTTTGTCAAATAAAACGTTTTCGAGTCCGAATTCTCTGTCTGTCTGTCTGTCTTTATTGTACAACACAGCTGTGCTTATGTTGGGCGCCTCAATATGTATGCAACCTTCTTAACAGAGCGCCTGCTCGATATGAGTAAAAAAAACTATGTCTTACTGCGCACTCGCATTGACCTATATAAGATGAGTTTTGCGTTCTCTGGGTCATCTGTCTGGAATTCGCTTCCTCCGAAAACGAAAACGTACAAGTCTGTGCGTGGCTTCAAGGTAGGCTTGCGTAAGATCCTGACTGACAAATGAAATCGTGTTCAAGGGAATCTTTGGTATAACTATGTTTGTTAAACTTTTGTGCCGGTATATTCACTGTTCTTGTTTTCATTATTGGTAATAGGGGGAAAAAAAAAATGCTTGTTTGTTTTTTTTTTGTTTTCGTTTTTTTGGTTGGTTTTTCTCGTTGTTGTTATTGGAATGGTTCACTTTTTATCACATATATATATATATATATATATTATATATATATATGTATATATATGTTCCGATTAACATCGAAAGATCTCCTTTCCATTATCGGTAGTATTAATACTTGTGTGCCCAACTTATCTCTCTCTCCTTTTGTACACGCTATTGTTATTTGAACGGTTCGCATTGTTGCTGCCTCTTCTCACTTATTGTGTGTGTGTG
>JABMCL010000893.1:217500-227500 GCA_018857735.1 Alviniconcha marisindica | reverse complement strand
GGAGAACTAGTAACCAGCTATATATAACCATGCAACCATTTAATGCAAAAGCCAAGCATGTCCTCCCTCCAACCCCGTAGGGAACAAGAAAGGTGTGTGTGTGTGGGGGGGGGGGGGGGGGGGGGGGGATGACACGTCCCCCACCATCCTCCCTGAAAGAATAAAAAAATAAAAATAGACCAAGGAAGAAATGAAGAACAGAAAAACAAAGCCGAAAGACGAAAAGAGAAAAGAAAAACAAAACAAAACAAACAGACAAACAAACAAAGCAAAAAACAACAACCCCAAAAAGAAACGAAAGAAACGAAAACAAAACGAAACAACCCCCCACCCCCCACCCCCCACCCCCACCCCCATCCACCCCTACCCCCACAGAAAAAGAGGAAGAAAATGCGAATGTCTGGCACGTTGCCGACGCCTCTGTCCATGAACGAGAAAGACGTAGGTGGCAAAAGTTTAAAGGGCCAAGCCGTCACGCTGTCACGTCGTCTGGCATAGGTCTCTATATAGTGTAGTCGGCTGGTATAGGTCTCTATATAGTGTAGTCGGCTGGTATAGGTCTCTATATAGTGTAGTCGGCTGGTATAGGTCTCTATATAGTGTAGTCGGCTGGTATAGGTCTCTATCCTAGTGCTTTGTCGGCTGGTATAGGTCTCTATATAGTGTAGTCGGCTGGTATAGGTCTCTATATAGTGTAGTCGGCTGGTATAGGTCTCTATACTAGTGTAGTCGGCTGGTATAGGTCTCTATCTAGTGTAGTCGGCTGGTATAGGTCTCTATATAGTGTAGTCGGCTGGTATAGGTCTCTATTAGTGTAGTCGGCTGGTATAGGTCTCTATATAGTGTAGTCGGCTGGTATAGGTCTCTATATAGTGTAGTCGGCTGGTATAGGTCTCTATATAGTGTAGTCGGCTGGTATAGGTCTCTATCTAGTGTAGTCGGCTGGTATAGGTCTCTATATAGTGTAGTCGGCTGGTATAGGTCTCTATATAGTGTAGTCGGCTGGTATAGGTCTCTTATAGTGTAGTCGGCTGGTATAGGTCTCTATATAGTGTAGTCGGCTGGTATAGGTCTCTATATAGTGTAGTCGGCTGGTATAGGTCTCTATATAGTGTAGTCGGCTGGTATAGGTCTCTATATAGTGTAGTCGGCTGGTATAGGTCTCTATCTAGTGTAGTCGGCTGGTATAGGCTCTATATAGTGTAGTCGGCTGGTATAGGTCTCTATATAGTGTAGTCGGCTGGTATAGGTCTCTATTAGTGTAGTCGGCTGGTATAGGTCTCTATCTAGTGTAGTCGGCTGGTATAGGTCTCTATTAGTGTAGTCGGCTGGTATAGGTCTCTTATAGTGTAGTCGGCTGGTATAGGTCTCTATATAGTGTAGTCGGCTGGTATAGGTCTCTATATAGTGTAGTCGGCTGGTATAGGTCTCTATATAGTGTAGTCGGCTGGTATAGGTCTCTATATAGTGTAGTCGGCTGGTATAGGTCTCTATATAGTGTAGTCGGCTGGTATAGGTCTCTATATAGTGTAGTCGGCTGGTATAGGTCTCTATTAGTGTAGTCGGCTGGTATAGGTCTCATATAGTGTAGTCGGCTGGTATAGGTCTCTATATAGTGTAGTCGGCTGGTATAGGTCTCTATATAGTGTAGTCGGCTGGTATAGGTCTCTATCTAGTGTAGTCGGCTGGTATAGGTCTCTATTAGTGTAGTCGGCTGGTATAGGTCTCTTATATAGTGTAGTCGCGTATGGTCTATATATAGTGTGTGTGGATAGTCTCTAATATGTAGTGGCTGTATAGGTCTTTATATAGTGTAGTCGGCTGGTATAGGTCTCTATTAGTGTAGTCGGCTGGTATAGGTCCTATATAGTGTAGTCGGCTGGTATAGGTCTCTATATAGTGTTAGGTCTGGCTGGTATAGGTCTCTATATAGTGTAGTCGGCTGGTATAGGTCTCTATATAGTGTAGTCGGCTGGTATAGGTCTCTATCATAGTGTAGTCGGCTGGTATAGGTCTCTATATAGTGTAGTCGGCTGGTATAGGTCTCTATCTAGTGTAGTCGGCTGGTATAGGTCTCTATCTAGTGTAGTCGGCTGGTATAGGTCTCTATATAGTGTAGTCGGCTGGTATAGGTCTCTATATAGTGTAGTCGGCTGGTATAGGTCTCTATATAGTGTAGTCGGCTGGTATAGGTCTCTATATAGTGTAGTCGGTGGTATAGGTCTCTATATAGTGTAGTCGGCTGGTATAGGTCTCTATTAGTGTAGTCGGCTGGTTATATTGAGGTCTCTATATAGTGTAGTCGGCTGGTATAGGTCTCTATATAGTGTAGTCGGCTGGTATAGGTCTCTATATAGTGTAGTCGGCTGGTATAGGTCTTATATAGTGTAGTCTGGTCTGTAGTAGTGGTCTCTATATATATTATAGTAGCGGCTGGTATAGGTCTCTATATAGTGTAGTCGGCTGGTATAGGTCTATTGTGTAGTCGGCTGGTATAGGTCTCTATATAGTGTAGTCGGCTGGTATAGGTCTCTATATAGTGTAGTCGGCTGGTATATTATGGTAGTCCTGTTAGGTCAATTAATAGTGTAGTCGGCTGGTATAGGTCTATTAGTGTAGTCGGCTGGTATAGGTCTCATATAGTATGCTGGTTAGTTCTAGTGCTGAGTGCTTGTATGTCTATAATAGATAGTCGTAGATGGTCTATGTCGCTGGTATAGGTTTATATAGTGTAGCGGCTGGTTAGGCTCTATGGTCTAGTCGGCTGGTATAGGTCTATATATAGTCTAGTCGGCTGGTATAGGTCTATGATGTAGCTGGCTGGAGTAGGTCTATAGTGTAGTCGGCTGGTATAGGTCTATATATAGTTTAGTCGGCTGGTATAGGTCTCTTGTGTAGTCGGCTTGTATAGGTCTCTATATAGCGTAGTCGGCTGGTACAGGTCTATATATAGTGTAGTCGGCTGGTATAGGTCTATATATAGTTTAGTCGGCTGGTATAGGTCTATATATAGTGTAGTCGGCTGGTATAGGTCTATATTGTAACCAGCTTGTATAGGTCTACAATAGTGTAGTCGCTGGTATAGGTCTCTTTATGATTATAGGTAAGTAGTCAGCTGTAAGTTCTATATAGTGTAGTCGGCTGGTATAGGTCTCTATATAGTGTAGTCGGCTGGTATAGGTCTCTATATAGTGTAGTCGGCTGGTATAGGTCTCTATATAGTGTAGTCGGCTGGTATAGGTCTCTATTAGTGTAGTCGGCTGGTATAGGTCTCTATATAGTGTAGTCGGCTGGTATAGGTCTCTATATAGTGTAGTCGGCTGGTATAGGTCTCTATATAGTGTAGTCGGCTGGTATAGGTCTCTATTAGTGTAGTCGGTGGATAGATCATAGAGGTTAGGTCTCTTATAGTGTAGTCGGCTGGTATAGGTCTATTAGTGTAGTCGGCTGAACGGTATATTAGTTATATAGTGTAGTCGCTGGTATAGGTCTGTTAGTGTAGCGGTGGTAAGTCTTATAGTTATATAGTGTAGTCGGCTGAAAAGTATATAGGTCATACTATTCGTGTGAGCGAGAAACTGGTGTGGCTGAACTAAAGTGAAGGTACAGCTAAGTAAGGATCAGTTTTGGAAGTCCTGTATAAGTTCTTTGAAGTGTAGTCGAGCTTTAGCGTAGGAGCTCTGGCACTAAAAGTTGTAGCCAGGCATGCCGTATAGAGATAAAGTTTCTGCTGATATATATAGTCAGTGGAAATCATGCTCTATATTAGTGTAGATCCTGCTGTAAGGATCATCTCCCGAATGGAATCATTGAAAGTGGCTGAGTGTAGGCTGATAATATATAAATATAGTGTAGTCAGGCAATGTATAGATCTATTGAATGTAGTCGTGATATAGGTTTTAATGTAGTCGCTGAATAATGTCTCTAATATAATGTGAGTCAGGTGTATAGGTCATTTGTAATTAGATGATAGGCAATGTATAGTGTATCATTAGTATGTATCGGCTGATTAATGTCAATATATGGAGTAGTATTATAATGTATGGACTGATAATAGTCAATATAAATGTAGAATTTGTAATGTAGGACTGATATTGTCAATTATAGTGTAGTCATTTGCAATGTATAGGACTCATTAATTTTAATTATAAATGTGTAATTTGCAATGTATAGGATGCATTTTGTATGATAGTGTAGTCTTGCAATGGTATAGGCTGCATATATATGTCAGTGAGGGATTTTTATGTAACTGGTTATTTCATTGTGTATGGTGGGATAGTTTTTTAAATGTATGGGGTATAGTTTAATAGTATGGCGTTTTTTTATTATGGTGTTATTAATAGGTATAATGGTGTAGGATTATATTTTAATATTATATATTTGGGTTTATTTGTAGTGGTGGTATGGTCTTTAATTTTGTATAGGTCTATAAATTGGGTGGTTATTTAATGTAAGTTGTAAGTATGATAGTATAGGGCTATGATTTGGGTATTTATAGGTAGGGTGCAGGTTAGGGGTTTGTTAATGTTAAATGTATAGTGGTGTAAGGTTTTAGTGGGGTTTAGGTGTAAATAAGGGGGGTAAAAATTATGGGATGGGGATAGGAAAAAAGATGGTGGTATATTTATGATTTTATATTATATTATTTGGGGGATAGGTTATATAATTTATTGGGGGATGGTTTTGAGGGTTTTTTTAAGGAATATACCTAATTATAAATTTCCTTTAGGGTTTAATATTTAGGGTTAAGGTTTAATTTATCCGGATATTAATTGAAATTGATACAAAATTAGTATGGGAACCTTTGGAATTGATGGTTAAGTTAAGGGATAAGTCATAATAGGTAGTGGCTGGTTTTTTGTAAAATGGGTGGGGGTAAAAAAATTAAATTAAGGGTTTTTTAGGGGGAATTTATTTTTAAAATTGGGATAGGTTTAATATTAGGGTGGGGAGGTTTTAATGTAGGGTGGATAGGGTTTTTTATTTAAAAGGTGGTTTTAAAGTTTATTTTTGGGTTTTTGTGGGGATGGCCTTATGGTATGGTGGAATTTATATATTATTTGGTTTTTTTTTGGTCTCTATATATTTTTTTGTAAGGGATATAGTTATCTGGAAGTTTAAAAATTTTGGGGGGAAAATGGTGGTAAGGTTCATTAGTTATTTTAAAAATTTTTTTATTTGTGGTTAAAAAAGTGGGGAAGGTTTAATATGTTAGGGGAAAATTCTATATTATGGGTGGATAATTTAGATTATAGGGTTTTTAAATTTTGGGGGTATTTTATGATGGTGGAAAATATATATTTATATGAGGGTTATAGGGTTTTTAATTGGGGGAAAGGATATTGTGTATATATTTGTGGGGAAGGTTTTTTAGTTATGGTGGAAAATCTAATATTTATATTAGTGGGGGAAAATTAATATTTTAAATGAGTCCAACGTAATTAACATTTTTGAAAAAGTTTTGGGCGAAGCTAAGGAACCCCAAAAGGGTATAGTTTTTTGGATACAGTTTGTTTGGATAAAATTTTTGGAAATTGGGGCCCCTCCGCCCAAATTGAAGGAAAGGGAAAAAAGTAAATAAAGTTTTTGTATAAAATTTTGTAGTGGGGAAAAATATTTGAAATTTTTAAAAAATTTCTAAAGGGATTATGTAAATAAAAAATTCCAAGAATTTATTAATTTAAAATATAAAAAATAAAAAGCAACAGAACCCACACGCAATCCTCTCACCCTATGAATGAACGAATGAATGATAGGTTTTAAATGCGCGTGAAAATGTCTACGCCAAAAAATATGCATGTTCACATCGAAGTCAGTTCAGTGTATTGAACGCCTCAATTTGTCAATGTATGGACTGCATTAATTTGTCAATGTATGGAGTGTAGTCATTTGTCAATGTATGGACTGCATTAATTTGTCAATGTATGGAAGGTAGTAGTTTGTCAGTGTATGGGCTGCATTAATTTGTCAATGTATGAAATGTAGTAATTTGTCAATATATGGACTGCATTAATTTGTCAATGTATGGAGTGTAGTCATTTGTCAATGTATGGACTGCATTAATTTGTCAATGTATGAAATGTAGTAATTTGTCAATGTATGGACTGCATTAATTTGTCAATGTATGGAGTGTAGTCATTTGTCAATGTATGGACTGCATTAATTTGTCAATGTATGAAATGTATTAATTTGTCAATGTATGGACTGCATTAATTTGTCAATGTATGGAGTGTAGTCATTTGTCAATGTATGGACTGCATTAATTTGTCAATGTATGAAAGGTAGTAATTTGTCAATGTCTGGACTGCATTAATTTGTCAATGTATGGAATGCAGTCATTTGTCAATGTATGGAATGCAGTAATTTGCCAATGTATGGAATGTATTAATTTTGCAATGTATGGAATGAATGCAGTAATTTGTTAATGCGTGTAATGCTTTAATTTGTCAATTAGTATGGAATGCAGTCATTTGTCAATTAGTATTGAATGCAGTCATTTGTCAATGTATGGACTGCATTAATTTGTCAATGTATGGAATGCAGGAATTTGTCAATGTATGGAATGCAGTAATTTGTCAATGTATGCAATGAATGCAATATTTTGTCAATGTATGCAATGAATGCAGTATTTTGTCAATGTATGGAATGTAGTAAGTTTTCTGAATTAGTATGGAATGTATTAATTTGTCAATGTATGGAATGCATTAGATTTGGCAATGTATAGAATGCATTAATTTGGCAATGTATGGAATGAATGCAGTAGTTTGTCAATGTGTGTAATGCTTTAATTTGGCAATGTATGGAATGCAGTCATTTGTCAACTATTATGGAATGCAATCATTTGTCAATGCATGGAAGGCATTAATTTGTCAATGTATGGAGTGCATTAATTTGGCAATGCATGGAATGAATGCAGTAATCTGTCAATGTATGGAATGCTTGAATTTGTCAATTAGCATGAAATGCAGTCATTTGTCACTAAAAAATAGTGTCTCCAGTAGGCTATCCTCCGCTCCAAAAACCTCCAAGGAGAACCCGTGGCGATAATCCATAGAACGCTACAACAACAACAAACAACAGCAGCAACAACAGCAATAACAACTACGTCATAAGGAAGCGTGTCTCCTGTAGGCTACACACCGCTCCCAAAACCTCTAGCGAGAATCAATAGAACGCGACGACAAACAAACAAACAAACAAACAACAACCATAACTCCAACAACAACAGCAACAACTTCGTGATAAGGAAGAGTGTCTCCAGTAGGCTACACTCCACTTCATAAACCTCTATCGAGAACCCACAGAAAGCTATAACAGCAACAGGAACCCCAACTTCATGACAAGAAAGATTGTCTTTGGTACGATGAGAACCCACAGAACGCAACAACAACAACAAGCTTGTGACAAGAACAATTGTCTCCGGTACGTCGAGAACCCATGGAACGTTACAACAACAACAAAAACAACACTAACTAATTGTCTCCGGTAGGTCGAGAATCCACAGAGCGTTACAACAATAACAGCAGCAGCAACAACAAGTTCGTGACAAGAAGAATTGTCTCCGGTACGTCGAGAACCCATAGGACGTTACGAAGACGACGACGACGACGACCACAACAACAACAACAACAACAATAACAACAACAACAACAACAACAACACCAACAACAACAACAACAAGTTCGCGACGAGAAAGATTGTCTCAAGTACGGCAAGAACCCACAGAACGTTACAGAGCTCAGGAGCTATGTGAAAGTCGAGGTGGCCGTCCTGGGCCCCCGTCCCTAATAAACCTACGGTTTCTGTGGACCTAAAGCAACACTCAACAACCAGAACATTACAACAACAACAACAACAACAACAACAACAACAACAACAACTTCGTGACAAGTAAGATTGTCCCCAGAACATTCCGCTCCAAAAATCTCCAGCTAGAGCCATTAATAGAGCCCAGCGGGAGAAGCGGTATATATACTTCTTCCTCTGCCCTCCATTTGCCATGCTAAATGATCACGCTGGTTACCATGGCGAAGTCGATCTGCATCCCACCTCGGGGATTCCGCCCGACCTCACAGCATCTCCCGCAGGTCCATCGGCTCGGGCCACGTCTGACGTCGTTATACATATATATCCGAAACTTAATTGGGCTTTGGGGGCCTGCAGGCGGCATCTGCAAGGACGGAGGTTCGATTCCCGCGAGGAGCGGTCAATGTTCACCTTTGATAACTATGCGATACCGATTTTCGGGGTGGCTTTTTTGCAGGTTGTTGTTTTTCTTTTGGGTCCTCCGGTTGGATTGCCCTAGCTTTACTTCAATAAAAGAGTTAATAATGTTCGTGCTGTTCACCCGTGACTTTAGAGAGAGAGAGAGAGAGAGAGAGAGAGAGAGAGAGAGAGAGAGAGAGAGAGAGAGAGAGAGAGAGAGAGAGAGAGAGAGAGAGAGAGAGGTGGTGTTTGTGTGTTGTGTGGTGTGTGTTTGTGTGTGGTGTGTGTGTGTGTGTGTGTGTGTGGTGAGAGAGAGAGAGAGAGAGAGAGAGAGAGAGAGAGAGAGAGGCAGAGAGAGAGAGAAGAGAGAGGAGAGAGAGAGAGAGAGAGAGAGAGAGAGAGTCTCATATATATGATTACGATGTGTGCGTGTGTGCTTGTGTACGTGAGTGAGTGTGCGTGCGTGTGTGCGTGTGTGTGTGTGTGTGTGTGTGTGTGTGTGTGTGTGTGTGTGTGTGTGTGTGTGTGTGTGTGTGTGTGTGTGTGTGTGTGTGTGTGTGTGTGTGTGTGTGTGTTTATCCAGCAAGTTTGGTCCACAACCAAATGTCTCTGTAGGGATATTCAGCAACCGTGGTATATCACCAGAATCAATGATGTTCTTGTGAGGATCTGCAGCAATACGTGTGGTGTAGTACCAAACGCTTCTGCAGGGATATTCAGAAATTACAATGTGGTCTATCACCCGAAATTGTGTAGAGATATCCAGCAACAACAATGAGGCCTGTTGCAATTACCAAACGATTCCGAAGTAAGTAAGTAACTTGGTGTTTTACGCCCAGTCAACCATTATGGTTATATCTGGGCGATGATTCCGTAGAGAGAACGAACGACAATGTGGTCTATCGCAGAACGATTCTGTAGGTGTATCGAGCAACTACAATAGGGTCTATCACCAAATGATTCTGTAGGAATTTCCAGCAAACGAGGCCTGCTAACAATTTAAGAGATTTTGCAGAGATATCCAGCAACATCAATGCTGGGCTAACTATCACAAATTTTGCAGAGATATCCAGCAACATCAATGCTGGGCTAATTATCACACATTTTGCAGAGATATCCAGCAACATCAATGCTGGGCTAACTATCACAAATTTTGCAGAGATATCCAGCAACATCAATGCTGGGCTAACTATCACAAATTCTGCAGATATATCCAGCAACATCAATGCTGGGCTAACTATCACAAATTCTGCAGAGATATCCAGCAACATCAATGCTGGGCTAACTATCCCAAATTCTGCAGAGATATCCAGCAACATCAATGATGGGCTAATTATCACCAGATGTGCACGTAGGGATACGGAACAGCTGACGTGGTCCGTTGCCGAATGCTCCCGTGCGTAGATGTCTAGTGGAAGCTCACCGCATTCTGCACCAAAATTATGTCCTTACAATACGGGATGTCCTTTCTGACGCCGAGTCGTGAGAGAGAAGCATCGGCGTAAAGCACCCATCAAGTAGAAAGCCTGTCCTATTTTCGGCTGCTCCTGGCTCATCTCATTAAGGGTAAAAAGAAAAGTGAAAATACAATCCGCAAACAAAGGATTACAGCGCTCCAAATGGCGCTCGACAGACGTCATGCAGACACACCTACAACAAAGGACACGACATCAGACATCCGAACTCGCGCACGCACAAGCACACCGAAGCCCGAATCACCCACGGTAACTCTCACCTGGCATGCGAGTAAATATGTATGTAAATACAAGGTAATAAACTACACCAGAAGTGCATT
>JABMCL010000893.1:195000-200000 GCA_018857735.1 Alviniconcha marisindica | reverse complement strand
CAATCAACAGATATATTTTTCACGTGTAATGGAAGATCATTAATAAAAGAACTATAAAACATAAGTCTCAAGACTGAACCTTGTGGTACACCGACATTTATTTAGTCTTCAGAGGAGTAAGGGCCATGGAGTAAGACGCTTTGCGTTCTATTATGAAGATATGATTAAGATGATGGTAGAGAACACGAGTTAAAAGAATGTAAAGATAAATAGTGAACATTTTCAATAGGATATCGTGATCAGCAATGTCAAAAGCCTTCTTTATGTTTAGGAATACCACGCCAGACACCTCAGATATATTCATGAGTAAGGGCCATGGAGTAAGACGCTTTGCGTTCTGTTATGAAGATATGATTAAGAGGATGATAGAGAACACGAGTTTAAAAAAAAAAAAAAAATGTTTTAAAGATAAATAGTGAACATCTTTAATAGGATATCGTGATCAGCAAGGTCAAAAGCCCTCTTTATGTTTAGGAATACCACGCCAAACACCTCGGATTTATTGATTTATTCATGGCTGTTAGCCAAGAATTTATAAGGCGTGCCAATTTACGCAGTGTTGCAGGATTATTTACGTCTAAATCCAGACTAAATGAGTGTGCACATGCTTTTCTAGAAGCTTTGACAAATCAAACAGAAGTGATAGAGATCTATAGCCATATTCTATTGTGTTTAGATTTTGGAAGCGGAACCACTTTGGCTTTTATAAACTGAAATGGAAGGGAAAAAATATCGATGGATAAATGAAAAATATATGTATGCAAGTTTATTATGTATGCCAACGAAAATTGTATTAGCTGGTTGCTTATACCATCCAGAATAGACGAAGTTTTATTTTATTTTCCAGCTTCGTAATGTATTTGCCTAACTCCGAAACGGAGATATATGGGATGACAAATGAGTCTTGCCCGCTAGTTTACTGTTTGCAAAATGGCCACGTAGAGAGAGAGAGAGAGAGAGGGGGGGAGACACAGAGAGAGAGAGAGAGAGAGAGAGAGAGAGAGAGAGAGAGAGAGAGAGAGAGAGAGAGAGAGAGAGAGAGAGAACTCGAAAATGTTATTTTACCAGAATTGTAGTTTAGATTCAGTCAGAACCTGTCTAACAACTATCTAACAACTAGTCCTTGCTAATCTACTGATGAGAGAGAGAGAGAGAGAGAGAGAGAGAGAGAGAGAGAGAGAGAGAGAGAGAGAGAGAGAGAGAGAGAGAGAGAGAGAGAGAGAGAGATGTTTCAAGCAGAGAAAGAGCCGAATGTGAATGTGAACGTGTTTGTTAGTTCTGGGATGCTTACTTCCTGTCAAGCACACAGCGTCACCTCAGGACTAGTCACACATTCACTGTTACTCCACGCCAGGTCCAATTTCAAGTCACTGAACCACAAGCAAAATCAACTAGCTGACAGTTCTGTAACACAATTGTCAGCAGCAAACACAGCCAAGCCAAAACCGTCAATAATATAGTTAATGATAGCGGTGGGGGGAGGGGGGTCATTAGTCCCGTAATCAGCTTCTCTGACGTCATCGAATTAAATTAATGCAGGTAGCTGAACCTGTTCCATTCAAAGTATATACTGCCTCAGCCAGCCACAGTGACCAGTGGCAACAAATTATCAATCAATATTTTATTTGTCTTTTCACAGCAAGGTGGGTTTACATATTTCACGGGAGAGAGTCCGAAGCGACGGTGGCATTTTTTTTTTATAGGCTATGGAACAGAGAGAGAGAGAGAGAGAGAGAGAGAGAGAGAGAGAGAGAGAGAGAGAGAGAGAGAGAGAGAGAGAGAGAGAGAGAGAGAGAGAGTTCTCTCAAAATGACATGTCAGTTTGTACAGCTGTTGCATATTAAGACAAATTCGTTAGGCAAAGGAGAGTGAAATTGACAACAGAACCGAACGTATAGCCACTCTTTTCTGCAACTGTAAACCTTATAATTATATACTCAGGTACGACGGCACAAATTCAGCTATCAATACGACTATACCAACCGGGCTTCCATGTTTTCCCACTACAACACACACCCGTTCCCACCCTCCGCCTTTTCAACTTTGGCTACACCGCCGCATAATTATCAGACACAGTGGACTGCCCGAATTTCACATTCAAACGAAAACGACTTCCTCCTTCGGTTAAAGTTGGGCAAGTCTGACGCAAACAAATTGACTTAGTGGTGAACACCGTGATGGCACCTCCCTTACCCCCAATTACCCCGGCCCCGCCCCACCCAGGTCCCCCCCCCCCCCCCGGGTCTCTCCTCGCCCCCCCACCCCACCCCCTGCCCGACGCAACCCCCTCCATCCCTCCCCCAGCCCCTCTCAGACGATTGTATCATAGATGCTGTGTAAGCACGGTTGACATGGTAAGTAAATAAACATGTTGCTTAACGTCCACATAAAACACAACGCTTATTAGCGACGGCGAGAAGGGGGATAGAGGTGGTATGGAGGTGGGTTAAAGTGTTGCTTTACGTCCACAGAAACCGTAGGTTTATCAGAGACGGGAGCCCAAGAAGTCCACCTCGACTTTCACACAGCTCCTGAGCTCTGTGGAGGTGGGGGAAGAGAGAGGGAGAGATTATAATGAGCGACTTTGCTGGCTTGAGCATTGCACTGCCCAGATAGGCCCAGCGCCACCTGGCTAGTGTAGGGGAGATCATTTGCAGCTGACTTGGGCTTTGTCAAAGCCCCAAATATGCCCAGCGCCACCAAGCGGGGCGCCCATTATGCCCAGCGCTACACTGTCACCATTCCTGCATTAAGATGGGCAGCGATGAGGGCCATTTTGCCGTTTCATTAATTGTGAGGGACAAAAGTCACAAGAAAAGTGTCCACACACCACGACCTTTCTGAGGAGAAAAGACAGCCGCGGTGAGAGCCATTTTGAGTTTCATTAACTGTGAGGGAAAAGGTCACAAGACAATGTCCAGAAACCACAACCTTTTTGGAAGAGAAAGGAGAGCCGAAGCGGAATCGAGCCGAGGCCCTTAATTCTGCTTACCGGTCTAACGCCTTACCGCTGGGCAAAACCGGCTCGATCGCGTCGTTGACGTTGGTGACTGGCCAGTTTAAAAGCGACCAAGGAGAGCGGGCAAGCTCAGCAGCGTGAAGAATACGTCAATTAGCTCGATTGAAATGACGACAGAAAACCGCGAACCGTGGTTCCGTTCAGGCTCAGGCGGAGATGGGAGGGTGGTGGCGGTGGTTTATAGCTTGGCAGTTGAGCTCACTTCCTTTCATTACACCACACACACACACACACACCGTGTGTGTCACTTAGAGGGTCCAGGCGAGATCAAGAGGAGGGAGGTGGTGCTGGACCCTCAAGTTACCGGGTCCAGGCGAGATCAAGATGAGGGAGGTGGTGCTGGACCCTCGAGTTAGCCCAGAAGAGATCAAGAGGAGGGAGGTGGTGCTGGACCCTCAACTTAGCCCAGAAGAGATCATGAGCAGAGAGGTGGAGCTGGGCTGTGAAAGTTGGACCTTTTTTGCTTCAAGTTGTTACTCAACAGCGGTGCAACGGACATTGTCCTTGTGACTGCCCTAGCACAGCAGTTGAAACAGCAATTGCGTAGTACACTAGTAGCTGCGCAATGGCGAGGGGACATTGCCTTTAAATACTTCCATTGTTCTGGCGGCGGTCCACGGCCTCTTCGGTCTTCCGGGTCGGTGCGCGCGATCGAGCTTTCACTCTCTCGCCCCCTCCCCTCCCCACCCGTCCCAGTCCCTAATAAGCATTCTTGCTTCTGTGGATGTTAAGCAAAATATTAACGGTTATAACGTCCATTTAATTAAACCGCTCCGTCTAAGATCCTTGCGCTTGGCTCTAAAAGGAAGAGATGTTAGTGTGACCTTCCGTCTCAGGTTAGTGTGGGCTTTGCACGCGCGCACATACGTACACATACATGACATGACAGACATGATAGGCATATCATACGTTCAGTTCAGATCAGTTCAGTTCGAGATAATATCTATGAGCTCGGAAAAGGCCATATGCGCTTCACCCCAACGTTGGCTTTGAAACAGTTCCAATGTTCGTCTGACTGACGATGGCTCTCTCTCATACATATAATCAGACTCTCAGACAGACAGACAGACAGACAGACAGACACACAGACACACACACAGGCACGCACGCACACATACACTCATACATACGCTTGCACGCAAGCTCGCACGTACGCACACACAGACACAGACATAGACAGACAGACGGACAGACAGACAGACAGACAGACAGACAGACAGACAGACACACACACACACACACACACACACACACACACACACACACACACACACACACACACACACACACACACACACATACACACACACACACACAGGCCAGTGTCGTAGCCTATAATTACGTGTTAGATATCGTAATGGTTCGGTTCGTGTGTGTGTGCTTGTTTGTCTATTTATTGTGGTTTAAATTTTAAAATGTTTTCGAACGTTCTTTCTTTCTCTTTGATCTTTCGGGTTTGCTGTTTAGTTTTGATCGGAGAGAGAGAGAGAGAGAGAGAAAGAGAGAGAGAGAGAGAGAGAGAGAGAGAGAGAGAGAGAGAGAGACAGAGAGAGACAGAGAGACAGAGAGACAGAGAGAGACAGAGACAGAGACAGAGACAGAGACAGAGATGATTTATTCATTTAGGCCATTGCCCTCATGAAAGAGAGAGAGAGAGAGAGAGAGAGAGAGAGAGAGAGAGAGAGAGAGAGAAGAGAGAGAGAGAGAGAGAGAGAGAGAGAGAGAGAGAGATGATTCATTCATTTAGGCCATTGCCCCTCATGAGAGAGAGAGAGAGAGAGAGAGAGAGAGGGAGAGAGAGAGAGAGAGAGAGAGAGAGAGAGAGAGAGAGAGAGAGAGAGAGAGAGAGAGAGAGAGCGTCAAGGCAGCCGATGCAGACTGACAACCAAATTCACCCCGAATAACATCACTGTGTGTGCAGACAGACAGCAACAGAAGACAACACCAGCCAAAAAGCAGCCGCAGCTTGAAGAACGTTCCT
>JABMCL010000893.1:187500-190000 GCA_018857735.1 Alviniconcha marisindica | reverse complement strand
TGATTGAACTTTATTTCTCAACGGTGAAGATATTAGCACAAAGGCCGACTCACATATCTGCGTTGCTACAGTACTACTAATAACCAAGACATTCACAGTTAAATATTAATACAGCAGACAAATACAGCATCAGTACAAATAAAAAGAACAATTAATAAAATAATAATAATAATAATAACAACAACACATATAAAACCAGACAGCGATTGCAACGGAAATGAAAAAAATAGCAGTGAAAACAACTGGAGCAAAAAAGTCTAAAACACAGTTAAACACACACACACACACACACACACACACACACACACACACACACACACACACACACACACACACACACACACACACACACACACACACACACAACAACAGCAAAAAACAAAACAAAAACTGGGTAATTTACAGAGAGAGCAAGGGAAGGGGAGGGATAAAATTAAGCTTAAGAAAAACGACAATATCAACAAGGAAAAAGAAATGGATACTAAATTAGTACATAAATTAAACAAAAAAACAACAACAAAAAACAACAACAAAAACAAAACACAACAGAGAGAGAGAGAGAGAGAGAGAGAGAGAGAGAGAGAGAGAGAGAGAGAGAGAGAGAGAGAGAGAGAGAGAGGGGTGTAGGGGGATTGAAGGAAAGAGACGGGAGAAAGAGAGAGAGAGAGAGAGAGAGAGAGAGAGAGAGAGAGAGAGAGAGAGAGAGAGAGAGAGAGAGAGAGAGAGAGAGAGAGAGAGATTGTGGTCGTGACCAATCGATCGTATTTCTCTGTTTTATAAATCATGTGCATTCTGTCCTTTTTCCTTGTTGGAGCATGAAGTGTAAATTCGATCTTTTTGTTGCTCTATTTATTTTTTTATTACGCGGTCGTGCCTTTCCACTTTGAGGCGATGATCTTTTTAAATCTTCTTTTAATTTCACTTCTTTTGCTTTGTTCTCTTTGTCACAAGAGCACGTGCAGAATTTTGTTCTGAGCAGTTTGACTCTTTATTTCTATAATACTGGCGTATTTAATACAAACCATACCAGTGATCTTTATAAAGCTGACTGCATCCTTATGCAATGCCCTTTTGGACGTCCGCTACGAAATAACACGAAACGCACAACAAGCAAAAGCAAAATGAACGAATGAAAAACAACCACCCAAAAAACAAAAAGAAGTAAGTAAGTAAATTGGTGTTTTATAATTACGCCCGAGCCAACCTGTGCTGTTATATCAGGGCGATCAAAAAATGATAGAAACAAACGGAATGAACAATAGCGAAACGAAACACAAGTCACTAAACGAACAGCTGAATCACAGTTTTCGACAAGCATAGTTAACAACAACCGGAATTAAGCAAGTGAGTATATAACTTGGTCTTTTATGCTCATTCAACCAGTACGGTTTTATCAGGTCAATGGGATGATGCAAAATAAAATAAAAAAGGAAAATATAGCGGACACGTTTCAATATTTTAGACTCAGATGAGGCGAGAACATTATTTTATGAAATCGCCAATCTTAATCACATCTGATCCACCGTGATGATACACAATTCCACATAATTTTGTTACTATCAGTGTTTTGGAACCTGTGTAATTTCTGCAGGCACTCAACACAGGAAACTGCATCAGTCAAGATCCAAACACGTAAGACGTTCAAAATAACGCTATTTATTAGGACAAAACACAACCTGCAAATTTTCGGGGTAATCCCCTCTATCAAGCAACAAACCGACACTTGAACGGTGAAAAACGATGACATATGAGATGGAAAGCTAAACCACTTATCTGTTTTTGGTTGAGCTATGTTGTTTTGTTCAATCAGTTTTAGCAAGGAGGAGGGTGGCTTATTGTATTCCGCGGTCCCACACTGGAAACTTGAGTTGGCCAAAACTAACACTATCAAAAATCAGGGAGAGGATTTGTAAAAACAACAGCAACAACAACAACAACAGCAACAACAGATGATTTGTAACAACAACAACAAAAACAAAAACAACAACACGAACAACAACAGCAACAACAACGACAAAAAAGGCGAATGGACCGGGAAGGTCGAAATTGGGACATCGATGAAATTCCTGGCAGTGAGCGAAACATGCACGGCTATATTCTGACCGTATCCAGGCTTTAGTGGGAAATTATTGCTTGTCAGCTGTGGGAGAGACTTGAATTCATGCGTCCGCAGTACCAATCTGGGGTGGGCGTGGGCGTGGAGGGGTGTGTGTGTTTGTGTATATTTGTGTGTGTGTGTGTGTGTGTGTGTGTGTGTGTGTGTGTGTGTGGGGGTGTTGGAGGTAAACTCCCTAATTTGGAGTAAGTAAGTAACTTGGTGTTTTACGCCCAGTCAGCCATTACGGTTATATCAGGGCGAACCCTAATATACGATTTCCGAAAATAACAGGCGAGGATATAATTTTAGTGTTTTCTGACTTCGGGAGAGTGAAGTCCCCTGAATGGAGGCGGCAGCGGAGAAGAGCCGATCTGCGACAGTTTGAGATCTTCAGGCATGGAC
>JABMCL010000893.1:165000-167500 GCA_018857735.1 Alviniconcha marisindica | reverse complement strand
CCACAAAACCCATACAGCAGAAAGACAGACACAGAAAAGAGAACAAACCAGAAAATCGCATACACACAGGAAAATACAACAATAGCAACAACCCCCACCCCACCACACACCACACACCACACACACCACCACAAACACAAAACACACACACACACACACACACACACGCACAGGTGGCGAGACTGTAATGAAATCCTCCGTCGGCTTGCACACGCAGACAGCCAAGCACGAGACGCGGGAAAAGATCTGTCAACTTGGACATCTTCAAGGAGGATCACTCCGACATTCCTCCTCTCGTTTACCTGCCCTTCGTCCACCTCGAGTGGCCTGATTATCTCTCTTTTGACGTTTGCGACGCTTGTGTCCCTTATACGGGCACAAAGCGATCAGCGAGTCGAGTACGTTCACGAGCCGTCTTTGTGGAATCTCAGCAGGCCTATTCCGGGAGTTCGAGAGTCGAGTCGTGTACTAAGAGGTATACTTTCAATTCAACAGGTCGAAAACTTCGTCAGCCAGATAGGATCGAAGACCTTATTCACACAGTGAGGAACTGTAGGAGTGGGTCGCTAGATTAATTTCTGTTCGTCCTCTTTCCCGTCTTTTTTCCCCTTCGTTTTTTCTTTTTCCCCTTGCTGTTCGCCTTCGTTGACTTTCATTTGCACTTGTGTTCTTCTTTTCTTTTCTTTTCGCCGACGCCCTTGCTTTTTCTGTTGTTTCTTTCGTGATGAAGCTTCTGTCGAAGTGTTCTTCTTCCCAGGACATCACGCCATCGATCGCCTGGTGGAGAGGCGCAGAAAGAAGAAGTGCCAGACGATCTTCCTTACAATGTTAATGTTTCATTAAACGAGGGACAAAGTCATAAGGCAGTGTCCACAAACCACAACCTTTTTGAGGAGAAAGGAGAGCCGAAGCGGAATCGAGCCCAGGCCCTAATTCTGCTTACCAGCCTAAAGCCCGTTCTTAATTGGGCGAATGTTTGTTCGCGAACCTAGTTGGAAGTATTCGGCGAACCTAGTTGGTTCTTAAGTGAGCGAACTTTTCTTCGCGAACCTAGTTGGGAGTATTCGTCGAACTGCGACGAAGCTATATTCGGGGTCCAAAAAGCTTCGCTCAACATGTTCTGGGGAACATTCGCTCTATTCGACGAACATTGCCTCTGATTGGCTGAGAGCAGAGCTCTCCTGTGGATGAAGAAAAAATAAAAATAAAAATAGATGACGGTGTCGCTAGGTTCTTCACTCGCTTCGGAGGGAATTTGTTTATTTGTTGATTTGTGGGAGGCGCAGCCTTGTCTCGGGACCCAGAATGAGATAGTATTAGTTGAATTACCCTGTGAGGAATGATTAAAGTATATTGACTTGACTTTAGCCTACATTTTCGATCATGCTGTCTGCTGTGCGTCTGCCGCAAGTTCGGGCCGAAGTTGCATCTCATTACAAGCCAAATGAGAACGAAGTAAAGTTCGTCGAACTGTCCGAACCATGTTCGGCGAACTAAAAAAGTTCAATTAAGAAACGAATCATAGTTCGTCGAATTGCTCGAACCATGTTCGGCGAACTAAAAAAGTTCAATTAACAAACGAATCATAGTTCGTCGAACTGTCCGAAGTATGTTCGGCGTACAAGCATTCGCCCAGTTCAGAACGGGCTTAACGCCTTACCGCTAGGCCAAACGGGCTCACCTCACGGCTGACATAATTGCCTGCTATATAGTTATAGTGTATATAATTATACCGTCCTCCTACAGGAGGTGGAGCTTCGCGCTGTTGGGAGCCACGAGCTTTTCAGCAGTTATCTGCTTTAAGCCTGGAGTAGGTTATAATTAGTATTATAACTTGCCAGCAACTCTTATCTTTTTATGCCTTCTCGGTTCATTCAACTACATTTCGCTCTCTCTGTCTCTGTCTGTCTGTCTGTCTGTCTGCCAGTCTGTCTGTCTCTGTCTATGTCTCTCTGTCTCTGTCTGTCTCTGCCTCTCTGTCTCTGTCTGTCTGTCTCTGTCTGTCTCTGTCTGCCTCTGTCTCTCTCTGTCTCTCTATCTCTGTCTCTCTGTCTCTGTCTCTGTCTGTCTGTCTGTCTGTCTCTGTCTGTCTGTCTGTGTCTCTCTCTGTCTCTGTCTCTGTCCGTCTCTGTCTCTGTCCGTCTCTGTCTCTTTCTGCCTGTCTGTCCGTCTCTCTGTCTGTCTGACTCTTTTGCTTCTTACCTTTCTGCAGCTGCCTGCATCGGAATTCGGCGAAGAACAAGACTAGGGAACTGTATATACTCACCAGAAGAAGCTGGGAAACATGCACATTAATTATTATCATTATTTGTGACGCACTTGTTTAGTAACTATTTATAAACTGTCCTGCCACAGCCGTGCCTATCCCCCCGAACGACGTGTGAGTGTGTGTGTGTGTATGTGTGCGTGCGTGTGTGTGTGTTTAGTGTGTGTGTGTGTGTGTGTGTGTGTGTGTGTGTGTGTGTGTGTGTGTGTGTGTGTGTGTGTGTGTGTGTGTGTG
>JABMCL010000893.1:140000-147500 GCA_018857735.1 Alviniconcha marisindica | reverse complement strand
CCCACACACAGACAGACAGACACACACCCACACAGCCACGCACGCACACACGCACCAAACGCATACACACATACGTATGTGCATCCACCCCCACACACAGACATACACACGCACGTACGCACGCGCACGCACACACACACACACACACACACACACACACACACACACACACACACACACACACACACACACGCACACAACACACACACACCACACACACACACACACACACACACAAAGACACCCCACAGCACACGCGCACACACACACACACACACACACACACACACACACACACACACACACACACACACACACACACACATATCTCCCCACCTCTCACACACACACGCACGCATACGCACACCAAACACACATATACACATACACGCACGTACACACATACGTACGCACATCCACCACCACCCCCCACACATATATCTTTGCCAGGAAATTTTTGTTGGCTATTTTGTTCCCGATGAAGACAATTATGTCGAAACGCCGAAGTGTTTAATTGCATCCGCGTCCCGTCTTCATCTCTTGGTGACACAAGGGAACGTTTGACAGAGGCAATATTGTGCGCTGTGTGTTTTGACAGACTCTTACAACTACACAGTTAATGAGCCGATCTTCCTAATAATAATAACAACAATAATAACAATAATAACAATAATAACAATAACAGTACGTAACACTTACGCAGCGCCTAATCCGACTAGACTGGCTCAAAGCACTCACGATTCAAAACAAGAATGAACATCAGAATCAACACATGACATGTAACCAGCGCAACCCAGACATGCAATGCAGCAATGCATGGACCATGGACACACCTCATTGTTACGAATCAAATACAAAGGGCATCATAATAATCATATACATTTTGTTTAAAGGGTGGGAGTGGGGGGAGGGGGGGGGGGAGGGGGGGGGGGAGGTTCTATTGGAAGGTTTGGGAGAACAAGTGGGATTTCAACTGTGACTTAATAATAATAATAATAATAATAATCATAATGTACATTTATCATGCGCTCATCAACGCCCTGAGCGCTCACATGATACATATTAACCTAAATATGATATTCTGTACACATGTAGAGCATAGTCCTACCAAAACAATTTACATTAAAAAAATAAAAAATAAAAAAAATACGCACTACAAACACACACACACACAGACACACACACACACACACACACACTGACTGTAGCAGAAACTGGGTACTGATATTAGTTAGGATGGAAATACTGTGAGAAGAGGAAGGTTTTCAGTTTGGCTTCTACGTAAATGAGGAGTATGTTTGTGTGGCGGATGGAGAAAAGGCAGATTAGTCCAGGTTACGGGACCCTGACAGGAGAAAGATCTCTGGCCTGAGTATTTCTTTTTGAACAGAGGGATCTTCAGTTTACGTGCGTCTGCGGTAGAGCGTAAAGTACGGGATGGAGTGTAGATTTGTAAAAGCTTAGGTCAGCGAGGTATTTCGGGGTGGGGGCACTGCGAGGTATTGCGGGGTAGCGTATGTTTATGCCTGCTGCTGTCTGTTTTCGGAACAGACCCTGCTTTACAGCTATTGCGTCAATGTCTTAATTCTGTCTGTTTTGGTTTAAACATAATTTACTAAACACACAACGGAACACTTCACAGAGAAAACACTGTGTGCTGTCTGTTTTGACAGACCCATACAGCAACACAGTTAATGACCTGATCTTCCTAGCGTATATATATACACATGTCGTCTGGTTTAAAGGAACTAGCCATCACAGGTTTGAAGGACAGGAATTGTATGATGTTTCTCTTATTTTAGTCATGAATTGTCTGTAGCATTTTTTTTAATCTGCAGGCTAATCTTATATAAAAAATAAAAAATAATAACTTGCAGTCATTAAGAACTAAAAAATAGACTGGAGTAAAACCCAGTAGACCACACCTTTTCTCGTGGACTAACATTGTTTCCTAGAACGCTGGAATGCGTCATCAAAAGTTCACTCCACAGAAATAAAACAACAACAACAACAAAACAAAAAACAAACAAACAAACAAAGCAAAACAAAAAGTCTGTGACAAAAATGATTGCAATCCGCATGCAGTTTTTTTCCGTGACGTCTACGCCGCAAAATTTAGTGCTTCTGGTATGCGTGACGCCAAAGACATTCTGGTGACGGAGGGGCGGGGGAGGGGGGGGGGGGGGGGGGGGGGAGCGCACAGGGTGGAGCCGTAAACAAGGGGAGGGGTTTACGTCAAGAAAGTGCATGGCCTGAGACAAAACCAATAACAAATCAGTCAACGTCAAGCAAAAGTGTATCTGACACCAATTAACACTTCCAGCACAAACGTGTTTTTTCGACAGCGTTAAGCCCACCCTACAATGCGAACACCCACGCACGCATACACACACCAAACACATACACACAGTCAGCGACGGAACCATCAACAAAATGATGTTGGCCGCTCTACGGAAGAAGAAGAAAGAAGCACACGAGAAGTTTATAGCCGGCGAAGGAGATCGAGTTCCTTTAACAGACCCTGAGTCTCAACTATTGTGTCAGCGTCTGCTGCCTGTTTTTGCACACGCAACTCTTGTTTTCATTTTCAGCGCCAGAAGTGACTAATCAGCCGTGTATAGTAGAACTGGCGGAGAGCGTGCTGTATACGATTGCGTGTTGTGGCTTCTGCCTTGCGGAGAGCGACCGGACACTGTTCCGCGGTGCCCGGCCCTGCATAGAGAGGCCACAGATGTACGTAGCTAGACTGGTTGGTAGAGGCTATAGTCATTAACCCTTTTACCGCCGTTACGTCATCATAGGAAGGCGTTTTTGTCATCTGTCAGAAAGACGTCATCAGATGTCCTGTTCTAATTCAGGCCGTTCATGCATGTTCAGGAGAGGCAAATAGAAGAGAAAAAAAACGCGTCCGCGCGCGCGCTACGCACACACACACACACACACACACACACACCACACACAACACACACACACACACACACACACATATTTTGTCGCGACAATCATTATTTTGTCGCGACAAAAGTTTTCTCGCGACAAGCATACTTTTGTCGCGACAAAAGACGTCTTTTGTGTTTATATGTTTTTGTCGCGACAAAATCATACTTGTGGCAGCTCCCGCCAATGATACAAACATGCCCACCGCAGCGCCACCTTGCTAGTGTAGGGGAGATAATATGCAGTTGACCCGAGCTCTGTTAATTCCTGTAGTGTGCCGAAAGCCAGCACTCGTGGAGATCTGCAACTTATAAGTCGTCCATTACGTCAGAAGGAGAGAGAATTAGAGACCTCACATGCAGCGGATCGATTGACTCACATTGTGTATGGAGATCAATCCGTTTCAACCCGATTAACATGACATCATACAGATTCACCCGTACGGCTCAGCTGACCCTCTCCGACAAAACCAGTCTTAAGTCGGAGCTTACTTACGATCAGCCTTAGGGACAGAAATAGCCACTGTGGGTCGATGTGGGTGATTTTCATTTTGTTGTTGTTGCAGGATTACGTTCTTCAGGCCTTAAATGCAGGAGTGATGTTTTCCTTTAGAAATATATTTCTACCCCTACAGAATCTCAGCATGTCGTACAACTTTGAGCAAGTTATACCATGTAAAAAACAACCACAACAGAACAACAGCTACAACAACAACAACAACAAAAAGCAGAACAAGTCAAAACAATACAACAACAACAACAAAAACAACAACAAAACAACCAACCCCTTCCCCACCCCTAACTCTACCCCTCCCCCTCCCTCACCCTTACTTAGGAAATTATGCAAAATACACAAAATCCTTCAGGTCCATTTTCTCAAAATGGCTTTCAAAACGCTTAGCAACTTACTGTAGCCATAACCTCAGTCATTCTTTTACTACAGTCTTCATTTAAACACCAAAATAATCAGCATGTTCTGCGGTTTTCAAAATTATACACATTTCAAAATACCCGAAATGCGACTTAAGACTGATTTCATAGCAGAGGGCCACAGTCATTGAAGAAGATGGCTTAATGCCTCTTTGCATTTAGCGGGGCTAAACCCCTTCACTGCCCAGCCAGTAAAATTTTCGGGCTAAAATGTGCATGCATACGCATGCAAACAGTGTAGTTTCCGGTCCTTTAACAAATCTGCTTTTAGTACTGTGCATCTTGTCACATGCTAGTGCGAAACAAACAAACAAAAAACAAAAACAACAACAACAACAACAACACCCACACACCCACACCCACCCACACCCACCCACCCACCCACCCACACATACGCACGCACGCACGCACTCACGCACGCACGCACGCACGCACGCACGCACGCACACAGCACACACACACACACACACACACACACACACACACACACACACACACACAGGTTGAAAGATTCAAATTTCGCACTTTTATTGGTCGCTTTCTAGTGACATCATGACATCATGACAGTGAAAGGGTTAATGTATAGGCTAAGTAGCAAGCATGCCTTGGCTTGGGCTGTACCACAACATTCTGCAACTCCCAACCAACAAGGTTATACAGTAACATGTTGTTATGCTAATTATATTGTTGTTGATCACTTTCATATAGCGCTATTCTCCGTTCTCCGCTCTCGAGCAGACTCACTGCGCTTGTATGTGATTCTACATGAGTGACTAGCTTTTTATAGCACGTTTTTGAATATCCACCGATGTGGTGTACTTACAGCGCTGGCATGGCTGGTGCCACATGAAACTGCTGCTGTCTTGGCGCTTTCTGTGTACACCATACAACCATGCGCCATGTCTCTTCACGCAAAGCCACGTACGTCATGTGCATGCGCGTTTAGCTGTAACCTGCCATCTGCACTTTTGGCAGAATGGCCGGGGTCTTTTACGTGCTACTGCGGTAACACGGGGGTGGAACGGATACCGAAATAAGAGTCAGCACAGGGAGTTGACCCTGGAGACGAAAATTCACCCGCCGCTCCTGCAGGGACTCGAACCAGGGATATTTCAATCACGAGTCCGACGCTCCAACCACTGAGCTATCCCCGCTCCCCATACTATATGTATTGGGCGATTCAGCGAAGCTGGTTCGCTAGAGTGAATGCGCTTTGTAATCTTTCGCGCAAGATGTCGCGAGAGGTCGCAGCGCACTTCCGGGCCGATTTCTGAGTAGGCGTTGCTTCACGCTGTGTATAACAGTGGAAGTTGAACCTACAATTGCGAAGCAGTACAAATGCCACCACTGTTGCAGTTGCAAAAATTACCGTGGAAAGGGATGGAGGGTGGAAAAAAAGGTCTTTGCGTGTTTTTTGGCTGACCAGAAGATCGCGAGTTCGTAGAAAAAATGCGTTTTGGGGCATCCTATAGCACGAGCAACAAGTTATTGCTTATTGCCAGACACGGGCCTCCAGAAATGCCTTTAAAGCTGGCAGTGTAAAATTCGCAAATTCACTGTAACCGCCTTCCATTGTGAAGAAAGTACGCACCGGGAGTAAAAGCAGCCAAGCGACTTAAGCGATGCCGCGTGAATCGCCCAGTCGTAATGCGTGGACTTGCATCTTCATCCAAGATGCGCTGCTAGTGTACGTAACACCACCCACACTCCATAACCGGAGACGGATCCTCCGAAGTCGGTGTGTGGCTGCTGCCCATGTGTTGGAGCAATTGATTTTTTTATATTTTTTAATCGGTCTCTCACCGTATTGAATGCATTTGTCGCAGTACAATCGGATGTATACACCGGGTAATCTCCACAGTAATCAGAGCATGACGGAACCACACGAGAGGAAAGGGGCAGGGAGGTGGAGGGGAGGGGGGGAAGGGGGGGGGGATTAGAGAGAAGAAAGATCCAAAGGGAGAGAGTTTCTGAGAGTATTGGCAATTTACTAATTGTAATGCGTATTTCAATGGGCGGGCCGGGACTTACTCGTGCGCGTATGTGAGTATTCCTTTGGATGTGTGTGTGTGTTTGCGCGCGCGCGTGTGTGTGTGTGTGTGTGTGTGTGTGTGTGTGTGTGTGTGTGTGTGTGTGTGTGTGCTGCGTGGTGTGGTGCTGCGGACGTGGCGCGGCGTGTGTGTGTGTGTGTGTGTGTGTGTGTGTGTGTGTGTGTGTGTGGTGTGTGTGTGCGTGGTGTGTGTGCGTGCGTGCGTGTGCATGCGTGCGTGCGTGCGTGCGTGTGTGTGTGTGTGTGTGTGTGTGTGTGTGTGTGTGTGTGTGTGTGTGTGTGTGTGTGTGTGCATTTATAATAATTACTGTTTTCTAGGCGATATGTTGACAGTAGACTAATATACTTAAGTTCTGTTTCTTGGAATGTTTTTGCCACGAGTTGTTTGTACAGGGCAGTGAGTTTAACTCTGGTTTATGAATGGCGCTTGCTAAGGATTATCTATTATTATTAATAATTGTATCAGCTTGGGAACACTAGTGAAGGGAAACGACCGCGCAGACAGATTGGCAGGAAAAGCAACCCTAGCAAGTGGCTTGCTTCTCTGAAGATCTGAAGTGTTGCGGAGCTTGAGGCACTACCTGCGGGCACGAAGCCAAGGGCATCACACCAGCAATCGCCTGGAGGAGAGAGGCGTGGGAAGACGAAGCGCTAGACGATCTTCCTTGAAAGGACGAGAGAGGGCCATCGTCAATCGGACGAACATTGGAACCGTTTCAAAGGCGACGTTGGGGAAACTTGTGAGAGACGGGGTGGAGCGCATATGGGCCTTTCTGAGCGCATCGATACCATCTTGGACTATAATGAACTGACAAGTACAAGCACAAGGAATGTTTTTTGGTGTTGGTTTATTATCATCACTAACACACCCATACAACAACAATATGGTAACAGAGGCGATGATTTTACCTTGATTTACTCTGTTTTATATCAGATTTAAGTAGCTTGCATACATTTACTTTAACCTCTGTTATTTTGAATCGTGTCATTTGTTTACCGTTGTACTTGGACTTTGAGTGAACCACAAGACACATTTTCATTTTATGCATCTGTTATGCTTATCTTATAAGCTTCTTTTGAGTTTGAATTTGAATACGACACCATTAACTAAAACGAGCTAGACTCATTCAAGTGGTCATATTTACTAGCTGTCATAGACAAACTAGACTCGAACGCTGAAGTGCTACTGTAGTCCTGTCTTGAGTTAATCCTTGTCTGTTTTAAGTTTTGCCAGTTACGATTTGGAGTCTGCTCATCGAAAATTTATTCTGCACTAATTGACAACATGACCGTGAAAAAACAAACCCTGTTTCGCTGCGTTTTAAGTGTTTGTCTTTCTATGAATTTTACATTTGTTGACCGCTTATAAAATCCGCCGAGCGTTTGCCATGCTACGAATTTTACATCCGACATTTTTAAAGGTGTCTCAATAGAAACGTTTCTTTCTTTTTCATTTCCGAACGGAAGATTAACCTGTAAAGTAATTATTTGTTTTTAAAGGAAATATACAGCCTTTTCAGTTACAGAGGGTGGGGCAAGGGGAAGGGGGGTGGGGGGTGGGGTGGGGGTGGGGTGGTGGTGGAA
>JABMCL010000893.1:125000-127500 GCA_018857735.1 Alviniconcha marisindica | reverse complement strand
GTGTGTGTGCGCGCGCGCGCGCGTGTGTGTGTGTGTGTGTTTGGCGTTTTGTTCTGTAGTCCCAGTCTCCTGATGGCTATGTACGTTAATAAAGTGGCTACTCCTTTTTTTCGCATTCGGATGCACACAAGGCCTCCATGAGTGTACCACAGTACCTGATCTGTTGATTTTCTGTCCAGTCACTATGACTAACTCTGTCTCAATCTGTCTGAAGCTTTAACCCACCTCTCTGTCTGTTTCTGTCTCTCTGTCTCTGTCTCTCTGTCTCTGTCTCTATGTGTGTCTCTCTGTCTGTCTCTGTCTCTCTCTCTCTCTCCTCCTTCTCTCTGTCTTTGTTTGTCCTCCTCTGTCTGTCTGTCTGCCTGTGTCTCTGTCTCTCTCTCTCTCTGGATGCACTTAATGCTTCAATTAAACCTCCAGAACCATGGACTCTTGATTTACGTTTTCTCTCCCCTACCACCATCCCTCTCTCTCTCTCTCTCTCACTCCCCCTCCCCCACTCTCTCTCTCTCTATCAAGCAGATGCAATGAACAGGAAATGTCAGCTAGTCGAATAATTTTGTCAGCATGGTCGAGGCTTTATGAGCAAAATGACAAGTGCTTGCAACAGCCATGGCAGACTGACGTGTGTAAATGGCAGCGCGCAACGGTAATCATTTATACAACGTCGGGATGATGTACGTAAACTCGTATCAACTTTCAAGAGGAAAGGGCGGAGGCGATATACATTATACCCGTACATGACTTCCAATGATGTCCCGCAAGAGTTACCAGAATAGCTGTGTCATCCGTTTCGGTCTCTGCTGCGGATACTGCAGTTAAAATGTTTTGTTTTCAACGTCTGTTGAATCGCGTGCATTATGTCACGTCGAAACAATGTAAGGATATATACGCCTTGATGAATGAGATTTAAACACGTAAAAGGCGTTAAAAAAACAACGTTGTTTATTATAACAAAACAGAACATGGGAATTTTCGGGGTAAGCCCTTTTTTTCAAGCTACAAAACAGCGATTAAACAACAGTTAAGCGGTGAAAAATGAGATGTAGATACTTATCTGTCTTTGTTTGATCTGCTTTGTTGTGTTGTTTCGGTGTTCATTCATCCAAACACTAAGGTCTTGTTGGATTGAATTCCAAATGCGGGATCCAAGGGAAGAGAAAGTGCCAAATTCACGAGTGCTGCGTTCTGTCAATGGCTTATTTTATGTCTGTTCACAGCAAGGACATATTAGACAAAATCAGAATCTTGCGTTTGTACTGTTGGATTTTCGGCATGCGGGTGTCAGAAGAAGAGCGTAGTGTATGAGACAGAATGTAGACATAGGTAGCAGTTCAGAGAGGTAAACAAGACCAGAGCCGTTTACAGCACTGAAACTGCTATTTTGTGATCGGCTTTCCTGGGAGATCATGTGATTTCGTAAGGGCAGAAAAATAAAAAGAGTTAAGAAGAAGAGCGTAGTGCACGGGACAGAATGTAGACATAATTATGTAGCAGTTCAGACAGTGAAGCAGGACCAAAACCGTTTACAGCGCTGAAACTGCTGTTTAAATTTGTGATCGGCTTTCTTGGGACACCATGATATTTTTTAATGCTTTCCTAAGGGCAGAAAAAGAGTTCAGAAGAAGAACGTAGTGTACGGGACATAATGTAGACATATGTAGCAGCTTTCCTGGGACATCATATGATTTCCTAAGGGCAGAAAAAGAGTTAAGAAGAAGAACGTAGTGACGTACGAAACAGAATGTAGACATGTAGCAGTTGAGAGAGCTAAGCAAGACCAGAACCGTTTACAGCGCTGAAACTGCTATTTTGTGATCAGCTGTCCTGGGGCGTCATATGATTTCCTAAGGGCAGAGAGAGAGAGAGAGAGAGAGAGAGAGAGAGAGAGAGAGAGAGAGAGAGAGAGAGAGAGAGAGAGAGAGAGAGAGAAAGTTAAGAAGAAGATCGTAGTGTATGAAACAGAATGTAGACATAATTACGTAGCAGTTGAGAGAGTTAAGCAAGATCAGAACCGTTTACAGCGCTGAAACTGCTATTGTATGATCAGCTTTCCTGGGACATCACATGATTTCCTAAGGGCAGAAAAAGAGTTAAGAAGAAGAACGTAGTGTACGAAACAGAATGTAGACATGTAGCAGTTGAGCGAGTCAAACTGCTATTTTGTTATCAGCTTTCCTGGGACGTCATATTTATGTTTTCCTAAGGGCGTCATATGATTTCCTAATGGAAGAGCGAGCGAGCGAGCGAGAGAGAGAGAGAGAGAGAGAGAGAGAGAGAGAGAGAGAGAGAGAGAGAGAGAGAGAGAGAGAGAGAGGATGAACATAGTGTACGGGACAGAATGTAGTCATGTAGCAGTTTAGACAGTTAAGCAGGACCACAGCTGTTTACAGCACTGAAACTGCCATTTTGTGATTAGTTTTCCTGGGGCGTTATATGATTTCCTAAGGGCAGAAAGAAAAGAAAAAAGTTAAGAAGAAGAACGTAATGTATGAAACAG
>JABMCL010000893.1:115000-117500 GCA_018857735.1 Alviniconcha marisindica | reverse complement strand
CACACACACACACACACACACACACACACACACACACACACACACACACACACACACACACACACACACACACACACACATCATCACACTACACACACACACACACACACACACACACACACGCACCTGAACAAGAGAGTTGTTTATTTTCATTATGCGTTGTAGATGTCAAACTTCCTCTTGCATTTTGAACAAAGGCATACTAAGCGTTTGTTATGGTGGTGGTGGCCCGTTTAAGGCTGGAAGCTGTGGTTTTGTCTGTCATCTTTTACTCCAGCTTTTCAGATGATTTTATTGCAGATTCAAATTTGCTCACACTGATTAATAACTGGTATTATTTGTTGAAGAAGAAGAAGAAGAAGAAGAAGAAGAAGAAGAAGAAGAAGAAGAAGAAGAAGAAGAAGAAGAAGAAGAAGAAAAAGAAGAAGAAGAAGAAGAAGAAGATAACATAATTGAATTAAAAAGAACTTGAACTGAATAACAATTTCAGCCCAGTCTTTAATAAAACAAACTACCGCCTGCAAAAGACGAATCAATGGATTCTTTATGCAGCCTACAATCGTCATCATCGTCCAATCAGAAGATTGCTACCCTGGACGGAAGTTGATTGAAGAGTCGTGCGCTCATGCGTGACTGGAGAAAATCTCCTAACCCATTGTGTGCTTAGAGGAGTCAGCTTTATCAATAACACTTTGTCATCTTCTCACTGCTGCCAACCCCCCCCCCCCCACCCCTCACCCCCTCACCCCCCCTCTCCCCAAACACACACACTTTGCTGCCCGCACCCTCCTTTACCCCATCACCATCGACGGTGACAATGGAAGGTTGCGACAAAGGAACGCTGTGTCATAGAAATGACCATGACTGCATGCCCTGATTGAAATCATGCATATATATACATTGTATGTATCTGTGTCAGTGGCTGCAGTCTCTTGTAAACTCGTTCTGTGTTAGTGGTTACAGGCTCTTGTAAACTCGTCCTGTGTTACTGGCTGCAGTCTCTTGTAAACTCGTTCTGTGTTAGTGGTTACAGGCTCTTGTAAACTCGTCCTGTGTTACTGGCTGCAGTCTCTTGTAAACTCGTTCTGTGTTACTGGCTGCAGTCTCTTGTAAACTCGTCGTTCTGTTTTACTGGCTGCAGTCTCTTGTAAATTCGTTCTGTGTTACTGGCTGCAGTCTCTTGTAAATTCGTTCTGTGTTACTGGCTGCAGTCTCTTGTAAATTCGTTCTGTGTTACTGGCTGCAGTCTCTTGTAAACTCGTTATGTATTAGTGGCTGCAGTCTCTTGTAAACTCGTGTTTTACTGGCTAAACTCGTTCTGTGTTAGTGGCCGCAGTCTCTTGTAAACTCGTCGTTCTGTTTTACTGGCTGCAGTCTCTTGTAAACTCATTCTGTGTTACTGGCTGCAGTCTCTTGTAAACTCGTCGTTCTGTTTCACTGGCTGCAGTCTCTTGTAAACTCGTTCTGTATTACTGGCTGCAGTCTCTTGTAAACTCGTTCTGTGTTAGTGGTCACAGTCTCTTGTAAACTCTTTCTGTGTTAGTGGTTGCTGTCTCTTGTAAACTCGTTTTGTGTTAATGACTGCTGTCTCTTGTAAACTCTTTCTGTGTTAGTGGTTGCTGTCTCTTGTAAACTCGTTTTGTGTTAATGGCTGCAGTCTCTTGTAAACTCTTTCTGTGTTAGTGGTTGCTGTCTCTTGTAAACTCGTTCTGTGTTAGTGGCTGCAGTCTCTTGTAAATTCGTGTTTTACTGGCTGCAGTCTCTTGTGAACTCGTTCCGTGTTAGTGGTTGCAGTCTCTTGTAGTCTCTTGCTCTGTGTGTGTGTGTGTGTGTGTGTGTGTGTGTGTGTGTGTGTGTGTGTGTGTGTGTGTGTGTGTGTGTGTGTGTGTGTGTGTGTGTGTGTGTGTGTGTGTGTGTGTGTGTGTGTGTGGTGTGTGTGTGTGTGTGTGTGTGAGATGATGTGTGTAGAGAGAGAGAGAGGAGAGAGAGTAGAGAGAGAGGAGAGAGAGAGAGAGAGAGAGAGAGGGGAGAGAGAGAGAGAGAGGTGTGTGTGTGTGTTGTGTGTGTGTGTGGAGAGAGAGAGAGAGAGAGAGAGAGAGAGAGAGAGAGAGAGAGAGAGAGAGAGAGAGAGAGAGAGAGAGAGAGAGAGAGATAGTCGTTTTTGTTTAATTTATTAATGTAAGCGAACTGCGCTCATTGGAAGATTTGCCCAGATAAATATTCATTATTGTTACTATAATTATTGATATTATGCTTTACCGTTTCGCTTTTGTGGTGCTACAGGACAAATAAATTCATTTGCAACCAGCCGGAGGAAACGTCCTCTACTTTTCTACGATTTCCAACTGCCCAGGGATCATTTCACATTCGCGACAAAAAGCTATCACGTGTCTGACATATTTTACGTTCTCATTCCACGGACTAGACATTCAGTCCAGTTTCCCCTCTGCCAGACAAGTTAAGATGACACGTACAGGACAGAGCTGATCCCGAATCGAGC
>JABMCL010000893.1:92500-100000 GCA_018857735.1 Alviniconcha marisindica | reverse complement strand
CTCTCTCTCTCAATAGTTAATATGAGTTTTTGAGTTTTAATTATTTTGTTTTTGTTGTTGTTTGTTTTTGCCGAGGGTGGATGAAAATAATTGTACTTATTTCCTTACCTCGTTAATAAAAAATTCTTCGTTCGTCTTCCTCTCTCTCTTCTTCTCTTCTCTCTCTCTCTCTCTCTCTCTCTCTCTCTCTCTCTCTCTTCTCTCTCCTCCTCTCTCTCTCTCCCTCCTCTCTCTCTCTCTCTCTCTCTCTTCTCTCTCTCTCTCTCTCTCTCTCTCTCTCTCTCCATTCCCCCTTTACGCACCTCTTTTTTTCTCTTTCTTCTGCGTATCTTAACCCCTTCAGTGCCGAGAATTCATGCACGCTGTATTTTAAAACCCTCTAGCCTCTGTTCTGCTTCCCACGAGGAAGGTTAATAATTAATTAGTTCTGGGATTTTAACGCCCCGTAAATCGCATAGGGTCACACCAGGACGTATCATACAATGAACATTATTTTACATCGGTTCAAAACACAAGTCACCAAATCAGAAGTTTGTCCTTTTCACTGTTACGACGTCAAAAACGAACCATCTGTCTGTCTATCCATGTACGATACTAACACACGTTAAAAAAACAACAATCTGTTTATCTACTTATCTATCAATGTACAACGACATACACTATAAAGCTACCATCTACCTGTCTATCAATATACAATATCAATGTACAACAACATATGCTAAAAAGCTACCATCTACCTGTCTATCAATGTACAATATCAATGTACAACAACATATGTTGAAAAGCTACCGTCTACCTGACTATCAATGCACAATAGCACATGTCAAAAAACAACCACATCACTATCTAAAAATGAACAATAACACGTTAAAAAACAGCGATATATCTAGCTATCTGTTAGTGCAGATAACACATGTTTTGGTACCTGTTTACATTCCGTAGACACTCATCATGGGAGCCTGCTTAAATCCACGCGGAGGGATTAATTTTGCATGAAAATGCACATACAGTATTGAAAATAGGAGTCTTATACTTCCAGGCCCGGAAGGTGTTCGGTTGGCAGGACTGGGCGTGCGTTTCAGTTTTGGAAAATATAAATATTGGACCATTGAAAGGGTTAACGTGTGTCTGACCTTCTTCATTCGGTACAGCGATGCCTAGGTTCGATCAGTACCCACAATGGACTTCTTGTTGTTGCATCGAAAGAAGAAGAAGAAGAAGAAGATGGAGGAGGAGGAGGAAGAGGAGGAGAAGGAGGAGGAGAGGAGGAAGAAGAAGAAGAAGAAGAAGAAGAAGAAGAAGAAGAAGAAGAAGAAGAAGAAGAAGAAGAAGGAGGAGGAGGAAGAGAAAAAGAAGAAGAAGAAGAAGAAGAAGAAGAAGAAGAAGAAGAAGAAGAAGAAGAAGAAGATAGAGGAGGAGGAGGAGGAGGAGAAGAAGAAGAAGAAGAAGAAGAAGAAATGCTGGGGAGGAATAGGAAAGGGGTTTAGGAACGCAAGGCCATTGTTCGCTGTCATGTCGATTTTTGGCTCATTGGTGGATTTTCCCGCGGAGTGACCCCATCTCCTCCCTCTCATCTCCTCCCGTCCCCCCCCCCCCCACCCTCCATCCCACCCTCCTCCACCACCTCCGCCTTACACCCCCACCTCCCATAGTCATTTCGCTCCGGTGGCCGAATGTGATGGAGGACGACAGCCTGTAGGGGAGGTGTCAAACTCCAAGCACTGGTTTGCGACATCCTTCCTCCTGGAGGAAGGTGCCGGAAAGCGATGCTCGGAGCGTGGAGAGGCGGTAGTCCTGCACATGGTGTGGAACCGGCATGACGACAACACGTGGTCCTGCATGTCTCCCTTGACTGGGCCGTGCTTTTGTCCGTAGCCAGATTAGCCCAATATATGCTGCCCGCCCTACCGTCTCACTTCCATTCCTTCCCGTTTTCTACCTAATCTCTCTTTGTCTCCCTGTCCCCGTATGTCTGTCTGTTTGTCTGTCTGTCTGTCTGTCTGTCTGTCTGTTTCTCTCCGTCCCCTCTCCGCCCCCCGCCCCCCCCCCCACCCCCCCTGGTTCTCTCTGTCTCTATCAGAGACGGACAGACAGAGAAACGTCCGTCTGTCTCTTTGTCTCTCAGTCTGTCTGTCTGTCTCTCTTTTGCAATTTTTTCCCTGTCTGTGTCGCGCGCGCTCTCTCCTCCGCCCTGTGTGTGTGTGTGTGTGTGTGTGTGTGTGTGTGTGTGTGTGTGTGTGTGTGTGTGTGTGTGTGTGTGTGTGTGTGTGTGTGTGTGTGTGTGTGTGTGTGTGTGTGTGTGTGTGTGTGTGTGTGCACGCACTCGTCCATTGTTGACGACAGAGCGTTTTTTTGTTCAGACAGAAGAGATAGTTCTCCCCCACATAATAATGCGAAATTCAAACGATTCTAGGAACCGGTTTAATTGGGCGGTTACAAAGCCATTTACGCCGTCCTAAACGATGGTTATAAACTTTAACAGCGCAACATGATCTTTTTATTTTTATTTTGGGGGGTGGGGTGGGGTGGGGGGACGGCGAGTGAAGCAGTTACAGTGGCTACCAACATCCTAATCACGGTCATAGTGTATGTACATCACCTCCCCGCGCGCGTAAACTGCTTTGCCCTAGCGTTGGGTTGCCGCTGGGTGCAAACTCGCGCTGTTTGATACGAGATTCCACACTCCGAGCATCGCTTTCCGGCAGCTTCCTCCAAACTCTGCCAGATTTAGTTACGCCACTGAAGTGGCACTCGATCTTTATTTCCGCGCAGCTGTCCAGCGAGGTTCGGGTATTAATACGACTGTAGAAGCAAACTAGCGCCCAAGCACGCACGTAAACATGAGACGCATCCACCCAGGGTAAAAAAGAAAAAAGAAAAAAAGAAGAGTTCCGTCTCGATTCAAACGATTGTGGTTTTATTTGCGCTGGTGTCAACTTTGTTGGCGGCAATAAACGACATGCCTTGTTTTATTTGAGTTGTTTGTAACAAACTTACGACTGATTGAGCACCAACAAAAAAACTGCTCGTTAGCTGACAGTTTTCTGAACCCTATGGCGCAACTAAATACGGCAGTGGTTGAAGGAAGGATGTCGTAAACCAGTGCTTGGAGTTTGACGAGATTCATGACGGCTTCCACACCACCGGTTTGGCGCAAGTGCGCCATCCGACTCGAAGAGATCGTATTTTTCGTAACCAAACCAATCCATTGGACGTGTACGATGATCTAGGATTATTTGAGAGTTTCCGGTTTCCGCGCCGTCAACTCCTTGTGGTAGCCGGTGAGTTTAATGATGATTTGCAGTAAAAACTTGCATCAAGAAAGGGGGGTGGGGGAGGTAGGGATGCCTGCTGTCTTTTGGTGGCCGGAGCTGTGCTAGTGTGCACTTGGGTTTCACTGATGATGATGATGATGATGATGATGTTGATGATGTAGAGCTTCATGTCCTCGGATGTCGGTTGACATATTAGGGACAAACTGTGACCAATGCCTAAGCATGGTTCAATGTTGCTTTACATCGACAGAAACCGTAAGGTTCGTTAGGACGGAAAGCTCAGGACGGCCACCTCGACTTTCACACAGCTCCTGAACTCTGTGTTTCACTGTACTTCGTAAGAAACCTTTTCTTCTTCTTCTCAGTTTGATAGTATACTGGTGTGGAAATTGTAAAGCTGTACACTAGCTAGACGGCCGTACGCTATAGACGGCCGTACGCCATCGGCCATACGGCTGTACGCTATAGACGGCCGTACGCTATCGGCCATATTGTCGTACGCTATAGACGGCCGTACGTTATCGGCCACATTGTCGTACGCTATAGACGGCCGTACGCTATCGGCCACATGGTCGTACACTATAGGCGGCCGAACGCTATCGGCCATATTGTCTGTCGTACGCTATAGACGGCCGTACGCTATCGGCCATACCACCGTACGCTAGCTACACGGCCGTACGCTATCGGCCATACCACCGTACGCTAGCTACACGGCCGTACGCTATCGGCCATACAGCCGTACGCTATAGACGGCCGTACGCTATCGGCCATACCGCCGTACGCTATAGACGGCCGTACGCTATCGGCCATACAGCCGTACGCTATAGACCGCCGTACGCTATAGACGACCGTACGCTATCGGCCATACAGCCGTACGCTATAGACCTCCGTACGCTATAGACGACCGTACGCTATCGGCCATACAGCCGTACGCTATAGACCGCCGTACGCTATAGACGGCCGTACGCTATCGGCCATACCGCCGTACGCTATAGACGGCCGGAGCTGTTGTAACTTCGATTCGTGAACATAGCTATATCCGCGCTGTGGGTTGGAACTAGGGCTTAATTTCCGCTAGCGTAGTTTATAACCGCGTTCATTAAACCGGCCCCGGGGTGACAGTTTTTGCGTGGGGGTTTCTCAGTTTGGCGCATGCTACACCGCCTGACAACCGTGTCTCACGTGCTGACCCCATCCGGCATGCATTTGACCTTCACACCGCCCCTAAGGGAAATGCCGACCCCTGCGACGGAAGTCAAAGCGTCGGGGCCAAGGCGCCATCGTTGTCTTTTGGCGCAGGGGCTGACGGATGGTAATTGGCGCGTCCGAAAGACGGCGCTCCGAATCACTGCATCCAATCAGAAGCTGCCGGGCGAGAAATGCGCCACCTCACCAACCCCTTCTTTTCCGTCTGATGCGCGTGCGCATTTAGTGACATTTTTGGCGACACGAAGACAGAAACAGTTAAGATTTAATTTAGAGCGAGGGAGAGAGAGAGAGAGAGAGAGAGAGAGAGAGAGAGAGAGAGAGAGAGAGAGAGAGAGAGAGAGAGGAGAGAGAGAGAGAATATATACACTTGTGAATGCACTGAGTGGAAAATTGAATATAATATCTCTGAAACAGGGGGGGGAGAGATGAGGTAGAGAGAGAGAGAGAGAGAGAGAGAGAGAGAGAGAGAGAGAGAGAGAGAGAGAGAGAGAGAGAGAGAGAGGAAATATATACCTTTGTGGGAATGCAACTGGAGTGGAAAATTGAATATACATACTCTCTGAAACAGGAGGGGGGGGGAGAGGGGAGAGAGGAGGAGTGAGAGAGAGAGAGAGAGAGAGAGAGAAGAGAGAGAGAGAGAGAGAGAGAGAGAGAGAGAGAGAGAGAGAGAGAGAGAGAGACGAGAGACAGAGGGAAGAACAAGACTTTGGAGACAGATGACAGACAGAGAGAGAGAGAGAGAGAGAGAGAGAGAGAGAGAGAGAGAGAGACAGAGACAGAGACAGAGACAGAGAGAGAGAGAAAGAGAGAGAGAGAGAGAGAGAGAGAGAGAGAGAGAGAGAGAGACAGACAGACAGACAGACAGACAGACAGACAGACAGAAACAGACAGACAGACAGACAGACACAGATACATAAATAGGTATATAGACAGCTAGATAGCTAGACAGGTAGAAAGAGAGAGATTGATTGATTGATTGATTGATTGATTGATTGATTGAACTTTATTACACAAGGATAAAGGTTTAGGCACGAATGCCTGTCGTTCAACCTGTCCTTGGAACAGTTACAAACATATATATATATATATATATTATATATGATTATAGTGGGAAAATCAATGCCAATCGATAATTATGAACAATACAAAAGAGTAATAAATCAAGTCGAATACATGCATATATACATTAGAAACCAAGAAATTGTTTGATTATTTATTTATTTTTTAAATGGTGTGTGTGTGGTTATTTATAACAATCTGCTTCTGATCCATTTATAAAGTTGTGTTTTGAAGCTGGTTAGTGAATTGCATGATTTTATTTGATTTGGGATGGTATTCCACTAGGATGCGCCTGAAAATGAGGAGAGAGAGAGAGAGAGAGAGAGAGAGAGAGAGAGAGAGAGAGAGAGAGAGAGAGAGAGAGAGAGAGAGAGAGAGAGAGAGAGAGAGAGACAGACAGACAGACAGACAGACAGACAGACAGACAGACAGACAGACAGACAGACAGACAGAGATAAATAAATAGGTAGATAGACAGCTAGATAGCTAGACAGATGTATAGATAGATAGAGAGAGAGAGAGAGAGAGAGAGAGAGAGAGAGAGAGAGAGAGAGAGAGAGAGAGAGAGAGAGAGAGAGAGAGAGAGAGAGAGAGAGACAGACAGACAGACAGACAGACAGACAGACAGACAGACAGACAGACAGACAGACAGACAGACAGCGAGAGAAAGAGAGAGAGAGTGGTTTGTATGAGCGCGTGCGTGCGAGCGTGTGCATATATGTGCGTGCGTGCGTGTGTACGTACGTGCGGTTTGCGCGCGCGCGCGCGTGTGTGTGTGTGTGTGTGTGTGTGTGTGTGTGTGTGTGTGTGTGTGTGTGTGTGTGTGTGTGTGTGTGTGTGTGTGTGTGTGTGTGTGTGTGTGTGTACGTGCCCCTGAGCATGGAATCGACGATCACACTTATTTTATTTTTATTTTTAAAGAACACGTAAAGAACACAAAATTAATGCAGTTAAAAAGCAAATGGACACGATTCACGTCAGTCTTCAAACTGTGATTCTTTCATAAGCTGTATACTATCGTTTTATTCGGACTCTATAACATCATTTTATTCCTCCATGCCCTTGCACTCTTGGGTAACGAGATTTCAAAATAGGAACTGGGAGGGAAGGTTCCTAGGCAAAACCACATGATTTTTGTGGTCTTTCTTTTACACGGAATTGAACAAATACGCTTTTGACCTGCAAAGCCTTTCAAGCCGCGCTTTAAACCGGAAGGACGTCAGAAAGTAAAACAGGGCGAGTCTTTGATCGTCAACAATACATGCCCTTTATGCATCTCTTCTTCCCGCCTTCCTGCATCTCGCAGCCGCCTATTTTTTTGTTTGCTTCTTTTTGTTTTTGTTTTTGAGCGTCTGCCTTATTGAAATTTTCTCCTCGAATGCACCCTTTTCAGGAAGTGATTTATATAATTTCTCAATATGGCGCGTCTGCTTGTGAAAGTTTGTTCCGTTTCTTACAATAAGAGGACACAGGTTCCGCGCTTGTGTGCAGGACGTGGGTGCGATGGGTGGGTAGAGGAGTGTGTGTGTGTGTGTGTGTGTGTGTGTGTGTGTGTGTGTGTGTGTGTGTGTGTGTGTGTGTGTGTGTGTGTGTGTGTGTGTGTGTGTGTGTGTGTGTGTGTGGTGTGTTGTGTGTGTGTGTGTGTGTGTGTGTGTGTGTGTTGTGTGTGTGTGTGTGTGTGTGTGTGTGTGTGTGTGTGTGTGTGTGTGTGTGTGTGTGTGTGTGTGTGTGGTGTGTGTTGTGGTGTGTTGTGGTGTGTGTGTGTGTGTGTGTGTGTGTGTGTGTGGTTGTGTTGGTGTGTGTGTGTGGTGTGATGAGTGTGGAGTAGAGAGTGGGATGGAGAGAGAGAGATGAGAGAGAGAGAGAGAGAGAGAGAGAAGAGGAGAGAGAGAGAGAGAGAGAGAGAGAGAGAGAGACAGACAGACGAGACAGACAGAGACAGAGACAGACAGGACAG
>JABMCL010000893.1:87500-90000 GCA_018857735.1 Alviniconcha marisindica | reverse complement strand
AAGATTTAGAAATGCAGAATGCCCGACAGTATATATAAAAGCGGAAGATTTAGAAATGCAGAATGCCCGACAGTATATATAAAAGCGGAAGAGTTAGAAATGCAGAATGCCCGACAGTATATATAAAGCGGAAGATTTAGAAATGCAGAATGCCCGACAGTATATATAAAGCGGAAGATTTAGAAATGATTTAGAAATGCAGAATGCCCGACAGTATATATAAAAGCGGAAGAGTTAGAAATGCAGAATGCCCGACAGTATATATAAAAGCGGAAGAGTTAGAAACGCAGAATGCCCGACAATATAAAAGCGCATAGCCGTTTCTCATATAAATCATAGTTCAGGAGCTGTGTGAGAGTGGAGGTGGCCGTCCTGGGCTGTCCGTCCTAACGAGCCTTCTGGTTTCCGTGGACGTAAAGCTATATTGAACCATGCTTCGGCATTGGTCTCAGCTTGTCCCTAATATGTCATCTGACATCTGAGGACATTAAGCAACACTAGTACGTACGTACGTACGTACGTACGTACCTACCTACCTGTATAAACTAAACATTTTGCTTTACGTCCACAGAGGCGAGGTGGCCTATTAGGTACTGGTGAGTTTCCTGTATGTTGGCTGAGTGTTGCTTTACGTCCACAGAAACCGTAGGCTTATTAGGGACGGGAGCCCAGGATGGCCACCTCGACTTTCACACAGCTCCTGAGCTCTATTTCCTGTAGGTAGGTCGTGTTGCTTAATGTCCTCAGATGTCAGTTGACATATTAGGGACAAGCTGAGACCAATGCCAAAGCCCGGTTAAATATAGCTGTACGTCCACGGAAACCAAAAGGCTCGTTAAGACGGACAGCCCAGGACGGCCACCTCGACTCTCACACAGCTCCTGAGCTCTATTTCCGGTATGCTGAATAAGCTATATGTATACCAGAGAATACAGATCTTCCGTACTGGTGTCTTAATTTGTCGCCAACAACTACGAGTCTGTATACATAAAAGCTCATGATCCACTTGTTCAGTTTCCACGTCGATGGAGGTGGAGTGTCCCTTTTTTTCTTTTTTCTTTTTCTTCTTACATCTCCTTACAATATACATTTTTTATAGTATTTATTTAAAAAACACCTCCGGTGGTGGTGAAATGATGCTTAATGTCCTCAGATGTCAGTTGACATATTAGGGACGAGTTGTGACCAATGCCGAAGCACGGTGCAATAATTCTTTACGTCCAGGGAAACCAGAAGGCTCGTTAGGACGGATAGCTCAGGACGGCCACCTCGACTCTCACACAGCTCCTGAACTATGAACCCCCCCCCATAAACAAATGTATATGTATATAAATGAGATGACGATTTACCGCCGGTGTTTAAACACAGCAAGCTGCCTGCGTGATCTCCCGGTCCGCGTAGTCCAGATAGGACGTAATGTACTGTATGTCACCTCCACTCTCATTGGTCCTCAAACGAACCACTACGCGTGAAGAGACAGGCACTGGGATTGATCAGCGGTAACCACGAGCTTTCCGAGCTCCGTGATTACATCCTGTACGTTATAGATACGGAGCTGGTCAGTCTTAGTTAGCTGCCGTGTGAAGTTAATCAGTTTTGGCAAGTCCAGGCGAGCGGAATGAAGGGAGTTAATTGCGGAGCACAGCCTGTGAAGTGCAGGGAAACCCAGGAAACATCAGATATCTGAGTCTCTTTACTGTCCGTCTGTCTGTCTGTTTGTCTAATTCCCCTGTCTGTTTCTGTTTGTCACTGTGTGTGTGGGCGTGTGGTTTGTCTTGATTTTGTGCCATAAACACGTACACGCACATAATTTTATGCACACATGCACGCGCGCGGGCACGCACGCACGCACGCGCGCGCGCGCGCGCGCACACACACACACAAACACCCCCCACACACACACACGCATGCACAAACTCACGTCTGCACACACACACACACACACACACACACACACACACACACACACACACACACACACACACACACACCATCCAGCTTTCGCCAGAATGCTTACTATATATGCCAGACCCGCGAGAGAAAAACAACAACAGCACCGACACTCACCCCGCAGCTAATTAACTCCCTTGTTTGGACAACGGACAGTGGGGGAAAAGGAGAAGGTTACGCACTTGCTGACTACGGTTCTCTCCTCACTACTCTACAAAACATTGTGTGTGAAAAAGAGGATGGGGGGGGGGGGGGGGGGGTGGAAAGGGGGGGGGGGGGGGGGGGGGGGAGGACTATGGGAGAAAAGAAGGTTGCGCACATGCCGACATGGTTGCCCTTTTTATTACTCTGCAAGAGAAACAGTGTGTGTGTGTGTGGGGGGGGGGGGGGGGGGGGGGGGGGGGGGGGGGGGAGGGGGGGGTGTAAAGGGTAGAGGAGGAGGAGGGGGTTGTGGAGCTGGAAAATGGACAGTGGAAGAAAAGAAGACGAAGGTTACGCACTTGCTGACACAATGTTTTTCCCGTCCATTACTCTGCAAGCGAAACAAAGT
>JABMCL010000893.1:82500-85000 GCA_018857735.1 Alviniconcha marisindica | reverse complement strand
GTCCGATTTGCATGTTCTCCACGAACAGAGTGCTTGATCGACATTTCTGATGCCTTTTCTGCCTTTTATTTACGGGTATCCGTCATCTTCCCCACGTGCTCACTGTACCCCCAACAAAAACGTGCCTACTATGCGCTACACGTAAGTAAACATGGTGCTTAACGTCCACAGAAACCGTACGGCTTATTAGGGACGGTGAGAAGGGGGGTGGGGGGGGGGGGGGGGAGAGGGGGTATCGAAGTGGGGGGAGAGGGAAATTATATACCTATAGCTACGCTGTCACCACCAGAATTGCTCCTGCATTAAGATGGGTTTCGATGAGAGCCACTTTAATGTTTCAGTAATTGTGAGGGACAGAGTCCACAGACCACAACTTTGGAAGAGAAAGGAGAGCCGAAGCAGATTCGAAACGGGGTCTTTCTGCTTGCCAGCCTAACGCCTTACCGCTAGGCCAAACCGGCTCACGTCGCGCTACACCCGCAGGCATGGACCTATAATATACAGGTCCACGCCCGTAGGCACTTCACACTCATAGTTCAGGAGCTGTGTGAGAGTCGAGGTGGCCGTCCTGGGCTGTCCGTCCTAACGAGCTTTCTGGTTTCCGTGGACGTAAAGCAATATTGAAACATGCTTCGGCATTGGTCTCAGCTTGTCCCTAATATGTCAACTGACATCCGAGGACATTAAGCAACACTACCTACCTACGTATAGGCACTTACCGAGTGCAGTGCCCTGGATTTCCGAAGATCGCCTATTCCTTCAGTCGGCGGGGTTTCACTCCACAAGTCTAAGTCGTGTGTACGCTGGCTCGGTGTCATGAATGATTCAGTTGATGGCACGCTGATGGCTGTGCGTGCTACACTGTGGTCCCTTTGATGTTTCTAACGGGGTGTCGTCTGCATTGAACTCTAAGCGTGTGGGTGCAGTCGACGTACGTAGTAAGCGAAGCGGTCGGCAGTTTTACCGTCTTTGCTGATCAACAATGTATGAATGGTTTGCAAGTTGGGGGACTTCTTGCTCGCAGTACCCTAAGGGGACTCGTTACAAAATGCCGTGCATATTAACTCGCCCTGATATAACCGCAATGGTTGACTGGCTGTAAAACACCAAGTTACCTACCTACGTACATAACAACGCTTCTCCCTCGCTGCCTTCTTCGCCCCCGCCCTGCCGCCCCCCCCCCCCACCCCCTGCCCCCCACCCGCCACCTCCACCCCCACCCCCACCCCCCAACACCACCACCACCGTTTAATCGGGTGATGTCCAGGTTCAAACTCCAAGCACTGCAGAACTTCTTCTTTTTATAACCCGGGGTGGATGCGTCTCATGTTTATGTGCGTGCTTGTTGCTTCCACAGTCTTATTAGTACCCGAACCTTTCGGAGGGCGCTGGCCGCGTCGCTGGACAGCTGCGCGGAGATAAAGAGTACCCCTTCAGTGGCGTAACTATATCGGGCAGAGTTTGCAGGAGGGTGCCGGAAAGCGATGTTCGGAGAGTGGTCCAGGTTGTGACAAACGCATACGTCCCATAATGGCAGAATCCAACCTCATAAAAGGTTAAAGAGAACACTTATTTGATATGATAATATACAACATGCGAATTTTGGTGGTAATTGAGTCCTTCTTCCAAGCAACAAAAGAACAGTTAACGAACAGTGAAACGGCGAGAAATGAAAATGTAGGCTATACTTATCAAACCTCGTTTCGGATTTTGTTTGTTTCATGTCTTTCTCGTGTTAAGCCTCTTGTCCAAGCGACGAAACAACGGTAAAGAAACACTGCTACGATGAAAACTGAAAATGTAAGCTATTTATAATGCTAATTATAATAATAATAATAATAATGGATACTTAGAGCGCTTGAACAGCACATGCCCTAAGCGCTTAAACACACTTTACATGTGCATATTGTCAAAATTCAACACGAACACACTTCGGAGTTCGGAGTTCGATACATAAACTGATCAAACCTTGTTTCAGATTTGATTACTTGTCCCATAATGGCTTTTTTGTTGTTGATAATAGTGACAACGATCATGTTTAATGATCATGAAGTGAATGGGATTCTTCGCTTGGTGAGATGCGCAGGCGAACTATCTACGAGATCCATCTACGAGATCCAAACGCATAGACACTAAAAAAAGAACAAGATCCATATAACAGAAAAGAAGGTTAAAAAGAACGCTATTTGTTATGACAGAAGACAACACGTGATTTTCCGGGGTAATCCTACCTTTTTCAAAGTACAAAACAACACTTAAACAACACTTAAACGGTTAAAAATGAGATGCAGCCTAGGACACTTATCTGCATTTGGTTGAGCTGTTTTGTTATGCTGTTTTGGTTTTCAGTGCTTGGAAAAATGTTGGCATGACAATGACTAAAAACAAACAAACAAACAAAAACAAAAAAACACACACACACACACAAAAAAAAGCACACGCTAATTTAATATTACAATACAAAGCAAATGCGATTGATTTAAGTAAACTCCTCTTTCAA
>JABMCL010000893.1:62500-72500 GCA_018857735.1 Alviniconcha marisindica | reverse complement strand
TTATTGTATAGGCTGGAAGCCCATTTCAGTTGATACCAGTGGGACGGAATTCTACAATGCTTTCCGAAAAGAACAAAAGAAAAGAAAAAGAAAAGAAAAAAAGAAGAGAAAAAAAGGAGAGAAAGAGAGAGAGAGAGAGAGAGAGAGAGAGAGAGAGAGAGAGAGAGAGAGAGAGAGAGAGAGAGAGAGAGAGAGAGAGAGAGAGAGAGAGAGAGAGAGAGAGAGAGAGAGAGATCGCGTGCACTTGACAGGCAGAGAAAGAAAGTTTGGAGAGAAATAAGGTAACCTCTCGGTCTCGTAATCTCTTCCTAGTTAGAATGGAATTTAAAAAAATGGATGGGGAAAGGAAGAAGATTTCGAAACAGATTTAAAGGAATATAGCTGCTACAGCTGTTTCCTTTTCGGCTGAATCTAAGTTAACTGGTAGTACATAAAATAACAGGTTTTATGACTAAAGCTTCCGAACATAAAACTAAACGATCGAGAAGAGAAAAAAGTAAGGAGTGACGATAAATAACCCAGCATGCACGTTTTATGTTTCAGAGAACGGCATAGACCTTTGAGAACTCGAACTCGAACTCGAAAACTTTATTTTACAAGGATTGTAGTTTAGGTTCATTCAAAAACCTGTCTAACAACTAGTCCTTGCTAAGCTACTGATGACCAGATACCAAATTACAGGCATTCTTTATATACATATAGGCATGAATGAGTGAGTGAAACGTATACATGAGAATTTCCACACAAAACATAGCGTGCTCACAGCGCCAGATGAACACATGCCGTACATCACTCAGCTACATATTATGAGCATACGGTGAGCATATTATGAGCAAATGAAGCAGCAGAACATCTGATCAGTTCATATGACTAGTATCGGAAAAGAAAACAGAAGCAATCAATGCTTATCTTATAAAGAACAGTAAGGGAGAAGGAGAGAGAGAGAGAGGGGGGTGGGGGGTCCTTCAGAGTGCACGCTTTATCGATAATACTGGGATATCAACAACAAAGCAAAACAAACAAACAAAAAATGAATAAAAGAAGTTAATTATTAATTTTGAGTTAAAAAAAATCCCCCCCAAATCAATGCACTGAAATGTTTAAGCATTGCAAAATAACTAAATAATGATAATATTAATTTAAATAAAATAAAATAGAAAAGATCTCAGCCGGCATGTACGTCCAGCACCCAGAACTAGTACCATTGTAGCTTACGCATGAAAATCAACATGGAGAGAACGAGTACAGTTATATCAGGACCAAAGAAGTAAGTAGTGTAATAATTATGCGTTTGATGTTTTCATGGGATAAGGCATGGTGACAGTTTTAGAAAGTCAACAACAACAACAATAACAACAACAGCAGCAGCAGCAACAACGACGACGACGACAACAACAACAACAACAACAGACTTGGAGAACTTTTCCATCCTGGAAGCTAGGTTCCGCAGGAGAATTACGCATTTCGTGTGTATCTATCACTGCACACGTTTTACCCTCTCGCTCTCTCGACGGTCAGTGTCAGTTAATCTCACAGACGTCTGATAGTCTCACACAGGTTGGAAACAAAAAGGTAATTCCACAGACACATAATTACGAACTTAAATCTTAAGTATCATTATTGCCCTAATTATTACATTATTAACTCAATAAATGCAATAAACAAAGTCAAGATAAGTTCCCAAACTTCACATTCTTGACATTAATTTTTTTTTTTTTTTATAGTTTTGTTATAGTTTATTTTTTTTTTTTATAACTTGATGATGTCTGCTGTTATCTTGATAACTGTCAGATCAGTCTAGTGTCACTTATTTGACATCTTTAAAAAGGAAGGCGAAAAACATGTTCTTGACACGGGCAAAGGAAGATATCGTATTTCATACTGGTTTCTGAATAGGAGAGCTGCACACGCCCAAAAGAGGCAGCTATACCACGTAGTTGGTCGATCGTTACGCCTATGTCCTTCTGAGATGATAATCGCACCTCCTTGACACGGGGAAAGTCTAAGCTTCGTCCCGTAGGGATGTGTCAATGGGAATTGGCCGTGGAGTGGAAGCTTGCTTCAGTGGAAATGGGTCATGTATGTAGTAGAGGACAATAAGATGTCTTCTTCTTCAAAGTTGCTTTACGTCCGTACGGACTATCAGTGAAGGGGATCCCAGAACGATAAGATATCTTCTTCCTCTTCTTTTTTTCTTTCTTTTTTTCTTTCTCTTCTTCTTCTTCTTCTTCTTCTTCTTCTTCTTCTTCTTCTTCTTCTTCTTCTTCAATGTTGCTTTACGTCCGTACGGACTGTCAGAGTCGGGGAGCCCAGAACGATAAGATATCTTCTTCCTCTTCTTTTTTTCTTTCTTTCTTTCTTTTTTTCTTTCTCTTCTTCTTCTTCTTCTTCTTCTTCTTCTTCTTCTTCTTCTTCTTCTTCTTCTTCTTCTTCTTCTTCTTCTTCAATGTTGCTTTACGTCCGTACGGACTGTCAGAGTCGGGAAACCCAGAACGATAAGACATCTTCTTCTTCTTCTTCTTCTTTTTACTTTCTTTCTTTCTTTCTTTCTTACGTCCGTACGGACTGTCAGAGTCGGGGAACCCAGAACGATAAGACATCTTCTTTCTTTCTTTCTTTCTTTCTTTCTTCTTCTTCTTCTTCTTCTTCTTCTTCTTCTTCTTCTTCTTCTTCTTCTTCTTCTTCTTCTTCTTCTTCTTCTTCCTTTCTTTCTTTCTTTCTTTTTCTTCTTTTTTTCCCTTTTTTCTTTTCTTTTCTTCTTCTTCTTCTTCTTCTTCTATGCTGCTTTACGCCCACGGAGACCGTACGGACTATCAGGGACGGGGAGCCCAGAACGTCCACTTGTTTCTTCCTTTTTTCTTTTTCTTTCTTTGTCTCCACGCTTTCAACAGAGTGGGAAGAACAGCCGATGCATTGCATGTTCTGATCATGTCGAAGCCATCGCGAATATTTATTCATTTCAATATTGCATTTCCGCTTTCGTTCTTTTTTTTCTTTCTTTTCTTTTCTTTTCATGGTGCTTTACGTCCACAGAATCCACACACGGCTTATTAGGGATGGAGCAAGTGGAGGGGGGTGGGGCGAGGAGTTGGGGGGGGGGGGGGGGGGGGGGGGGGGGGGGGGGGGGGGGGGAGATGAACAGCTCGGCCCTGCGCTCCGACCCGCAAAGGCCGAAGAGACCGTCAGCCACCGCCAGAACAACAATGTTAAGGAGATGGGGGTCCCGCAAAGTAAACATGGTGCTTAACGTCCACAGAAACCGTACGGCTTATTAGGGACGGGGAGAAGAGGGGGGGGGGGGGGGGGGGGGGGGGGGGGGGGGGTATGGAGGTGGTGGGAGAGGGAGATTATATACTACTCAAAGTTCTGCACGCCCTCCAGGCAACTTCGTGTGTGCGTGCGTGTGTGTGTGTGTGTGTGTGTGTGTGTGTGTGTGTGTGTGTGTGCGTGCGTGCGTGCGTGCGTGCGTGCGTGCGTGCGTGCGTGCGTGCGTGCGTGCGTGCGTGCGTGCGTGCGTGCGTGCGTGCGTGCGTGTGTGTGTGTGTGTGTGCGTGCGTGCGTGCGTGTGTGTGTGTGTGTGTCGTGTGCGTGTGCGTGTGCGTGTGTTTGATAAGCAGCTTAATAGTATTTGTTTGACTCCTTGCGTCTGTACCGCTTGTTTATTTTGCAACTGCAAATGGTGTTAATAATTATAAAGAGCTCTGAACTCCTGAGAGAAAGGGCGCTATATAAAGAATTGCCAATTATTGTTATCATTATTCATTCATTTACCCATCCACTCATTCTGTTTTTCTGCCCACGCTTCCAATAAAGTGAAAATGTTGGCCACTGCACTAACTGTTCTGTTGACGTAACCCTGGATGCACCAACGACAAAGGAGGAATACGGAAACGGTTTAAGTGAGGGTTAAGTCCACATACGTACATCTCTAATTCAGTAACAAGGACGGGAAGTCTTGTTAACCTTAGCAGGACACGGAGCCAATCCATTGTACTATTCCCGTATCAAACGAACTGGAGATTAAGAAAACAAAGGTCGGACTGCGTCAGTCTGTTGGCCCATTAAGCATATTTAAACTGATTTACCATGCGGGTCAATGCAGTAGACGTTATTGCCAAATGTCAAGGTTACTGCTCGCAGAATGTTTCACGGTGCAAAGTACACCCATTACACCCGTTATTGGCAAGTGTCAAGGTTACTGTTCGGGGAATGTTTTACGGTGCAAAGTACACCCACTCGCCAGTCAATCAATCAATCAATCAATCAATATTTTATTTTATGTCTGTTCACATCGAGGTGATATTACACACACACACACACACACACACACACACACACACACACACACACACACACACACACACACACACACCGCACACACACACACACACACACACACACACACACACACACACAACACACACACACACCACACACCACCACACACACACACACAACACACACACCACACACACACACACACACACTATATATACACACACACACACACACACACAAAAATTATACTAATTTTCCCACAAGACTATGAACAATCGATTTGTCAATATTAGTGTTAACATCAGTATTTACAAAATATCTCTTACATTGTTGTAAGCATTTAAGCCATATCCATTTTTCTGAAATAACTCTGTAGTAATAGGACATTCAAGCAGTATGTGTTTAACAGATAAGATATTTTTACAAACGCATGTCACCTTCTGTGAATATTTAGTGTTCCGTGAATTTAAACGTAACTTGTATATTACTCTTGCTAAATATCTAGAACAGTCTTCTTAAGTAGTGAATTAATCTCATGAGATGAGAGTAGTAGGTTATTGGATGATATCTCAGACATGTTTTTATTGCACCTTGTTTAGCTAATTTGTCTGATATTTCATTCCAATAAAGACCACAATGAGACGGGACCCAACAAAACTCAATCCCAATACCCTTGTACATGATACAATATATTAAATACTTTATTTCATAAAATATATTAGGCCAGTCATAAAACGGCAAAGTCATGTTACAAAAACAACACAAACTGAGGCATAAAATCGTTGATATAGATATAAACCATACCACCGACATCAGAGCTGCCTGTGGCAAGCACGAAAACAACAACCAAACAAACAAAACCAGACAGACACACAGAGAAACAGAGATGGAGAGAGGATAAGAAAACAAGAAATAAAGTTGTCTTTCGACTATCTTTTTTCCTCATTTCAGTAGAGAGAGAGAGAGAGAGAGAGAGAGAGAGAGAGAGAGAGAGAGAGAGAGAGAGAGAGAGAGAGAGAGAGAGAGAGAGAGAGAGAGAGAGAGAGAGAGAGAGAGAGAGAGAGAGAAGACAGACAGACAGAGCAGACGGAGAAGAGAGAGAGAGAAGAGAGAGAGAGAGAGAGGAGAGAAGAGAGAGACAGAAGAGAGACAGACAGACGAGACAGACAGACGGAGGAAGAGGAAGAGAGAGAGAGAGAGAGAGAGAGAGAGAGAGAAGAGAGAGAGAGAGAGAGAGAGAAGAGAGAGAGAGAGAGACAGAGAGACGAGAGACAAGAGAGACAGAGAGGACAGAGAAGAGACAGAAGGAAGAAGAAGAGAGACAGACAGACAGACAGACAAAGACAGAAAATGAGAGGAGAGAGGGAGGGAGGAGGAGAGAGAGAGAGGAGAGAGAGAGAGAGAGAGAGAGAGAGAGAGAGAGAGAGAGAAGTTGTTTTTCCACTGATTTTTTCCTCCCGTCTCTAGACTACGTTTCCCATTCCCCCTCAGCACTCATGCAGCGGGTGCTTTTCCGTCGCAGTACACAACAGTCTTCGGGGGAAAAGAAAAACAACAAAAAACACAACAGGTTTCACCTTTTCACGAATGAAGTGGACCGTAGCTTCCTGGTATACCCAGACTGAACAACAAGCAATGTTCAAACTCTCCCCCGGGTCGCTCAAACGTTGCATTTTGCCTGGCCTGATTTCTCTTGCGCGGTACTCTCCTTCCGTTCCCGCATCCATCTTCTCCATCAAGTCGTTAAAGTCTCCTTTTCACTTTTCTTGTCGACTGGATTGCGGACAATTAGATGTAGTGCTTCAGATCAGTGTCCAGATTCCTCTTAACCCTCCCCTCCCCCTCCCACTCCCACTCCCCCCCCCCACCCCCCCCATCCTTAAGGAAGAAGAAAAAAGAAAAGAAAAAAGAAAGAAAGCCAGACGTAGTCTACAGAAGAAGAAAACACATTCGAAAGCGGTGAAATGTGGTTGTGGGGTTGGGATGTGTGTGTGTGTGTGTGTGTGTGTGTGTGTGTGTGTGTGTGTGTGTGTGTGTGTGTGTGTGTGTGTGTGTGTGTGTGTGTGTGTGTGTGTGTGTGTGTGTGTGTGTGATGTGGGTGTGGGTGTGTGGGTGTGCTGCAGACATGACCCCTCCCCACAAAAACAAACAAACTAACCCAACACGTCACGCTACACCCCAATTGTAGCTACACTATGTTTAAAGTGTTTAACGTCATTAACTACACTATTTATTTATGTATTTAAAGAGCTAGGAAGGGGGGGGAAATCCGTTGAATCGTCATGACTGCAAACAGACAATGATGCATTTGGAACTGAATTGAACTGAACTGAACTGAAAACCCCACCACCGCCTATATAACCGCGTGTTGCACGTGCTTTTGCTTGCAGGCTGGGACTGACGCTGCCCGTGCACGCCCCCAACCTGTGGCTGGCACCCCCCTCCCGCTTCTTCTGGGGACCCCCCTACAGCGGCCCCGCCAGGGCCTTCTGGTCAGCCGCCCACCCTCGCTACAACCAGGTGGCAGCCATCCGCAGGGACGCTGCCGGGGACGGACACCAGCTGGACAAGCGAGGCCTGGACACGGTGGGCGTGGGGCTCACCAAGAAGTCCACCGTCTTCCGGAGCTTCCTACCTCCTCCGGACCCCCGTGGCGACGCCGTTGCCAAGCGACAGCTGGACGAGGTGGGCATGGGGCTCATCAAGAGACCCTTCGACAAGGTCGGTGCCGACTTGGTCAAGCGGCCGTTTGATGAAGTTGGAGCAGGGTTGGTGAAGAAGTCGTTTGATGAAGTTGGAGCCGGACTGGTCAAGCGGCCTTTTGACCGAGTGGGCGCCGGACTGGTGAAACGGCCTTTTGATCGAGTGGGCGCTGGACTGGTGAAACGGCCTTTTGATCGAGTGGGCGCCGGACTGGTGAAGAAGTTTGACGAAGTTGGAGCAGGGTTGGTGAAGAAGTCGTTTGATGAAGTGGGAGCTGGACTGGTCAAGCGGCCTTTTGACCGAGTGGGTGCCGGACTGGTGAAACGGCCTTTTGACCGAGTGGGTGCCGGACTGGTGAAACGGCCTTTTGACCGAGTGGGCGCCGGACTGGTGAAACGGCCTTTTGACCGAGTGGGCGCCGGACTGGTGAAGAAGTCGTTTGATGAAGTGGGAGCCGGACTGGTCAAGCGGCCTTTTGATCGAGTGGGTGCCGGACTGGTGAAGAAGCCGTTTGATCGAGTTGGCGCCGGACTGGTGAAACGGCCTTTTGATCGAGTGGGTGCCGGACTGGTGAAGAAGTCATTTGATCGAGTGGGTGCCGGACTGGTGAAGAAGTCATTTGATCGAGTTGGCGCCGGACTGGTGAAACGGCCTTTTGATCGAGTTGGCGCCGGACTGGTGAAGAAGTCATTTGATCGAGTGGGTGCCGGACTGGTGAAGAAGTCATTTGATCGAGTGGGTGCCGGACTGGTGAAGAAGTCATTTGATCGAGTTGGCGCCGGACTGGTGAAACGGCCTTTTGATCGAGTTGGCGCCGGACTGGTGAAGAAGTCATTTGATCGAGTTGGGCCGGACTGGTGAAACGAAGCCTTTTGATCGAGTTGGCGCCGGACTGGTGAAGAAGTCATTTTGATCGAGTTGGTGCCGGACTGGTGAAGAAGTCATTTGATCGAGTGGGTGCCGGACTGGTGAAGAAGTCATTTGATCGAGTTGGCGCCGGACTGGTGAAACGGCCTTTTGATCGAGTTGGCGCCGGACTGGTGAAGAAGTCATTTGATCGAGTGGGTGCCGGACTGGTGAAGAAGTCATTTGATCGAGTTGGCGCCGGACTGGTGAAACGGCCTTTTGATCGAGTGGGTGCCGGACTGGTGAAGAAGTCATTTGATCGAGTGGGTGCCGGACTGGTGAAGAAGCCGTTTGATCGAGTTGGCGCCGGACTGGTGAAGAAGTCATTTGATCGAGTGGGTGCCGGACTGGTGAAGAAGTCATTTGATCGAGTGGGTGCCGGACTGGTGAAGAAGCCGTTTGATCGAGTTGGCGCAGGACTGGTGAAACGGCCTTTTGATCGAGTGGGTGCCGGACTGGTGAAGAAGTCATTTGATCGAGTTGGCGCCGGACTGGTGAAACGGCCTTTTGATCGAGTGGGTGCCGGACTGGTGAAGAAAGAGCTGGACTCTGTGGGCGTTGGACTGATCAGACGCCGCGAAGAACGCCGAAGCGATGGAGCTGGTCAAAAAGGGTCTAGACAGCATAGGAGCTGGCCTCATCAAGAAATCCTTGGACAGCGTCGGGGTGGGTCTGATCAAAAGAGGCCTGGACGACTTCGCCAACGCCCTGGGCAACGGAGACCCTGCGAAGGAAGTGGACATGGAACTGATCAAACGCGGTCTGGACAGCATCGGTGCGGGTTTAATCAAGCGAGGCTTGGACACGGTCGGCATGGGACTCATCAAAAGAGGTCTGGACCACGTGGGCGCGGGTCTGATCAAACGAAGGGTCGGCAAGCCAGCGCTGGACGGTGTAGGCATGGAGCTTATCAAGCGAGGCCTGGACCAAATCGGGGCCAGTCTGATCAAGCGGGGCTTGGACACGGTGGGCGTGGGGCTGATCAAGCGAGGCCTGGACCGCCTGGGAGCAGGACTCATCAAGAAGGGACTCGATGACGTCGGCTCGGGACTCATCAAGAAGGGCTTAAATGACGTCGGTTCCGGACTTATTGAGAAAGAATTGGATGACCTCGGCTCAGGACTTATCAAGAAAGGATTGGATAACGTCGGCTCAGGACTTATCAAGAAAGGATTGGGTGACGTCGGTTCCGCACTTATAAAAAAAGGCTTAGATGACGTCGGATCTGGCTTGATCAAGAAGGGATTGGGTGACGTTGGTTCAGGACTCATCAAGAAAGAATTAAACGACGTCGGGTCCGGTTTGCTCAAGAAGAACCACGTGGACAACCGCGACGAATGGTTGGCGAAAGAACTGGACGAGGAAAGGTACGGACTGAACAAGAGAGCGCTGGACTACGTGGGGTCCGGACTGATTAAGAGAGACTGGAGCAAGGAAGACAAGTCCTTTCCAGATCACAGCATAGGCAAGACAGACGATGGCGTGGCGGAATCAGCTTAGAACACGCTGAACACTCTGATATTATGCACACGCACATCACACACCGCAAAACTTAAGGCCCTCGAAATTTAAGTTATAAAATACGAACTGCATCAGAGGCACGTTTGTTCTCCTGCACACCCACCAGAACTCGCCATCATCTCTGCACAGTTATCATTGTTTTGTACAGTTTTCGATACACACACAAAACAGTATAAGTACGTCCTGACTGGCAAGAAATATGAACTGATCGTTAAATATATATTGTATGTTACGCAACTGTTTTGTAGTTGTTTTCTTGTGCGGGGGGGGGGGGGGGGGGGGGGGGGGGAGGGGCCGTCAAAAATCCAGTTTTATTAATATAAAATGTATTCAAAGAATTTGACTAATAAAATGACAGAAAGACATCAATGCTACATGAACGACAGAACAAGACAATGTGCAATAAACCCTGCTCTCTGATTTGAAAAGCGTACACCTTCACATTTTTGAGATAACCCCTCTCTGTTTCGTTCATTCGTTTGTTCGTTCGTTCGTTTGTTTGTTTGTTTGTTTGTACATGTCTGTCTGTTTGTTTGTTTCTTTGTTTTTAAAGTGTTCCTTTACTCCATGATTGATTGCTACTTGTGGCTGC
>JABMCL010000893.1:52500-55000 GCA_018857735.1 Alviniconcha marisindica | reverse complement strand
CACCACACACACACACACACACACACACACACACACACACACACACACACACACACACACACATGTCCATGAAGTCGCTCCCTGTTCCTGTGCATGAACATGGCATCGAGCCTCTCTTTGTTCCTATTCATGTATGAACATTGTCATCGAGCCTCTCCCTATTCCTGTGCACGGAGATGGCCATCGAGCCTCTGTCTGTAACTGTGTATGAACATGGCCACCGAGTCTCTCTTTGTTCCCATAAATGTATGAACAAGGCCATCGAGTCTCTCTTTGTTCCTATACATGTATGAACAAGGCCATTGAGTCTCTCCCTCTTCCCGTGTATGACCATGGCCATCGAATCTCTCTCCCTGTTCCTGTGTATGAACATTGCCATCGAATCTTTCTCCCTGTTCCTGTGCATGAACACGGCCATCGAGTCTCTCCCTGTTCCTGTGCATGAATGAACATGGCCACCGAGTCTCTCCCTGTTCCTGTGTATTAACATTGTCATCGAACCTCTCCCTGTTCCTGTGCATGAACACGGCCACCGAGTCTCTTCCTGTTCTATACATGTATGAACATGGCCATGGAGCCTCTCCCCGTTCCTGTGTATGAACATAGCCATTGAGCCTCTCCCTGTTCCTGTACATGAACATGGCCATGGAGCCTCTCCCTGTTCCTGTGGATGAACATGGCCATTGGGCCTCTCCCTGTTCCTGTACATGAACATGGCGCTGGACTCTCTCCCTGGTCCTGTGTATGAACAAAGCCGTCGAGTCTCTCGCTGTTCCTGTGGATGAACATAGCGATCAAGTCTCTCCCTGTTCCTGTGTATGAACATGGCCATCAAATCTCTCTCCCTCTTCCTGTGCATGAGCATGTCCATCCAGTCTCTCTCTCCCTCTTCCTGTGCATGAACATTGCTATCGAGCATCACTTTGTTCCTGTGCATGAACACGGCCATCGAGTCTCTCCCTGTTCCTGTACATGCACGAACTTTGCCATCGAATCCCTGTCCCTGTTCCTGTGTATGAACATGGACACCGAGTTTCTTCCTGCTCCTATACATGTATGAACATTGCCACCAAATTCCTTTTCCTGTTCCTGTGTATGAACATTGCCATCAAATCCTTCTCCCTGTTCCTGTGTATGAACATGGCGATGAAGTCTCACCCTGTTCATCTGGATGAACATGGCCATCGAACCCCTCTTCGTGTTCCTTTTTGTACGAACATGTTCATCGAGTCTCTCCCTCTTCCGGTGTATGAACATGACCATCGAGTCTTTCAATGTTCCTGTGCATGAACATGGCGCTGGAGTCTCCCCCTGTTCCTGTGTATGAACAAAGCCGTCGAGTCTCTCTCTCGCTGCTCTTGTGAATGAAGATGGCAAACCGAGGCAGCTGGCGGAGTCAGGAAGACAAACCACTCGGCGACCGCCGCGTCAAACGCTGCACGTGCCCGTGTGAAGAAGAACAAAAGGAGCTGTGAGAGAACTTCCATCGGCGAGAAGCGATCGGGCAGCGACTGGAGAGGTGGTCGAGGCTTGAAGGCCGTTGAAACAGCGGTTCGTAATTAGCAACAGAAACGGCAACGGCGCAAGAGCAACAGTAGCCGGCAGAGGAAATGCAGGGTACAACGGTGCGGTGCTGTAGAGGTTATGGTACAGAAACACTGGACGGGAACCATCTGGACTGATTGGCTGACTGACGTCAGGAGGGAATACGGAAATAACAAAGAAAGCCTGTTTATTGCGCGGTGCTGATGTTAGAAATATATTAAACAAACAAAGCAAACAAACAAACGACAACAATATTAACAACAACAACAACAGCAACAACAACAACACACACCGGAAACAACAACAAAGCGCAAGCGCAGTGCTAATGTTAGAAAGACAAACAAACAAACAAACAAACAAACAACAACAAACACAATAACAACAACAGCAACACACACATACACACACACACACACACACACACACACACACACACACACACACACACACACACACACACACACACACACACACACAACACACACACACACACAACACACACACACACACACACACACACACACACACACACACACACACACACACACACACACACACACACACACACACACACACACACACACACACACACACACACACATAAAACGTCTGAAACATACGTCTGACGCACCTGTTGCTGTTTCTTATTCTTGTTTTTGTTTCGTTGTTGTTGTTGTTGTTGGTGTTGTTGTTGTTGTTGTCGTTGTCGTTGTGTTTATTGTTGTTTTCTTTTTCAGTCCCACTGAGCAGCCGCAGTTGCTGTGGTTGCATGTCTACAATCAGTGTTGATGGTGTCTGGAACATCGTCAGTATCTGACCCACGTACAACAACAGCGGAAGTTACGTAGGCTGTGTTGTCACTGCGCAGATGTACGTAATTCAAACACAGCAGTGTTCGAGGCTAGTTTTGCTGATGCTGCTATCACTGGTACTGAGTTGGTATTCACTAAAGTCA
>JABMCL010000893.1:40000-42500 GCA_018857735.1 Alviniconcha marisindica | reverse complement strand
CCTTAGGTCAGTGCTCCTCTACCCACCACTCTGCACGCATACACATGATGATATTGTATCATATTCACTGGCTCGTCTGGTGTATGCATGTTTCATGTATTGATTCTGATGTGCATTCTTGCTTTGAATTGTGAAGTGCTTTGAGCCAGTCTAGCTGGATTAGGCGCTATATAAGTGTTACGTCTTCTTCTTCTTCTTTTCTTCTTCTTCTTCTTCTTCTTCTTCTTCTTCTTCTTCTTCTTCTTCTTCTTCTTCTTCTTCTTCTTCTTCTTCTTCTTCTATTGTAGCACGCATAACACCTTATCATATGTGACTCTCTCCGACGAAAGCAGTCTTAAGTCGCAGCTGTCGATCTGCATGAGGGCAGAAACAGCCGCTGAGGATCGATCTGGGTGATTTCATTTTTAAAGAACTACGTTCTCTAGGCCTAAAATTATCAAATAGTTATGATTTTTGATTATTATTATTTATTTCTTTTTAAATTGTTAAGAACTAGGTTTATATGCTCCTACTCTGTAGTAAATGATGCTAATGTTATGCGAAACAATCGACGTATGACCGAATAAAATGCTTTTGTAACACTACAACCATATTAATAAGAATAGATTATTCATGGCGCTCCATCTCTTAAGAGCCTAGAGCGCTCCCAAAAGACACAAGATGCGCTTATTTCATCACACACAGAACACCGACATGTTTACAACGTTTTCCACTTGATACCATCGCATAATCTTGGAAGGTTTGGCTAAACTCTAAATCCCCATTGCTGAGGAACATATGCAAAATGAAACCAAATCTTTTTTCTCTCAAAATGGCCGCCATAACGCTTACCGAATTTCAAATATCCACAACTTAAATAACTCCTTTCTTTCTTCTTTCTCTAATAAACCTACGGTTTCTCTGGACGTAAAGCGACACTCAACCAACCAAAAGCAGAATTAGCCCGTCCCTAATAAGCCACAAGCCGGTTTCTGTGGACGGGCTAATTCTGCTTTTGGTTGGTTGAGTGTCGCTTTACGTCCAGAAAACCGTAGGTTTATTAGAGACGGGAGCCCAGGACGTCCACCTCGACTTTCACACAGCTCCTGAGCTCTTATAATTCTATTATTACTGACTTCATTTAAATACCCAAAATTAATAGTCAGCAGGAGCAGCCGTTTTCAAAATTATTCACATTTCAAAATACCGGAAATGCGACTTAAGACTGATATCGTGGGAGAGTGTAAAATATACCCTGTAATGATGATGATGATGATGTGGGGCTTCATGTCCTCATGGCTTCATGTGGAGAGTGTAAAATATACCCTGTAATGATGATGATGATGTGGGGCTTCATGTCCTCATGGCTTCATGGGGAGAGTGTAAAATATACCCTGTAATGATGATGATGATGATGTGGGGCTTCATGTCCTCATGGCTTCATGGGGAGAGTGTAAAATATACCCTGTAATGATGATGATGATGATGTGGGGCTTCATGTCCTCATGGCTTCATGGGGAGAGTGTAAAATATACCCTGTAATGATGATGATGATGAGTGGGGCTTCATGTCCTCATGGCTTCATGGGGAGAGTGTAAAATATACCCTGTAATGATGATGATGATGTGGGGCTTCATGTCCTCATGGCTTCATGGGGAGAGTGTAAAATATACCCTGTAATGATGATGATGATGTGGGGCTTCATGTCCTCATGGCTTCATGGGGAGAGTGTAAAATATACCCTGTAATGATGATGATGATGTGGGGCTTCATGTCCTCATGGCTTCATGGGGAGAGTGTAAAATATACCCTGTAATGATGATGATGATGTGGGGCTTCATGTCCTCATGGCTTCATGGGGAGAGTGTACAATATACCCTGTAATGATGATGATGATGTGGGGCTTCATGTCCTCATGGCTTCATGGGGAGAGTGTAAAATATACCCTGTAATGATGACGATGATGATGTGGGGCTTCATGTCCTCATGGCTTCATGGGGAGAGTGTAAAATATACCCTGTAATGATGATGATGATGTGGGGCTTCATGTCCTCATGGCTTCATGGGGAGAGTGTAAAATATACCCTGTAATGACGATGATGATGTGGGGCTTCATGTCCTCATGGCTTCATGGGGAGAGTGTAAAATATACCCTGTAATAATGATGATGATGTGGGGCTTCATGTCCTCATGGCTTCGTGGGGAGAGTGTAAAATATACCCTGTAATGATGACGATGATGATGTGGGGCTTCATGTCCTCATGGCTTCATGGGGAGAGTGTAAAATATACCCTGTAATGACGATGATGATGATGTGGGGCTTCATGTCCTCATGGCTTCATGGGGAGAGTGTAAAATATACCCTGTAATGATGATGATGATGTGGGGCTTCATGTCCTGGGATGTAATGCTTAAGTCGTGAATATCAATGATGGCAAGAGCTGACGTCACAGCATGTGGAAACTGAAGGGCTTAATTTTGGTTACCGGTAGTTCTCTGCCTAGGCTCACCTTATCTGGAA
>JABMCL010000893.1:30000-32500 GCA_018857735.1 Alviniconcha marisindica | reverse complement strand
CACACAAAAAGAAGCAATCAATGCTTATGTTATAAACAACAGTAATGGAGGGAGAGGCACAACATCAATTCTTATTCATCTGACAGTCTCTCTTGTATGATCAAAACCGATTTCCTTCTCCAATTTTTATTGAATCTTTTCACACAAGAGATATTAGACCGATCTATAATTATCACGCTAACAACATGCATCAGCAAGTTGCACCAACAGACATTTATGTTAAACAAACACAACCTTATCTGCAGTCAACAAACAACGATATATACGTTTGTGTCTGCATAATATACATACTGATAATTAGTTTGTACCGAAGCTCGCTTGTGGGTAAGAGATGTATTTCTTGGCCACGAAGAGCTATCTGAAGAAACTACAAAGTCTAGACAGTACAGCAATTAAACTTGCTCTTGGAATTCCAGCACATGCGACTGCCTTGAGGGCATTCAGAGAAGTAGGTATCCATGCACCCACTTGATAAAGTGCAACCATTAGCAGCTGCTAGATACAATATTAGAGGTTCTTCCATTGCAAATCACACAAAATACTGATGTTGAATGGAGGTCTGATAAACACTTGTCAAAAATGGCCAATAACAACTTGAGTTTATTAACGGCAGCCTCGTTCACTTGTTGGTCGCTTTTATATAGCGCTATTCTCCGCTTTCGAGCAGACTCATTGCGCTCGCAAGTGATTCTACATGAGTGACTAGCTGTTTATGGCGCGTTTTTGAATATCCATCGAAGTGGTGGACTTATAGCGCTGTTTGTTACATTGCTGGTGCCACGTGAAACTGCTGCCATCTCGGCGCGTTCTGTGTACACCATCCAACCACACACCGTGTCACGTCACTTCGTGCAAATCCAAATACGTAGTTTGCATGCGTGTTTAGTTGTAACCTGCCATTCGTTTGGCAGAATGACCGGGATTTTTTTACGTGCTACTGCGGCACAAATGAATCCCAGTAAAGTAGCCAAACCATATTCTTCAATTCCAGCCGGCTTGGGAACTGATGAAGGCAGACTTCGATATAGATTGCACTGATATGAAGAATGAAGAGAATCCCAATATTCTATCATTTAGTAACATCGCACATTGCTGACAACTATTCAAGTCATTTAAAACTGATACTTCACACATGGATCAGTATTAGAAAATGAGCAAGCATGCGCTGGGTTAGTTGTACCAGAGTTTAAAGCTGGAAAAAAAAATCAAAAAATCTACTGATTGTGTTGGTGTAATTTGCTGATAATTATATGCTGTTATCTTGATAATTGTAAGATCAGTCTAATATCACTTACGTAAAAATACTAAGGAAGAAAAACTGCAATGGAAATTACTCGAACCCCCCCCCCACCCCTCTCTCTCTCTCACACCTCTTTTTCTTTCTTTCTTTCTTTCTTTCTCTTTCCCCTCTCCCACCCCGCCTCTCTTCTCTCTCTGACGTATTGAGTGTAATTGCTATGTTTGTCATAAGGGACAGATTTTTAAGAAACAACCGACTTGTGCTTAAATTTTTATCCTTGTGTAATAAAACATTATCCCCCCCCCCCCTCTCTCTCTCTCTCTCTCTCTCTCAATGTTTTTGACCGATTATATCTTTTTTCTGGCTTCCTAGGTCACACTGAGTTGACTAATTGCTTGATATCCGGAAGATTGAAGTGCACCTGCACCATTTTTTTCTTTCCTGTCACTCTTTGCTTTAGAGGTACTGATCGATATAAACAGTAGCATCTGTTCCGGTTCCGGTCGATTTTCATTAGCTCTGTCTCTATCTCTCTCTTTCTCTCTCTCTGCCTGTCTCTGTCTCTTTTTTTCTGTCTGCCTGTCTATCTGTTTTACTCTGTGTCTCCGTCTGTCTCTATCTGTCTGTCTGTCTGTGTCTCTGTCTCTATCTGTGTGTCTGTCTGTCTCTTCTTTCTTTCGGAGCTCTATCCATCGTTTTTGTTTTGTTTCGTTTTTTGTTGTTTGTTTATTTTTTTCTTGTTTTCGCTTCTTCTTTTTCTTTCCCCTTTCGTCTTTCTATTTTTCTTGCATCTTTCATAGCTTTTTTTGCCGTCCCTTCCCCCGTTTTTCTTTTTCCTTTATTCTTTGTTTGTTTGCTTGTTTATTTTATCTCTGTACGTTCTCCCGTCCTCTCGCCATCTCCTTTCTGCTGTTGTTTGTCTTGTCCATCTTTTTTTCCTGCATAGTGCTATACTTCCCCCCCCCCCCTTCTTTCCCTTCCTTCCTTTCTGGGTTCTTCCCAGTGTTCTTCCTGTTTGTGTGCTTTTCCTCACTCCCCCCCCCCCCACCTTCCACACACCCTGACATCCGCCCCACCCAACTGTTCTTTTGCATTTTCTTTTTGCATTATGTTGTCATTCTTCCCTTTTCTTTCTTTACTTTCTGAATCTTTCTTTCTCTGCCCTTTTTAAATATTTTTTAATCTTCCTTCATTCATTACGTTACGTCTTAGTTTTATTATTTCCTTCTGTTGTGTTTTTGCTCTTGTTGCCGTTCTATC
>JABMCL010000893.1:15000-17500 GCA_018857735.1 Alviniconcha marisindica | reverse complement strand
ACTGCAGCAAGAAGTTTCGATGTGAGTTATACCGTTAAAGAGTTCGAGCAGTTATACTACAACGAGCTTTTTCTGTGAGAGTTATACCGTCAGAGTTTGAGCAGAAATACTGCAACAAGCTGTTTTCCGTGAGAGTTAAAGCGTTAGACTTTCAACAGAAACATTGCCGCCATTTCTGCCGGTTGCTAAAACCTGTAATCTTTACAGTAGAGATATTGGTACTGCAGCAAGCAGTGTCCATGGTGGTTGTACACCCAGGCAATGTCTGTGACGGTTATACCCGTTGCAGTCAGAGCAAAGGTATGGTTGCCACAGCACAACGAGAGAGAGAGAGAGAGAAGAGAGAGAGAGAGAGAGAGAGAGAGAGGAGAGAGAGAGAGAGAGAGAGAGAGAGAGAGAGGAGAGAGAGAAGACAGAGACAGAGAGCAGACAGAGCAGAGCAGAGACAGACAGCAGACAGAAGAAGAGACAGAGACGAGACAGACTGAGACAGAGAACAGAGACAGACAGACAAAACAGACAGAGACAGAAGCAGAGAGAACAGAGGAAACAGACAGACAAAAACAGACAGAGACGAGACAGAGACAGAGAACAGAGACAGAGACGCAGACAGAAGAACAGAGAGACAGACACATACACACACACACACACACACACCACACACACACACACACACAACACACACACACACACCACACAACACACACACGCACACACACACACACACACACACACAACACACACACACACACACACACACACACACACACACACACACACACACACACACACACACACACACACACACACACACACACACACACACACACACACACAGAACAGGAAGGAAACGTTTCCTTTTTCTGTAACCTCTGGCAGTGTCTGCCAATCATAACACGCTTACTGCGATAAGACAATAGCCGAAAATAAACAGACAACGGCCGCGTCTGTCGACACTCTATCATACAGTCTGCCGGATTGAGAAGGCTGCCACACAACCAGTCTCTCAGACACGGAACAGTGACGAGCTGCACGAGCTATTCGAGTGCACAACCTGTTCCCTGTGTCTACGGACGATTAGAATTCCGTGTTGACTACTGTATTGTTTACCTCTTCCTCGGAGCGGTGCCAGCTTTCTTTCCTTCTCGTGGACTTGGAGTCGTCTGCGTGTTGCGTCTTCTTCTTTTTTTCTTTCGTCCTTCCTTCCTCCTCTTCCTCCTCCTCATACTTCTTCTTCTTCTTCTTTTCTTCTTGACTTAGAGCCTGTCTGCGTGTTGCGCCTTCTTCTTTTTCATTCTTTCTTTCTTTCTTCCTTCCTTCCTCCTCCTCCTCCTCCTTCCTCCTCTTTTCCTTCTTTCTTCTTCTTTCTTTCTTTCTTTCTTCCTTCTTCTTTTCTTTCTTCTTTCTTCTTTCTTCTTTCTTCTCTTCCTCCTCCTCTTCTTCTTCTTCTTCTTGACTTAGAACCGTCTGCGTGTTGGGCCTTCTTTTCTTTCTTTCTTTCTTCCTTCCTCCTCCTCTTCTTCTTCTTCTTCTTGACTTAGAACCGTCTGCGTGTTGGGCCTTCTTTCTTTCTTTCTTTCTTCCTTCCTCCTCCTCATTCTTCTTCTTCTTCTTGACTTAGAGCCGTCTGCGTGTTGGCCTTCTTTCTTTCTTTCTTCTTTCTTTCTTTCCTTCCTCCTCCTCTTCCTTCTTTCTTCTTCTTGACTTAGAACCGTCTGCGTGTTGGGCCTTTTTCTTCTTTCTTTCTTCTTTTCTTCTTCCTTCCTTCCTCCTCCTCCTTCTTCTTCTTCTTCTTGACTTAGAGCTGTCTGCGTGTTGCGCCTTCTTCTTTTTCTTTCTTTCTTTCTTTCTTTCTTTCTTTCTTCCTTCCTTCCTCCTCCTCCTCCTCCTTCTTCTTCTCTTGACTTAGACCGTCTGCGTGTTGGGCCTTCTTTCTTTCTTTCTTTCTTTCTTTCTTTCTTTCTTTCTTTCTTTCTTCCTTCCTCCTCCTCATTCTTCTTCTTCTTCTTGACTTAGAACCGTCTGCGTGTTGGGCCTTCTTTCTTTCTTTCTTTCTTTCTTCTTCCTTCCTTCCTCCTCCTCCTCCTTCTTCTTCTTCTTGACTTAGACCGTCTGCGTGTTGGGCCTTCTTTCTTTCTTTCTTTCTTTCTTCCTTCTTCCTTCCTCCTCCTCTTCTTCTTCTTCTTCTTGACTTAGACCGTCTGCGTGTTGGGCCTTTCTTTCTTTCTTTCTTCTTTCTTCCTTCCTTCCTCCTCTTCCTCCTTCTTCTTCTTGACTTAGACCGTCTGCGTGTTGGGCCTTCTTTCTTTCTTTCTTTCTTCTTCCTTCCTTCCTCCTCTTCTCTTCTTCTTCTTCTCTGACTTAGAACCGTCTGCGTGTTGGGCCTTCTTTCTTTCTTTCTTTCCTTCTTCCTTCCTTCCTCCTCTTCCTCCTTCTTCTTCTTCTTGACTTAGAACCGTCTGCGTGTTGGGCCTTCTTTCTTTCTTTCTTTCCTTCTTCC
>JABMCL010000893.1:0-10000 GCA_018857735.1 Alviniconcha marisindica | reverse complement strand
GTTTTGCTGCTGTTGCTGCTGTTGTTGTTGTTATTGTTACTGTTCTTTTGTTGGTGTTGTTGTAGTCAAAACACTGGCCGAACACCGTGGAACCACCCGGCATATGCAATTGTACACTGGCAAATGCATTTCATATGCTACGTGTGCGACCTTGGTGTTCTTGATGGTGTCAAAGTTTCGATCGTCTCTGTTTTAAGAGTTTTGTGGCAGTCGATCTTTATAGTTTGTGTGTGTGTGTGTGTGTGTGTGTGTGCGTGTGTGTGTGTGTGTGTGTGTGTGTGTTGTGTGTGTGTGTGTGCGTGCGTGGTCGTGCTGCTGCTGCGTGCGTGCGTGTCGTGCGTGCGTGCGTGCGTGCGTGCGTGCGTGCGTGCGTGCGTGCGTGCGTGCGTGCGTGTGTGCGTGAGTGTGTGTGTGTGGTGTGTGTGTGTGTGGTGTGTGTGTGTGTGTGTGTTCTTGTGTGTGTGTGTGTGTGTGTGTGTGTGTGTGTGTGTGTGTGTGTGTGTGTTGTGTGTGTGTGTGTGTGTGTGTGTGTGTGTGTGTGTGTGTGTGTGTGTGTGTGTGTGTGAGTGTGTGTGTGTGTGTGTGTGTGTGTGTGTGTGTGTGTGTGTGGTGTGTGTGTGTGTGTGTGTTCTTGTGTGGTGCGTGCGTGCGTGCGTGCGCGCTGCGTGTGTGTGTGTGTGTGTGTGTTCTTGTGTGCGTGCGTGCGTGCGTGCGTGTGTGTGTGGTGTGTGTGTGTGTGTGTGTGTGTGTGTGTGTGTGTGTGTGGTGTGTGTGTGCGCGTGCGTGCGTGCGTGCGTGCGTGCGTGCGTGCGTGTGTGTGTGTGTGTGTGTGTGTGTGTGTGTGTGTGTGGTGTGTGTTGTGTGGTGTGTGTGTGTGTGTGCGTGTGTGTGCGTGCGTGCGTTCGGTGGAGGGGGAGGGAGGGTGGTTGGAAATGCGCTGAAAAGCGGAGTAAGTGTTGGCAGCACTGTTCCAGTTGTTGATGTTGTAATTGCTACTCTGCTTGAGACGTTCAGTTCACAACAGTCTTAGGGGACTGAGCTGCTCTCAGCTCCGTTGATTTGCTGCTGTTGTTGTTTGTTGTTTAGTATTGTTGCTGGTGCTGCTGTTGTTGGTGTAGCCTTCCCCAGCTGTGTCGTAGCTGTTGCTGCTGTTGTTGGTGTAGCCTTCCCCAGCTGTTGCTGCTGTTGTTGGTGTAGCCTTCCCCAGCTGTGTCGTAGCTGTTGCTGCTGTTGTTGGTGTAGCCTTCCCCTGGTGTTGCTGCTGTTGTTGGTGTAGCCTTCCCCTGGTGTTGCTGCTGTTGTTGGTGTAGACTTCCCCAGCCGTTGCTGCTGTTGTTGGTGTAGCCTGCCCCAGCCGTTGCTGTTGTTGTTGGTGTAGCCTGTCCCAGCCGTTGCTGCTGTTGTTGGTGTAGCCTTTTCCAGCTGTTGCTGCTGTTGTTGGTGTAGCCTGCCCCAGCTGTGTCGTGGTTACTGTTGCTGCTGTTGTCTGTATAGCCTTCCCCAGCGTTGCTGCTGTTGTTGGTGTAGCCTTCCCCAGCTGTTGCTGCTGTTGTCTGTATAGCCTTCCCCAGCTGTTGCTGCTGTTGTTGGTGTAGCCTTCCCTTTCCAGCCCCCCCTGTTGCTGCTGTTGTCTGTATAGCCTTCCCCAGCTGTTGCTGCTGTTGTCTGTATAGCCTTCCCCAGCTGTTGCTGCTGTTGTTGGTGTAGCCTTCCCCAGCCGTTGCTGCTGTTGTCTGTATAGCCTTCCCCAGCTGTTGTGCTTTTGGGTCTGTATAGCCTTCCCCAGCTGTTGCTGCTGTTTTTGGGTGTACCCTTTCCCCCAGCCGTTGCTGCTGTTGTCTGTATAGCCTTCCCCAGCTGTTGCTGCTGTTGTCTGTATAGCCTTCCCCATCTGTTGCTGCTGTTGTTGGTGTAGCTTTCCCCCGCTGTTGCTGCTGTTGTTGGTGTAGCTTTCCCCCGCTGTTGCTGCTGTTGTTGGTGTAGCTTGCCCCAGCTGTTGCTGCTGTTGTTGGGTTGTAGCCTTCCCAGCTGTTGCTGCTGTTGTTGTTACCCTTTCCCCCAGTTCTGTGTTGGGGCTCCCCCGGGGCTGTTGTCTGTATACCCTTTCCCCCAGCTGTTGCTGCTGTTGTTGTTAGCCTTCCCCAGCTGTTGCTGCTGTTGTCTGTATAGCCTTCCCCAGCTGTTGCTGCTGTTGTTGGTGTAGCCTTCCCCGGCTGTTGCTGCTGTCATTGGTGTAGCCTTCCCCAGCTGTTGCTGCTGTCGTTGGTGTAGCCTTCCCCGGCTGTTGCTGCTGTCATTGGTGTAGCCTTCCCCAGCTGTTGCTGCTGTTGTTGGTGTAGCCTTCCCCAGCTGTTGCTGCTGTTGTTGGTGTAGCCTGCCCCAGCTGTTGCTGCTGTTGTCTGTATAGCCTTCCCCAGCTGTTGCTGCTGTTGTCTGTATAGCCTTCCCCAGCTGTTGCTGCTGTTGTCTGTATAGCCTTCCCCAGCTGTTGCTGCTGTTGTCTGTATAGCCTTCCCCAGCTGTTTGCTGCTGTTTTGGTGTACTTCCCAGCGTTGTTGCTGCTGTTGTTGTGTAGCCTTCCCCAGCTGTTGTTGCTAGCTGTTGCTCTGTTTTATAGCCTTCGTTTGCTGCGGGTTGTTGGTGTAGCCTTCCCCAGCTGTTGCTGCTGTTGTCTGTATAGCCTTCCCCAGCTGTTGTTTCTGTTGTCTGTTAGCCTTCCCCAGCTGTTGCTGCTGTCGTTGGTGTAGCTTGCCCCAGCTTTTGCTGCTGTTGTCTGTATAGCCTTCCCCCGCTGTTGCTGCTGTTGTCTGTATAGCCTTCCCCAGCCGTTGCTGCTGTTGTTGGTGTAGCTTGCCCCAGCTGTTGCTGCTGTTGTCTGTATAGCCTTCCCCAGCTGGTGCTGCTGTTGTTGGTGTAGCCTTCCCCTGGTGTTGCTGCTGTTGTTGGTGTAGCCTGCCCCAGCTGTTGCTGCTGTTGTTGGTGTAGCCGGCCCCAGCTGTTGCTGCTGTTGTTGGTGTAGCCTTCCCCAGCTGTTGCTGCTGTTGTTGGTGTAGCCTTCCCCAGCTGTTGCTGCTGTTGTTGGTGTAGCCTTCCCCACTGTACATTGACAAAATGCATTCCATGAGGTACGTGTGTGATGCTGGTACTCTTGCTGATATCTGCGTGTTGGTCAGCTCTGATTTTAGGTTCTTGTTGTTGTTGCTTTTTTGTTTTGGTTTTCGTTCCGTTTTTCTTTTCTTTTTTTCTTTTTTCTTTCTTTCCCTGCAAATCAGAGCAAATATAGGCCCGTACGAACCTCTCTCTCTGTCTGTGGCTGTGGCTGTGGCTGTCTGTCTGTGTCTGTCTGTCTGTCTGTCTGCCTCTCTGTCTGTGGCTGTGTCTATCTCTATCTCTGTCTGTCTGTCTCTCCCTCTCTCTCTCTCTCTCCCTCTCTCTCTCACTCGCATCCAAGTGAATCAAGTATGCGTGTGTGCGTGCGTGTGCTCTTTCTCTCTTTCTCCTTTTTTCTGTCTCTCTGTCTCTGTCTCTCTCTCTCTCTCTCTCTCTTTCTCTTTCTCTTCCCCGTACACACACCACACACACTCAAATTCAGACGCCCCAATCCACCCCTCTGTTAACTGCTTGGTGTTTGACAAGCTCGGTCGATGCACGTGCTTAGTGAGTTATTTGGAGCCGATCTCGGCTAGTGGCGTCTTTTCATATCGCTCTCGTAAGCAGCAAAGATTTAAAAAAATGTGGAATTAAAAAAGTATGGTAGGCCGACTGTACTCTTACATTGATTAAACTTTTACATGAGAACAGCTTTTTCTCTCTCTTTTTTTTTTCTTTCTTTTTTTTCTTTTCTTCTTCTTTCTTTTTTGAATACTGTGAACGGTTACCTCTTTCTCGGTGTAAATCCCGTCTCATTGAATAGCTGTCTCTCTTTCTCGTATCTGTTTGTTTGTCTCTCTGTCTCTGTCTTTGTCTCTGTCTCTCTGTACCACACAGAGTCTGTCTCTTTACAACACTCTGTCTCTCTATCTCTCTGTTTCTCTGTCTCTGTCTCTGCCTGTCTGCCTGCCTGTCTGTCTGTCTATCTATCTATCTGTCTGTCTGTCTGTCTGTCTGTCTGTCTGTCTGTCTCTCTGCACCACACACACACTGTTTCTCTACAACAGTCTGTCTCTGTCTCTCTCCATCTCCCCACCCACGTCTCTCTATGCACCGCACAACTCTTTCTCACTCAACACTCTATTCCCCCACCCCCTTCCCCACCTCCCACCTCCCACCTCCCACAACTCTCTATCTTTCAGTGCCACACACATTCTCTCTCTCCCTCTCTCTCTCTCCTCCCTCTCTCTCTCTCTCTCTCTCTCTCTCTCTCTCTCTCTCTCTCTCTCTCTCTCTCTCTCTCTCTCTCTCTCTCTCTCTCTCTCCACCACTATAATGCCCCCTTCCCCTACCACCACGCACCCTCACTTCCCTGTCCCCCGACTCCACCCTCCCACTACGCCCCCCCCAACCATGCCCGCCCACCCCCCACCCCCCACCAACCCTGCATCTCTTCCAACCGGGATATTGAAGAATTGATCCCGCGGGCTCTTCTCTGACTTCTCTGACTTCGATTTTGAGCTAGAGATTGAGGGATCTCAGTGCATGCAGTCACATCCCTGCAGGCTTTATGCAACCATTATTTTTTCTTCTTCTTTTTTTCTTTTTTCCCCTCCTTCTTCGCCTCCCCACCAGCTATTCAGCTGCACTCGAGCGACGGAGGACTCGCAGACATCTGGTCATCTGCAGCTTGTTGTTGATTGAATGGTGATGATGATGATGATGGTGATGATGATGATGATGGTGATGATGATGGTGGTGGTGGTGGTGGTGGTGGTGATGGTGATTGTGGTGGTGGTAGTGCTGGTGACGATGATAATGATGATGATGCTGGTAGTGATGGTGATGGCGGGTGTGGTGGTGGTGGTGGTGGTGATGGTGATTGCGGTGGTGGTGGTGATGATGGTGGCGGTGTGATGATAGATGATGCTGGATAATGATGCTGATGGCGGCTGTGGTGGTGGTGGTGGTGGTGGTGATGGTGGTGGTGGTGATGGTGGTGGTGGTGGTGGTGATGCTGATTGTGGTAGTGATGGTGATGGCGGCTGTGGTGGTACTGATGATGATGATGATGATGATGATGATGATGATGATGATGATGACGATTGACCGCGGCGCTGAGACGAGAAGAGAAAATTAGACGACGACAATAATTATAATAATAACGGGAAGAAAGCAATAACTCAACTGAGGATGGCGATGTCGTTGTGGGTCCATCTGTGTGCCACGCACGGTTCCAGTTAGGCCATCGAGCTTCCGCAGTAACGATCGAATCCAGCTGACAGTGCAGTTCCACACAAGCCCGCTGCTAACACTGCCACGCTGTTTGGAAATATAGTGTTGCATGAATGTCTTTTTCCTTAGATTCCTACCGAAACTAACACACACACACACACACAACACACACACACACACACACACACACACACCCCACACACACACAACACACACACACACCCCCACACACACACACAACACACACACACCCACACACACACACACAACACACACACACCACACACACACGCACACACACCCCACACAACGCACAACCGCACAAAACCACGCGCCGACACACCACACACAAACACACACACACACACCACACAACACACACACGCACACACACACACACACACGCACCACACACAACGCACAACCCCACACGCAACACACACACGCACACCACACCACACGCGCGCACACACACACACACACAAAAACAACACACACAAAACACAAAAACACACACACACACACACACCCACACACACACACACACAACCCCACACACATACACGCACGCACACGCACACACACACACACACACACACACACACACACACACACACACACACACCCCACACACGCACACACACAAACACAACACACACACACAAAACCCCACACACACGCACACACGCACACCACACGCACACACACACACACACACACACACACACACACACACACACACACACACACACACACACACACGTTTTCGCCCTGATATAACCGTCCTGGTTGACTGCACGTAACAAAAACAAACAGCTCTACACATGTGCTAAATCTCTCGTTGGTGTTTAATATTTTTACGTAGTTAGCGATGGCTTTGCTTGACAAGAGACGCTAGACACACGAAACAGATGTTCAAACGCAATTTTTTTCGTCCGTCTTCTTTTAGCCGCGGAAATGAAACGGACGACTCATAGCCGCTAACCATTGGCTCTTTGGGTTTGGGCAGTGTTTGTTGTTGTGTGGAGTCAGCAAGGAGAGGCCCTGAAGTTATCATTGGCGGGGGTTGCCATAAGTATCATTTTTGTCGCGACAAACACGTGTTTTCGCACAATAAAAATAAAAACACACACACCCCCGCGCAAACACACACACACACACACACACACACAACACACAACACACACCCCACCCCACACAAAACACACCACCACACACACACCAACACCAAAGCAAAACAAAAAAACGCCCCTTTTAAAGGGCCCAGGTCCATGCCAAGATCGGTGCATTATGCTAACACCCAAATTTAAATCGGCATCTAAATTTCCCCTAATTTTTCAAAAAGGGGGCCTTTAAGATGCGAAACTGGGGTTTATCGGCCCGACCCCCCCCCCCCCCCCCCCCCCCCCGCCTCCCCCCCACCCCCCAACCCCAAAAATTTCCCCCAAGAAGGAAAAACAAAAGAAAAACAACAACAATAACCTACAAAACAACAATAAAAACCAAATAACAAACCAACAAACAACAACAACAACAACAACAACAACAACAACAACAGCGCAGCAACAACAACAACAACAAAAAAAACAACAACAACAAAAAAAAAAACCCACACAGCAACAACACGACAAGCAAAAAACAACAACAAAAACAACAACTACAACAAAAACAAAGCAAGACCCACAGCCAACAACAACAACCAACCTCCCAACAACAAAAACAACAACAAAAACGCAGCAACAACAAAAACAACAACAACCCTCACAAACAACAATAACAACAACCAAACACCCCAAAAAAAAACAACAACAAACAACAACAACACAACAACAACAACAAAAAACAACAACAACAACAACAACAAAAAACCAACGCAGCGCGCAGCAACAACAACAACAACAACAAAAAAAAACAACGCCCAAAAAAAACCCAACAACGAAATCAACAAAACCCAAAAAAAAAACAAAAAAAAAAAAAAAAACGAACAAGCGCAAATTGTGGTCGGCTTTCAAGCTGCCCGCACAGTCATGGTTGCCCTGTAATTTATTTTCTTTCTTTCTTTCTTTTTTTCTGGGGAGGCTGATGTCTTGATAATTATGATGATAGTGATTGTGGCTTCCCCCCCCCCCTCCCCTACCCCCTCCACCCTCCCCCTCCGTCCCGGAAGCGATGATTATAACGGGGAGGTTCGTCTAGTCATTCCTTGCCTCTGCCGGATTTTATCTTCCTTTTGGTTTTGCTGTTGTTGTTGTTGTTGTTGTTGTTGCTGTTGTTGCTTTTTTTTTTTTTTTTACGGTGATCATCTAAGCCACGGATTATTCCTTGCCTCTGCTGGATTTTATCTTCGTTTTGGTTTTTTTTTGTTGTTGTTTTTTTTTTGGGGGTTTTTTTTTTTTGTTGTTGGGTTTTTTTTTGTTTTTTTTGCTGCTCTTGTTTTTGTTTTACGGCGATCATCTGGGCCACGGATCAGCCCTCGATGGCACAGCTAGCTGAGAGGACTGAGAGGACTGAGAGGACTGAGCGTTCCTTGGCGACTTGCGTGTGAAGTCATTTCCCTGATGGGTTAACCTCACAGTATGGCTGCGTTCATTGACAGTGTCTCAGCCCGGTCTGATTTGTTTCGGTCACCGGTATCCGTGTACGTATCTTCGCTTTTGTTGTTGCTGCTGCTGTTGTTGTTGTTGTTGGTCTGATTTGTTTCGGTCACCGGGTATACGTGTACGTATCTTCGCTTTTGTTTTGCTGCTGTTGTTGTTGTTGTTGTTGTTGTTGCTGCTGCTGTTGTTGTTGTTGTTGGTCTGATTTGTTTCGGTCACCGGGTATACGTGTACGTATCTTCGCTTTTGTTTTGCTGCTGTTGTTGCTGTTGTTGATGTTGTTGCTGCTGCTGTTGTTGTTGTTGTTGCTGCTGTTGTTGTTGTTGTTGTTTTACAGCGATCATCTACGCCACGGATCATTCCTTGCCTCTGTTGGATATTATCGTCGTTTTTGTTTTGTTGTTGCTGCTGTTGTTGTTGCTGTTGTTGATGTTGTTGGTGTTGTTGTTGTTGTTGTTGTTTTACGGCGATCATCTAGGCCACGGATCATTCCTTGCCTCTGTTGGATATTATCGTCGTTGTTGTTTTGTTGTTGCTGCTGTTGTTGTTGCTGTTGTTGATGTTGTTGGTGTTGTTGTTGTTGTTGTTGTTTTACGGCGATCATCTAGGCCACGGATCATTCCTTGCCTCTGTTGGATATTATCGTCGTTTTTGTTTTGTTGTTTTGTTGTTGTTGTTGTTGTTTTACGGCGATCATCTAGGCCACGGATCATTCCTTGCCTCTGTTGGATATTATCGTCGTTTTTGTTTTGTTGTTGTTGTTGTTATTTTACGGCGATCATCGGGCCCAGGGGATCTTTCCCTTGCCTCTGTTGGTTTATTATCGTCTTTGTTTTTTTGTTTTTGTTTTTTGTTTTTTTTTTTTTTTTTTTTACGGCGATCACAGGCCACGGATCTTTCCCCTTGCCTCTGTTGGTATTATCGTCTTTTTTTGTTTTGTTGTTGTTGTTGTTATTTTCCCAATCTCTACCACGGTATTCCTTCCCCCTCTTTTGGGAATTAGTCTTTTTTTTCGTTTTTGTTTTTGTTGTTTGTTTGGGTTTTGTTGTTTTTTTGGCGATCATCTAGGCCACGGATCATTCCTTGCCTCTGTTGGATATTATCGTTTTTTTTTTGGGTTGGGTTGTTGTTTTTTACGGCGAAAAGGTTTTTTGTTTTTTAAAAGGAAGGTTTTGGGCTTTTTAAAACCCCCCTTCACTCCCCAAAAAATGTCACTTGAAAAAAAACCCAAAAAAAAGTGCAAAATTTGACACCTTAAAACCTTTTTGGTTTTTTTTTTAAAGGCAATAGCAGTCCCAAAAGGTTTAATAAAAACGGGGCAATATTAAAATTTAGATTTGCTAAGGCCCGGGAAAAATATATTTTTAGCGGGCCGTGTGTGTGCAATTTTCCCCCCCGGGAAATTTAACTGCGGGCCCGTGGAGAAAACAGAAATGGCTGCTTTTCCCATGGACAGAAATCTCAACCGGTGGTTTTTTTGGGGGTTTCCCAAGGGTATACGTTTTTTAGCGGTAACCTGCCACCTGCTTTTTGGCCCAGAATGACCGGGATCTCTTACGTGCAACTCCCAGGCGGAAACACAAAACACACACCCCCAAAACCAAAAACGGCACCCCACGCCCGCACGAAAGCACAAGCACGCCCCGAAACGCACGCACGCAACCACGGCACCACCACCACCACCAAACACACAAACACAAAACCATACACAAAACCACACACACACACCCCCACACAAAACAAAAAACACACCCACAAACACACACCCCACACACACACACACACACACACACAACACACACACACACACACCACACACAAACACACAACACAACCACACACACACACAACACACACAAACACACACACAAAACAACACACACACAACAAACACACACAAAAAACAACAAACACACACACTACAAACACACACACACACACACCAAACAAAACCCCCACACCACACAAAACACACACAAACACACACACAAAACCCACACACCCCCACACACAACACACACACACAAACCCCACACCCCCACCCCCACTAAAAACCACCCCCAAACCACCACCCCACC
>JABMCL010003854.1:772500-807979 GCA_018857735.1 Alviniconcha marisindica | reverse complement strand
GGGCCCCCGGGGGAGAAAAGGGGGAAGGGGGGGAAAAGGAAAGAGAACGGGAAAGGGAGGGGACCCCCGAAAAAAAAAAAGGGGGGGACGAGGAGAGAGAAGAGAAAGGAGGAGAGAAAAAAGAAGGGGAAAAAGAGAGAAAGAGGCCCAATTTTTTGAAAAAACGTACAGTTCTTTTCAAAGGGGGGAAAATTGGACCCACGCAAAATTTAAATTTATTTTACACAAAACTATTTTGCAGAAATAAAAAATTCGGTTAAGCAAAATCGGGTTTCAGTTTAAATTTAAAATGGCACATTCGTTTTAAATAAACCCTTTTCCCATTTATCCTTTACCTCCATTCCCTTTTATTTCTTCGAACACAACTGCCCACTTGAACAGCCCCAATCTCGCATGTCGAAGACTCCGAACAAAAACTTTAAACCTAAATAAAACTTTGTTCCGTTTTGGCACCAAAACATGGGAAAGGGGCAAAAAAGGGGCCCCTGGGTAGTAAGGTATTGGGTTAATTTTTCACCCCCTTTTTAAAGCGCATTTCCTTGAAATTGAATATCAGGGGGTTTTTCGTCCTAAATTTTCATTTTTACAAACGGACAAAGTAATGACTGGGGGAACAAAAATTTTCTGAAGGGCATTCTGTGTACACTATAGGTTTTCCCCAAATCTAAACTGTACAAAACCCCTAAAAACCCCCTTTTTTGCTGGTACCTTGTTTTTTCACTTGAAAATGGGTTTTAAAACCCGGAATAAAATAAAATTTTCCCTTTGGGCCCCAAATATTGTCCCAAAACCCTTTTTTATGATAAACCGGGTCTCGGGCCTAAAACCCTCTGGGGAAATCCCACCGGCATCGCCTACTCCCTGTTGACCACCTTCAAAAAAATCCATTTTTACAAAAACAGTTGCATTACATGAAAAGTCCATGTCTTTTTTTCCATTCTTTTGCAAATGGATTAGAAGGAAATTTTTTGAGGGGGGGTTCTTTTGGTAAAAAAATTCTTTGCCAAATTGTTGAGTAAAATTTTGTGGGGGGGGGGGGGGGGGGGGGGGGGGGGGGGGGGCAGACAAAACAGACGACCCCCGAAAGACGGCAGGGGGGGGGGGGGGGAGAAGAGAAGAAAGAAGAGAGAGAGGGGAAAAGGCAAACAACCGGAACAGACAGAACAGACAGAGATGGGAGGAAAGGGGGGGGGGGGGGGGGGGGGGGGGTCCCCCATGGGGGCCTTTTTTTATAAAGCCCATCCAAAACCCTTTGGGGGTTAATTTAAGAAGCAAAATTTTTAATGTTTAAATGTAGAAAAAGCAAAGGGATCCTTGTTGAAATTAAACAATTTTACGTCTGGAGAAAACCCTTAAACCCGAGTAAAAACTCCTTTTTAAAAAGGGGAAAAAGCATATTGTCAGACCACAGCTACATACTAAAAATATCTGCATAACACAACTGGTACATTGTCCACTAAAAAAATATTTAAAAAAAGAGGGGTGGGGTGGGGGGGGTAAAAAGTGAAAAAGATTGGAAAAAAAAAGTATCCAAAATGTTGCACAAAGAATAATGTTTAAAAAATTTTTATCTCTTTTAAACAATCAAAGTTTGCAGTCCAAAACTAAATTTTTGGGAACAATACCCTCAATGTCTGAGGGGGGTTAATATATGCTCCCTTACTTCAATAAAATTCAGAACAAAAAAACCCAACCCAACATTTCTATAGAAAAACAACTCATCACAGGGAAAACAAAAGGGTTTTGGCCCCTCGAGATCCACTCCCTTCAACAAGAAATAAGTCATATGTGAGTGTCTAATGTATAGTCAAGAGATAACATTAACAGTCCCATCAGTCTTCCATTAGTATGGAGATAAGAAATACGATCTTTCAGTTTCGGACCGGTCCCTTTTCCATACAACCAATGAGCCATCATGGATTGTACACAAGCTAAGCAACTTGTCCTTGATCATCTCCATCCACTTTCCTCTTGTTAGTCTTTGCCATCAGGGTCTGTTGGCTCCGCGGCCCACCCCTTTTCTTTACAACCAATGAACTGCCACGGTTTACAGACACTGTCACCCTGTCACCATGACCATCTGAAGCCCTGGGGCGCTTGGCTCCACCCCTATTCTCACTGACTGTAGCTTCAGGAGACTGACAGAGCACACCAGCACTTGCGGGCCAGTGCTTCAGTGGCACCAGCTGACTGACAAGGCTTGCAGGTGACAAGCTTTTGGGTCTGGAAGGGAAGTCTGAGCCGTATGGGTCCTGTCCAAGCATCTGAGATCAGCACGGTTCCATGCTGACAGATCTCCAAGCGACCTTCTCTTCTCAGTTTTCTGGCAACATCTCGGGTCAAGGGCATCAGGTCACGCCATTTGTTTGGGTCAATTTTTTGTGCAGCCTGAAGAAAGAGAGAAAAAATCAAACTGAAATTTTATAATAAGGCATTTGATAGTGTACAATTTACACAAAACAAAAACTAATCAACAGTAAAAATAGCAACAGTACTAATTCTAAGTTAGTCCATTTATTCCCCCAAGCCCCTCTTTTATGTGTTGTTTTTATTGTTTTGTTTGTTTTGAGAATACCCTGATAAGACATAAAAAGCAAAGACGGCTGCCATTTGAAAAACTCATGGCGGCCCCCTCAAAACACAAGAAAAACCCCAAAAGCATGTGAAAACCTTGAGTAAGCTATTGCTCCTTTTGTATAAATAATAAAGGAAGTTTTATTATGTTCATGGCAGCAGAAATCAAAATTGAGGCACAGCTAATTCAGACAAACAGAAACAGTGGTCCTAACTATAGGACAGTGGTCTGATTTTGAGTGATAGCCTTCCTTTGAATAAAAACAATGTCATTTGGTGGAAATTAATATTTTTTACTATTTACTTATGAAGTATTAACTCCCTACTACATTCTAACACACACACACACACACACACACACACACACACACACACACACACACACACAACAACACACACACACACATTACAATTTACATTACAATAATGCTTTATAAATCCTTAAAAAGGAATTCAGTTGTCTGCCTTTGACAAATAATGAAAAAAGTACATTAAAAAAAAAGAAGTAAGTATATATACTATAGTACAGTTTCACTTACTTAATTAGAATAAAAATTTAATAACCTTCAAGTAAATAAAAAGTAAGAAGAAAATTATACACAGTCGCACTTCACATCCACACACACACACACACACAGTCTGCATCCCCTCATAACCACACACCCCTCCCCAAACAAACAAACGAGAGAGAGAGAGAGAGAGAGAGAGAGAGCCCATCACTAAACAAATGACTCCCCCCCCCCTCCCCCCCCCCCCCCCCCCCCCACCACAAACACACACTTTCACACACAATGACAGAGGGGAGCGCGGGGGGGGGGGGGGGGGGGGAGGGGGCGGGGGGGGGGGGTTGTGGGTGTGGTTTGGGTGTTTGTTGTTTTTTAGTTTGTTTTTTTACCCCGGATCAAGATAGCTATGTGAATGCATAGCCGACATCTGTACAGCCTAGTCAGTGTTTGTCGCCTTCGTGTTCACGCACGCTATGACGGCTGTTCCCATTTTTGACTGTCAAAGGCCACCCAACGGCCGGGAAACACAGACACCTCATGATGAACTAATGAACTAATAACAGCAGCTTGATAATCACACGGCTTATTGCGGCTATTCCCAACAGCACGTCACAAATTAAAAGACGGCTATTGTCTACCCACAACATGCAAGAACTGTTACTTGTCTAAACAGTAGGGAGTACCTCGCTTGGACAGCAAGTCTTTCCAGTTTGTCTCTTCTCCAATATGTCAAAGATCGCAGTCTCAAGTTTTCGACGCAGCACTGACTGAGCATGCGAGTATGTGTCCAGACTGCCTTTCTTGTGTTTTGTTTTCATGGCCAGTCTGTCGGGGGAAGGAGATTTTTTTTTTTTTTGGTTGGCCTAATAGTGCATAAAGGGCGACAATTTCTTTCTGACCTTGACCGGCAAGAAACTACCATATAAACTTTAATAATTAGCCTTCTGATTTAAAATCTCCAGTGAAATATCAACAAACTTACTCATGCGCATTCAATTTTATTACTCCATTAGTAATTTTTAGATATAAACATCAGCGAAAATGCAAGAGCTGTAATAATTAAGCTGTCTCGTCTGTTTACCGAGTAGTATATTCTACTGCGAAAGAGATTGTGGTCGCCATTTTGCATGTCGGGCTGTCGTTTGTGTGCTATGGTGAGGTGACAAAATTGTGAAAATTACAGCATAATGGGTAGATCGAGAAGCAGAAGCCGATCCTCAAGCAGGCATCGACATAAGACGAAAAGGAAAAAGACAGCAAGATCGAAGTCTCGGTCTATGTCAAGAGAACGAAGCCGTCGCGACCGAGGCAACCGCTTGCGATCTCGATCCCGCGACAGAAAGAAAAGCAGTCGGTAGGTTGGTTTGTTGCTTGGTGTTTTTAATGCGTGTTCTTTTGAGGGGTAGCGCTGAACAGCATGTAACCACGCTGTGAACTAGTCTGCTTAATTTCTGCGCACTCAAAATCTGTCTGTGCGTGGAAACAGACTTCGCAATCAGTGATGTTCTGTCCTATTGCTCTAGAACTAGATCCTCACAAATTGCTTAGTTGACAATCCCGAGTTATTCTCTTCACACTGGCTTTTGAAAAACAAAACAAACAAAAAACAGTCAACGGAGATGAAGAAGAAGCAACTTAGCGGGGGTCTTTAGTCTTTTAGTGACACAGATTTAATCTCCAAAAGAATTTTATTCGGAAGTTGTAGTCACTGTCAGTTCATATCATTATTATTATATCAGATTACGGCACGTAGTCGTAGCCGTAGGCTTTTTACTAATTTAGCCTTTTGCCTGCTAGTTTATGTTTTGGTTTATATTATACTCAACATTATCCTCTCTTTTTTATAGTGTTGCATAAATTGACCTTGTGTGTTTTCGTCAGTGAGTTACCTTGTCTCGCTTGTGCGATATATCATTTGTATATGACTTAGTGCCAAAAGGTGCGCAAGAAAAGAGGACAGGTACTAGAAAATAAAGTTGACAGGATGTGAGTGAGTAATGCATTTTTTGAATGAACACATGTGAAGTCATCCACCAATGAAGGGAGAAGGCAGTGCTGCTCTTCGTTCCTGAGAAATTTGACTTCAGTGTGATTTGTGACAAGATGTTGAACTTTAAACATACAAGCCCACATCACTGTGCTGCTAATCATGCAGTAAACTGAAAACCCAACTGATCTTACAAGATGTGATCCACATGAGTATTACCAAGTAAACTGTTGTTGTTCTGTGTCACACAGAACAGCATGCTACGCATAGTTTGTTCAATACATAACGTTCAACATACAGCCAATCTTGAACATTTTTAAATGAATAAAAAGCAACACATTTTGAAACATAAACAGTTATTCTTTAATAGAACAATATGTGACAAGGAAGATTTGATGATTTTTTCCCCTCAAATTTAAGCTTTCTTGATATAAAACAGCAAATGATGTAAGAAATATGTTGAACATTACTATTTCAACAAGATGTACAATGCTGTTTGTTTCTTGATGAAAATGATAAATCAGTAACTTTTTATTACAGTTGAGTATAAAGACACATAACTATTTCCATTTGAACAGTTTTTGCTGCATTAATTTTGTTGTAGTGGATAGCATAATGTTAAATAGATGACATGGTACTTTGTTTTTCATAACAAAATAAATAATACTTATTATTTAACAAACAAGTAAGTGTTTTGTAAGAGAAAATGGAGCAAGTAAGAGTGATTGCAACTTTTTCTGCTTTGGGTGTCACAGGAAACACACACGCAGCCTGTCATCCATGCGTTCTTGGTCATGTTGACTCGGGTGCCTAGGACAAAAATAGTTGAACAGTTAACTTAAAAGTGAAAGAATTAATAATAATAAATAAAAATCGTAATAAGTATTACTAAAAAAATCACAGCCAAAGAATAATGCTATTAAGATCGGCACCTTACATTTTTAGAACTCTGGAAGGCAGACAGGCATGGTCACTATAATTATGTTGAACGTTATTATTTCCACAGCTCGTGTTGTAATCGTAATGTTCAACATCTAACTTGACGACTTTAACCTGCGTAAATTCGAATTGTCTACCATATATGATGGTTTGTTTGAAGACGTAGTTTGTAAACAAAACGAACTGCGTTAAGCACAAGCAAAAAAATGTAAAGAGTACGATCAGAATATACTGTTTATAACCAATCTGCTGTCGCACATTACGATTTCAACACGCACCCATGTTGTAAGAAACTCGTTGAAAACAAATTTTCGAAAGCATCTGAACAAACTTTAGATCGACAGCAACAAAAACTCACTCTGTATGCTAACATTCGATACTTTTAAAAGATTTGGCATATACCAATATAAATATCATAGTATAACTGGAAGATTTGACTAAATCTCTGATGAACGTTTCAATAAAGTTGAACGTTACGGTTTTCGAAAATATTACCACACACCTTTCACATATCAGAAGTCTCTTCCATGCGGCCATGTGCTAAAAGCAAATGACCTGGATGTATAACTGGCTGACCGGAAGTAGTGCAAAAGCGCAAAAACTTATTTTTTTTCCTTTTGCTTGTTTAATTTAATACGTTTTGAACGTTATTTATTGCAACATTTTATGAAGAATGGCAAATATATTTTAAAAACTACCCAGACATTTGGCAGTAAAATAAAACATTGGCGCCTGATGCAGTGACGTACCACAGTGACTGGAGTAAAGTTTCAACGAAAGAGAAAGTCCGTTCTTCACTAGATTGCGGATGCTGGTCATGAAACATTTCAACACACATAACGTTCGACTGAAGGATATTTCGGAGCCTCTAACTCCAAAAACAAAACTTAGTGATAATCAACTTTATATGCACTGTGTCACTGTAAAGCGATATCTCCTCTGTGCAAATCGGTGACTGAGGTAATGTTTTGATTCGTCATGTACGTGAATGAAAGCATCGAAAGCACTCACTGTGAGCGTGTGCGTTTTCAGGGGGCGAATTTCGTGGCGCTTTTCACTTTCAAAAAAATTATATTTCTCCAGCTGCTCCAGATTTGGAGCTCATATTGTTTCCACTGTGATACCGACCAATTTGAACGCACACACAAAGCAACAACAAGACAAAGTGTTTGAAACAGATTTTATTGACAGTCAAAAATCGGACCCCCCATTTGCGCACCTTTTGGCACTAAGTCATATGTATTCTGTTTCCAATGTTTATATTTAACTGTTGTCACAGTCACATGCGCAGGTAAACACACACATCAGCAGTTTACATGTGCACAGGTAAACATGCACATCAGCGGTTTAGGTAACACTTGAGTAAACACGCACATCAGCACTTTATGTCACAAATAAACGTGCACATCAACATATCATCGGTGACCGTTTAAAACCTCGTAACTCAGTTTTTCCGGTTTTGAGAAAAAAACTAAAAATTGTTTTAATCCAAACATATCAAGTTTTTAACACATGCACAATTGTAAGTACTTACGTTTTTTGCTATGATTTTTCTTGGAGGAAAAGAGTAAGTTATGAACGATTTTTGCTAGAACATGAAGATACGTGCTTTCTAAATTCTATCCTTAACACTTGATCCACAATGAAGACTTATGAGGATTTATCACATAATCAAAACATACCACTTGAACGATCAGATGTAGTCAAAACAACCAGATTCTTTGACAAAAGCGCGGTTGCAAGCATGAACGTCTGTTGTATGATTTTACATCAAAACAATATTAACTAGGCATGATTTTTTGCTACAAAAGGCAGACACATGTTTTTTGTACAAAACAATTGGTCCAAATTGAGGATTTATGAGGATTTTTAACTTTTAGAAAATATTGTTATTAGTGGAGATTAATAGTCAAAGGAATGCAAAAACATTCCATAGAACAGTTAGTTCAAAAATAAATGTGACACTCTACAAGTACAACTACTGGTCGCTTTCTAGCAATTAAAAAAATAAATTGTAAACAAAATTAAACAGATTTGAAACAGTATGCCCTGTAAGGTTTATGACTGTATTGTCCAAACAAAATTAATTACTTTCGTTTCAAAGCAAAGAAGCCGATGATCTTTATGTAGACTTTTATCTGGAACCGTCTATAATGTCGAGGCCTCTTGATGTCTGAAATACTGCTAATAGTGGGAGTTCAGAACGATACCTTTGACTGAGGTATCAGACTGACTTGACCTGCTACAATAAACTCAGAGAGGCACTGCCGATTACATTTGATTTAGTCATGTGGTAATACCATGCAAGTTCTAATCCTTAGACTGCTGAGCATGTTCCTTTGATGTCCAGGGGTGTCTGCCTTGGAATCAGAACTGACGAAGTTCCTGTGTTCAGTAGCCAGTCTCCATGAGGCAGTGCATCATAAAAGTGATGCTGAAGATGCTGCCACTTGGTGCTCGTGATGTACATGGGTGCCTTGTACATCTTGGTGATCGTGTTGTCATCAGCTTTGTTCTTTCTACGTCTTTGTGGTTGGGGTCGCCACTGGTCAGTGTAGTTGATCTTGTAGCTCACCGAACCATCCGGGAGGTATTGCAGACAACGTAGGTCCACAACTTGAGGATCTCCAGCACTGCTGCCTGGGCGAATGCTGCTTAAAAATTCAGCTTGGAGAAGTCTCTGAGGAAAGTGTGGTCTACTTGTTCGACTTCATAAGGATGGTCTCTTCTTGCGGCAGTTATTAATATTATATCAATGTACTCGGCTGGCTAAAATATCTGGCATCCCCTGAGTTTGCCTTCAATTGCAGAGTGTACAGATTCAACCTCCCTCCAGGTGTGCCCCTTTTCAAGACATTTCTGAAAGATGGTCTTCTTTCGGCTCACAGCAAAGTGAATGAGGCATTGGAACAGGGGAACATTACGATTCAGCAGCACCCGTCTCCGTACAGAATCACTGTGCTGACAGAATCATCCACCACACACACACACACACACACACACACACACACACACACACACACACACACATTAGCTATCTGTTGTACATGTAATATATACTTGCAGACAGACAGGTGCAAAAGGGGGCATACTGATAGAAACCAGTCACACTCGGTGGTGATTTCAAATAAATCAAATTCTGAATCAATCGCTTCTTTTGAGTAATTAAGCCGCATACTACACATTCATAATTTTAACATACTAAGCTAGTCATCATACAGCTGCGTGCTAACATATATCAGCTCTTACCCGAACAGATTCCACACACGTCCTTTGCTCCAGAAGATGTCTTGATGAAGAGGTAAAACCTCGTAAGACGCAAAAAGTGACGTAGTTTCCGGATATTGTATAGCACGGAAAAGCTCGCCAGTCGTCATAAGAGGTTTTCATCCGCCAAAATGTTAGCGAAAATACCTTGTAACTCGACTTACATGTCACTTTGGTTCAGCCTCCCGCCACAGATGACTTATGATTTTTTACTAGTTATTTCTAACCGCGATTTCACCCCAAAATATTTTCCCTAATGTTCCGAGGTTTTCACAGAAGGTGTATAAGTAAATTAGGTACTCAAAAGTGTAAAAATCCGAAAAACGGGACAAATTGAGTTACGAGGTTTTAATCGGTCACCGACGATATGTATTCTGTTTCCAATGTTTATCTGGAAGGTTTTTGAAGGAGTTTAGTGTTCCTGCTAATATTTACAATGTTGGATGGCAAGTGGTTCCAATTGTTTATAACTCTGTTAGTGTTACTGTGTTAGTAAAAAAGAATCACAGTTATTTAACTGTTGTCACATGAGCAGTTAAGCAGGCACATATCAGCAGTTTAGGTGCAGGTAAATATGCACATCAGCAGTTTACATGTGCACAGGTAAACATGCACATCAGCAATTTATGTGGCACAAGTAAACATGCACATCAGCACTTTATGTGGCACAAGTAAACATACACCTCAGCAGTTTAGGTGCAAGGCATGGAACTTGGAAGGCCCAGATTCTGGATGAGGTTCATCATTTTTTTTAAACTGCAACACCATAGTGATCTTAACTAAGTTAACAAGACTATTACTGTTAGGTGTTATTGTTAACATTAGCCTACAGTATTAGGCATGGAAACAGTACCTACCACTCTTTCAGGGATATTCTGCTTGTCATTTACTGTGTTACGATTGTCTGCTGCTTCAGCCATTTGGAACTATTCAATCTATTGTTCAATTTGTTGGAAGGGAGTATTTGTCATGTTTTGCTTTAGGATTGTTCACATGATGTCTATGAAGTCATCAGGTGTGAAAGTGCTAACTCAAACTGATTGACATCTCCAGTGCTATTCTTCTTATTGTAATTGTTTACTTCGTTGAATTATCCCAGTAAACATGCTGGATCCAATTCGTATCCGATACAGATTGGCTCAGAAGCATTAGCCAAAAGTGGGTCTGATGATTCTTGACCACTGGCTTTCTTCTGGACCGGATCCATTTGGCCAAAACCTGACACAGTCAGCCAGAACCAAATCAGATCTGTGCTTGTTTTGCACAATGTGATCTGGGTCATCTATTGAAGATGCAGCTAAGTCTGAAAGTAGAAAACTGATGGCAGGCCAGTTGTGTTCTGCCAGAACTGGGCCCAATGATTCTTGCACATTAGCTTGCTTCTGAACTAGATGTATTTGGCCAAAGGCTGACCAGGTCATCCAGATCAGATCTGGGCTGGTTTTGCACAATATGATCAAGGCCTTCTTTGAAAGAACAGAACCAAATTGGATGCAAGAAGTTAGATCCAGTGTACAGTCCAGCCTGATTCTGGCTGCATGCTGGCCTTTATGGCCATAACATTAACAGGCCATGACCAAAACACTTCCAAATTGGATCCAGCATGTTTGCTGGGTACTGTAGATGATCTAGCCCAGTAGCTGCCATCTACAGTCACGTAACAGTGGCAACCATTTCAAGCTTGTTTGAAGAGAGACACGAGAGTGATGTAGGTGCAATGGCCAATGTAATCAAGAATACATTTTATAATGTTCTGCTTATGCATAATATTAATATTTTTAATATAATTTGAAAAATAAATGTTTCCCACTGTTTCTGGGAGTGAAAATGAAATGTTGAAATAGATGCATGATTTATGCATGTCCACTTTTGCTCATTTTCAGAAAGAGGTCATACTCCTCCAGCAGTTCTAGCAGCGACGATGACCTGATTCTGCGGGCAAAACGCAGAGAAGAAGAGGAAAAGAAAAATGAATTAGAGAAACAGCGACTCCTGTGAGTAATCATAAGGAAGGTTTCTAAATTATATACCAAAAAGTAATACACTGCCCTACTTTCTCTAAGTACGTAATTATGTTGACATTAAATTAAGTAAGACTAAGAGATTTATACAGCATCCATCTTGTCTCTTTAAATGAGCGAATGAGTGATGTTAAATAAGATTATTTCATAGCGCCATGTCTTCTTATCTAATTTCACATGACAGTTAATTTATTAAAGAGTTGTACCAACTAAAACTAGAAGCAATAACGGTAAGTAGCCTGGATCAAATTTCATTCCAATCAAGTGTCATTTTTTGAAGGGAAAAAAATTGATTCATGTTTTATTCTTTCTACTCTTAGAGTTAGACCTGGGATAAATAAATTAATAATCATTAAACTGATGATGATGTGGGGCTTAATGTCCTTGGATGTCTGGTTGACGTTTTAGGGACAAACTGTAACAAACTCTTAAAAGTTAAAACTAAAGATTAATTGGGGAGTGGGGGGGGGGGGGGGGGGGTCGCTTCAACTTCAGTACGTGTAACCATGTCTGGGGCCCGGGGCAGCAAGGTGCCTACTCTCTGTAAAAAAGAAATTTTGTCGTTAGGTGAATCATTAAATTGTGTGTTAACTGTCTTTTTGATTGGAAAGGGAGTTTTCCCTGAAGAAGAAGGAACAAACAAAACAACAACAACAACAACAACAACAACAAAAAAGGTTGGGGGGGCATGTTTTGTGTTGTTTGATTACAAATAAAATTAGCATTCTTTGGAAGTTCAACCCTGTTTTGATCTTGTTAGAACTTAGAAAAGTTAAAAGTTAAATAAGATTTCAGTACAGTGGCCCATCTTCTCCATCTAATTTGGCATTAAGGAAGATTACAATGCACTGTTTTCGCACAGGGGGTACAGGGAACAAAAGATTATTAACGCAGGGGGAGTGGGGAGGGGGGGACTAGCAGTAGTCGTACATCACAGGGGAAACAACTAGTACATGAAAATTTCTTAAGCTTTCTTGCCGCAAAATCTGGATTCCTTTAATTTGAAACAAGAATGACTGCTAGTGTTCTAAAACAAGATCTGAACACATAAAAGGTTAAAAAGAACACTATTAAAATTTTATGTCATATAAGATGCATTACATCACACATTTCATGACACCTCATCAGGGTATGACAATAAGGACTGCCCGGGGCAGGTAACTTACCCAGTCGGGCAGGTGAAGATCTCAGTGGCCTGCCCGGCCGGGCAAGTCGTTATCATTGTTTTTATTGACAGTATTATATTTCAATTCAAGCACTAGATTTCGAGTCACTGTGACAGTTTTTGTTTTGCGGTTTCACAGGGGGGGGGGGATGAAAACAAAAATAAGTTTGAAAAGCTAAAAGCTAACGGGTCCCAGTCAAAAGAGAGGAAGTTTGTTCCCAAGTGCAGACGAAAGAATTTGCTTGGGGTGTTTGCAATGACATGGGCCACAACTATGCCAGTAATAGTGGGAATTTTAAAGCAATTTCTTTGTCTTCTCTTTCTTTTGGGGGAGGGATAGGAGGCAAGGGGAGAAGGGGGGTGTCAGATCCAAAGTGTAATCAATGAGCATTTTAAAAGACCTAATTGTGGCCACTAAAATGTTCAAATTCACAATCATGTTCTGATCAGGAATTTCTGTTCAGCGATCTTGTTTTATCGTGGAAATAGGGGAAACATTGGACCTTTAAAAAAAAATATATATCGTTCTTATATAACAGATAATGAAGGCAAGAATAAACTAGTATAAATCTGAATCCTTTATTAACACAGAAAATAAAGAAATGTATCTGGTGCAGGTTTGGCACCAGTTCCTTGTGTTATACAACCACTGATCCAAGCTGCCTGGGCTATGTTGGGTCATGGCTTGGGGCATGCATGGCAGTTTGGGTCATTAATATTAACAATATTTAAAATTCTGAAATTAGAACTGTTACAGTGTTAGAATGAAATGAACAGTAACTGCCTGTTGGCTTTCACAGAAGTCATGACAGAATGAGGCAGAGTTATGCTCAGTCACATTCTGTACTGCAATGATTCATTGATTCATTGCTGATACCATTAGTACTGAGACAGGTACCACTGACACTGTAGATTTTTTTTATTATAAGCTTGAGTACTTTACAGAATTTTATCTCTTTCAAGCATGGACCTGGCGAGTAACAATGTTACAAATTTATGTAACTTTGTGGGGAAGATGGTGTGTGTGTGCGTCAACTTAGAACTTTTATCACACTTTCTACCCTTCAAAATCCATTTGACAAACATATCACCTATTTTAATCAAAATGATTGATTTTAAGAATCTGGCATGGGCAACTAGTTTTGCCACTCAGGCAAGTAGAAAATTCATCTACTTGCCCAACAGAGCAAGTGGGAAAAAAGGTTATTGTCATACCCTGCCTCATTGTCATACCGACATTCTTCTAAATACTCGAGACAAAAACAACATAACAAAACAGCTCAATCCAAACCAGATGAGTCATGAGTGTTCTACATCTCATTTTTGACTGTTTAACTGTTGTTTAACTTTAAGTGTTGTTTTGTAGCTTGAAAACAGGGACTTACCCTGAAAATGTGCATGCTGTGTTTTGTCATAATGAATGGTGTTCTTTTTATCCTTTTATTTGTTTGGATCAGGATTCTTTTATCAGGCTGATTGATCAGCACTGGCTGTGTCAGTGATCAGCACTGGCTGTGTCAGTGATCAGCACTGGCTGTGTCAGTGATCAGCACTGGCAATTTTGATGATCAGCATTGGCTGTGTTGATGATCAGTGCTGGGTATGTCAGTGATCAGCACTGGCTGTGTCCATGACCAGCACTGGTTGTGTCCATGACCATCGCTGGCTGTGTCCATAAACAGCACTAGCTGGTTGTGTCCATGACCAGCACTGGCTGTGTCCATGACCAGTACTGGCTGTCCATGACCAGCACTGGCTGTGTCCATGACCAACGCTGGCTGTGTCCATGACCAAAACTGGTTGTGTCCATGATCAGCACTGGCTGTCCATGACCAGCACTGGCTGTGTACATGACCAACACTGGCTGTGTCCGTGACCAAAACTGGTTGTGTCCATGACCAGCACTGGCTGTGTCCATGACCAGCACTGGCTGTCCATGACCAGCACTGGCTGTGTCTGTGACCAGCACTGGCTGTGTCCATGACCAGCACTGGCTGTGTCCATGACCAGCACTGGCTGGCTGTGTCCATGACCTGTGTCAATGACCAGCACTGGCTGTGTCCATACTCCATGACCTGTGTCCATGACTAGCACTGGCTGTGTCCATGACCTGTGTCCATGACCAGCATTGGCTGTGTCCATGACCAGCACTGGCTGTCCATGACCAGCACTGGCTGTGTTGATGATCAGCATTGGCTGTGTCCATGACCAGCACTGGCTGTGTCGATAACCAGCACTGGCTATGTCTGTGACCACCACTGTCTGTGTGGGTGTCCATGACCAGCACTGGCTGTGTCTGTGACCAGCACTGGCTGTGTGGGTGTCCATGACCAGCACTGGCTGTGTGTCCATGACCAGCGCTGGCTGTGTGGGTGTCCGTCACCAGCGCTGGCTGTGTGGGTGTCCGTCACCAGCGCTGGCTGTGTGGGTGTCCGTGACCAGCACCGGCTGTGTGGGTGTGCAGGCGGCAGAAGGAACTGGAGGAGAAGTTGATAGAGGAGGAGGTGGCTCGCCGCGTGGAGGAGCTGGTGGCCAAGCGGGTGGAGGAAGAGCTGGAGAAGCGCAAGGAGGAGATTGAGGCGGAGGTGCTGCGTCGGGTGGAGGAGGCCAAGAAGATCATGGAGCTGCAGATGCTGAACGAGCTGGAGACCCAGCGTCAGGCCGAGCTGGAAGCACAGAAAAAGAAAGAGGTAAACTCATTCCTTCCAACCTTTTGGGGGACACGCTGGCACGTTCACATCTGTTTCCCTGGTTCAGTCAGAGCTTTTAGTCTATCTTTTCTTCTTCTTTTGTCTTCTTCTTCTTTGATCATAGTGGAAATGGAAGGCAGGAGAGGACTTGTTTCCGTTCCTTTGATAGGATTGGGGGTGGGGTGGGGGGTGGGCTGTTTTCCACCCCATTGATAGAACTGGCTGGAATGGGGCAGTTGGGAAGGGCTGTATCCAAACTCTGACCCGTCAGTAGGGTTGGCAGTGCTGGAACAGGGAGAGGGATGGGAGAGGCCTTGTTTCCTTCTGAGCAGGTGATAGGAAAGGTGGGTCCATTCATCGAAAACAGTGGTGTTGGTAGAGTAAAGTTGGGGTGAGGGTGGGGAAGGGTGAAGGGATTTGAAATAAAAGTGGCCAGGAGAAGGGAGTTAACCTAAGCTGTCATGTTGCTGGCCAGGAGAAGGGAGTTAATCTAAGTTATCACGTTGCTGGTAAATGTGTGGTGTAGTGTTGCTTGTACACTGGTTAGTAAGGGGATGGGTTGAACTTAGCAGTTGAGTTAGCTTGTCCAGCAGATAGTGATACTGCATTATTTATTAGTTTGGTTCAGGGTGGATTTATCTGTGGAAGTCTTGAAAAGAAATGAAAACAAAAATAGATTAAAAACACACCCCTAACCTGTTGAAATTCTCTGCGTTTGATGGCTTTGTTCCCTTCTGTCATGGGGACTCCTGGGGACCATTGGAACTTTGGGTGGTGTATGAAGAAACACTGCAATGTGTCAGTATTTTTAGTCGAAAGTTTACACTGTACTTCTCTGATCTCTTACAGAGAGCGAAAAATGTCAGCTGATTTTTTTCTCTCTTTTTAAATGAGTTTGCAAAACAGGTAGGCTGGAAAAGCAGCTATTTGGCAATGCAGCTGTTTTTGTGCAGTCACCTTTTTGAAGAAACTGTGTAATATAGAAAGAGATAAGGAAAGAAAGAATAAGGTGGGGAAGGTAATGTCATCCTTAAATTCAATGGAAACCATGAGACCTAAGAATTGTGTGCAGGTTTTCATCTGGGCACAGTGTAGGATTAATAATGATTGAGAATGTGTGCTTGGCCACAGATCAGTGTTACATTTCTAAGTAGTGATTGTTTTTAATCAGTTAGAGTCATTGGGTGGGAAACGATACAGACTGTTAATGACTTAATCAGAGCATGAAAACATGACAGTTAAATAGCCAGGCACCTTTGAAATAGAAAAGAGTGTCACCTTTTTTCTTTTTTCTGTATTTTTTTTGTAGCGTGACAGAAGGGAAAAAGTTTGACCATTATTTTAAGAGAAGAGGAATTTGAGAGGGAAGAAATGCCGGCAGATGTCCCCCCACAGTTTGTTTGCTGTTTTGTTTCATGTCCTTTCAATCATTTGTTTCATTTGCAGCAGGGAACTGTTGGTAAAGATGCTAGGTTCTGATAGAAAACAATTGCATCAAGTCCAAGCTCAAGAGCAAAAGTGGAATAATGCTGCGTGGAATCTCTAATTACGATACGCGGCCGACTCACTTGAATTTCAATTTATAACTGTTTTTAGTCTGTTTTAGTGTCCACATCATTGTAGGGACACTTTCATTTGCAAGACCTGGATTTTTCTTCGTTCTTCAAAGTCTCTCACATTTTAACAGCAAGTACCCTCAGTGTTTTTGTTGTTGTTATTATGATTTTAATTCATCACGAAAATCCATTGAGTCAGGCAGGCTACGGTACCGATAGTAGTACCGTGCACTGCAGCAAATTTATGGCTGCCACAGAAGAAACTTCAAAACTGAACTGGAGTTTCAGGGTTGTATGTTTGCATGGGGATATTTGAGAAAAAAGGGAAAGTGTTTTGAGGTAGCTGTGTGACAATCATACGATGACAGGTCACAGGGCGACCACACATGTCTTTGGTTTCCAAGCATCCAAGCATTTTGTGGGGTCATTGGGCACTGTGGTTTGTGGGAAGTGTGTGTGTGTGTGTGGGTGCGTGCGTGCCATGAAAAAACGAAAAGCTTGCAGCGCCAGCCCCTAGGAAGGAACACTTATACTGCAGTAACGGTATGTAAAACTCAAGATGCCACATGAGGTATAGTACACGATTTTTTGACACATGCTCATATTATGTAGCAAGTCATTTTGCATTTTGCCCCCCACTACCTGTCTCGTTGTGTGAATACTTAATGAACTCATCTGTCACTTCTTTTTGTTTGCAGGAAATCTGACTTAATTTTTGTTTTTGTCTGTTTCTTTAAAAAACACAAAATGTTTCCCTTGATACAGGGTTTTCTGATTGATTCGTCCTTCATCACACCATTGTATTGTCTGAGTTTCATTGCTTTTGCAGGTGTCTTGTATGTGTATATGTTTGTGTGTATGTGTGTGTGTGTGTGCTGTTTATTGAGAATTTTGTACTTGCTTACAGTTACAGTGTGCATTTTCTTGCAAAGTTTTGCCTTCCGGGCGTAAAGTGTACCTGTACTTTGTATAGCAAAACAGGTTTTATAGATTGTTGAACCCTTTCATCAAACACTGTCTTAGGCCTCCTCTCAAAGAAAAACAAAGTAAAGTGTTAAACATTATTTTAAAATATCATCATGATTTGTGTTCTTAGCTAATGGTACCCCCCCCCCCCCCCCCCCCCAACCGCACTCCCTAATATAATCATAGTTACTCAAATGAATGAAAGGTTTCACAATCATGATAGTCAATAGGGAGCGTTTTTGTGTGTTTAGTTTACTTATTACCAGATCTAGTTACATGATAATGCATTTTCATAACATAGCAATGGATGTGATCACTTCTTTAGGTTGTGGGAACAGTTAAACCCTGCTTGTCTCTGCTGGTATTAATAGATGTTTAACGACTGATGTTCACTTTTTTCAATGATACATACATGTACATGGTGCATTAATTACAACTGATCTTAATCTCAGGATATGTATTATGATTTCATTTTTTCTGATGCTCATAGACTGATTTTTCTCCCTTTTTTTCTCTCTTTTTGCTTCATTTGCGATAAGCTGAAGGATCAAAGAATAAATTCAACTATTATGACAAGGGAGAGAACTGGCCCCTAGTTATCTGCTTTTTATTTCTCTTCAGGAGGAAGACCGTAAAAAACGTGAGGAGCTAGAAGCAATCATGGCAGAAAACAACAGGAAAATGGAGGAAGCACAACGAAAGCTGGTAAGAACCTGTCTGTTTTGTGTTCTTGTGTTTATATTCAAATAAAGTCACCTGAGTGTAAAATAAAATAGGGCTTGGGTTACTGATCATCAGGTAGGTAATGAGTCTTATATTCTGATTGGGTGATCTTTTTGATTTTGATTTTTTTCTTGTATGAAATAACATGAATCTAAGTAATTACCAGTGTTTGGCGGACTGGCCTTTTAGCATGTCAGAAAGTTAGATCTTGTGATTGGTTTTGACTGTTAGTGTTCCTAGGGTGGCTGTCAGTGGTATGACTCATTGACTGGTTGGTCATACCACTGAAGTGGCTAGCAGTAAACAGGTATGACTTGTTAGTGTTACTGGGGTGGCTATCAGTAAACAGAGGTATAATGACTGGTTAGTGTTCCTGGGGTGGCTATCAGTAAACAGAGGTATAATGACTGGTTAGGGGGGTTCCTTTGGGGTGGGGGCTATCAGGAAAAACGGGGGGGGAAGGGGTATAATGACTGGTTAGTGTTCCTGGGGTGGCTATCAGTAAACAGAGGTATAATGACTGGTTAGTGTTCCTGGGGTGGCTATCAGTAAACAGAGGTATAATGACTGGTTAGTGTTCCAGGGGTGGCTATTAGTAAACAGAGGTATAATGACTGGTTAGTGTTCCAGGGGTGGCTAACAGTGGTATTCTGTGATGAGTAAACAGAGCTATGATGACTGAGTAGTGTTCTTGGGGTGGCTAGCAGAGGCTGGGGTGGCTAATGGAGCTATAATGATTGGTCAGTGTTTCTAGTTCTGGGGTGGCTAACAATAACACTGTGGTACAACGGCAGGTTAGTGTTCCTGGGGTGGTAACTGTCTCACAAGTAACCATGGTATAACCAGAATGGCTGGATGCTGTGTTCCCTTTCAGGCGGAGGAGCAGCTGAAGTTGGTGGAAGATCAGCGGAAGATCCTGGAGGAGCGGCAGCGGCTGGAGGAGGAGGAGAAGAGGCGGCAGAAGCGTGACCAGGAGGTCATCCTCAACAAGAAGAACGCTCGCCCGCGCCTCTCCTTCTCCCTCAACTCCAAATAGCCCCAGTGCCCCCACCCCTCTGGACCCATGCCCTGTGCCCCCAAACCCCCTCCCCTGCCCCCTTCCCCATTCCCTCCTCTTTTCCTATCAGTGGTCAGTCTTGCATCTGGGCTTGCTCATCTGCTGGCTTTGGCTGTGGACCTCAAGTCCAGTGGAAGACAATCTGTCCCATTTGCCCATAGGTCCAGTGGCACACTAAGTACCATCTGTCACAGTCACCCTGGAGTCTGGTGGAGCACCGAGCACCTGTCTCTTGGTCCTGCGCTGGAAGTTAGGCCCTTGGAACACCTAGCTCCCATCCCTTACGGTGCCATTTATAATCTACATACCGCTGGAATAACAACAAAAATCTTTTTCCAGGGAGTCAGAACCTGTTCTCGGCTTTTGTGGTGCAAAAATGAGATTGATCTGGTCCCCCCCCCAACCAATCCCATTTCCCCCTTGTCAGTTTATATTTGAAATACACATCACTGGCTCTTGTCATGCCTCCTGGCAAAGAGAGGCCTTGCCTCCTTGTTGGGAGGTGGCAGTAAGGGATATGCTTCTGTGGTGAATTCAGCAAGGCATGAGTTGTGATGGATGGAGCCTGGCATTCTGCGCTGTGTCTGTGTCAGCCTGTTCGCCAGGTGTCTGGTGCCAACACTCCCCTTCCTGGCCTACCCCCAAGGCCTCTCAAGCCTGCTTACCCGTACTTGTGGGCCCAAGCGCTGTCTCCATGTCTTCACTTCAGTCAGCGACTCGGCGGTGGCTGGGAAGGGAGTGTGTGTGTGTGTGTGTAACGTGTCGTCAAGCACGTCCTTTCACTGGAGCGTACCTGCAGCCTCGGCTCTGCGTGTTCAAGCAGGCGTTAGCTTGTTTGTCTGACGGACATTGTGAAACCAGGTGAACTGCAGGCTGTTGATTCCACCTGTGTCTCTGCATGCTACCCACACCCAGGGAGAGGGAAATGGCATAGTTGGAATTTGTTCCACGTCTTTGTTTCTCATTTTGGATGACATAATGTGCGTTTTTGTTTTGGCAAGAGTCAGACTTGTTTCACTGTGCTTGGTGTTGGTTGCATGAATTTTGACTCACATGAGAGAGAAAACGTGCGAGTTGTGTAATTTTACTTAAATTGCATTACAAGGAAATGGGGTAATGCTAGGCTGCCAAGACATTTTACAGAAGGATTCATAGATAGCTTGTGACTGATTTCTGGCCAGAGAGCAGTGCCTGCAGGTAGTGCTAGAAAAGATCATGCGTCCATATAATTGTTAGGAGGAGTGAGTTGGCATCGGTCTGTGTTCCCACTTCTCTTCTGATGTCCCCTTCAAGTAACTGTTCAGGGAGACGTTCGTAGAAAACGGCGATGAATTGACACTTTGTTATCATTGCACCTCCGATGACATTTTGTGTCACTTTGTTGCTGAGGGCAGTTAGGGCAGACCATTGCCAACCAGTTGATGTCAGAAAGCCAAGAAATGGTTCAAGGTCCTTCACCACTCACATTTTTTAAAATATCTGTAGGTTTTTTGTTTAGTTTTTTTCTTGAAAGGGACGAATAGTGGAAGTTTTCATTTCCCATTGTAGAGTCGCTTTTGGTAGTTAAACATTTGGTGGTGATCATTTCTTGTTCTTGTTTCAAGCAGGATGAGCATTCATTCTTTCACACTGTTGTCTTTGTTTTACAAAAAGGAAATTCATAGGAATCATCAGTTTATTCTACAAGTTACAGTTCAAGCATTCATCACTATGTAGCTGCTTGTTTGAAAAGAAAATCGCACATCAGCTCACTGTTATCCAGTAAGTTTTTAGCATATATATATATCCATGTCCTTGCATGTCTTCATTGCTGCATACATAGCATGGTATGCAGATTTTGCATGGATGTGGACAATCTGGAAGCTGCATTTTTTGTCTGTTCACATTGTATAAACTTGCTAGCTCAACTGTTTTCTTTTGTCCTTGTTTCTGACCTTCATGGCTGGTGTGATACGGACATGTCTAGACTCACTTGGTCCCTGTCGGTTACATTTGCAACACTGAGTTTATCTGTAAGATTCACCAGTTGGTCAAAACAATAGTGGCCGCACACTTGGATAATTTACCTGGGCTGTGTTCAGATGTCAACAAGACATGTTCCATCAATTCATTGACTTCATGCCTGAATGAGTACCAGACCAGGTTTGGTTGCATTTGACTGTTGTTGATCAACATTTTATTGCCAGTGAAAATTGCAAAACGATACTCTCATGCTGTGAATTTTATTTGACAGTTATTGTTACTAAAATTTGTTTTGTGTGAGTACAATCAAAAAAACAGAACAGAACACAGTCACTGTAGTCTCAGTTCTTAAATACCTTTGAGGATATTTTAGCAGATAGGATGTTGATTGTTATTTGTAACATTTATAAATCTGTATGTTTTGTAGAGTATAATGGACAGTCTCAAGACTGGTAATAAGCAGCATGAAGGTGGTCGTGTACCTGCTTGAGATTACAGAAAACCGGCATGAGGCATTCACTGGTGATAAAATAGGACTTGAAGACTGGTAAAGACCATGGTCCATGAATGTGTTATTATGTCATTGTGGTATCACTGTGTGTAACTGTAAGTGTGTGTGTGTGTGTTTGTGATTCATAGAAAGCGCAGGATTAAATATTACTGAGAGTAGATGTAAGGCAATTGCTTATTGTTGAGAAGTCCCCTTGTCTCCTTCTGTGGAATCAGGAGTGACTTATTGAGAACACTTAGGTTTACTCGTGTGGGTTTTGTGTTTGTGTGTGTAGCAAGTGCTGAAGTGGAATGCCAGAAGAGAGAAAAATGACAAGTCCAAACTGTTCAGTGTGCAAGATTTAAGGGAGAAGGAGTTTAACCTCATAAACTGTTGTAAACTCAGCAGCATAACGGGAAAGGAAAAGGTAGGTTATTACATTGCAAGTTGTATGTTGATGCTGCAGTTCTAGAACACTATACTCAGCATTGTCGCTTAAGGTTTAATGCTTCCAAAAGACTCCATTTGAATTTGTATCGGTAAACTGTGGCATGCGTTTGAAATCCGGTTAGCTCGTAGTATTGCTCATCGCTGGTGTTTGTTCATGTGGCTAGTGCAGTCCCTGGCACAGTGGTAGACTATCACAGTTTTCCGTTCTAAATTGGAATCAGCATTACAGTTTGACTGCCAGACTTCTCTGCTGTCTCCCATGGTCATCGGTGTTGGTATCACAGGTATCTGGAGATTTTTCTCATAGTTCTTGGCTAGGCTTAGGATTGAGTGCAGTGTGTTTGTGTGGGAGTGTTTAAGGTAAGGACCTCCCAGTGTGACAGGTTTGAGGTAGGACTAGGAGTCAGAAGAGTTGCTTCATCCTTGTTGTTAGAATTTAGTGTAAATAGCACCAGTCGTTTTTAAAGCCTGTGGGAGTATGCAGCACAGTAAAACCCTTGATGAAAGATCTCCATAGCAACCTGTGTGGTCTTGGATGAGGGATGGGCTTCTCTCTAATGAGGTGGACAGATACTAGTACATGGGGTAGAAAAGGCATAGCTTTGGATATGTGTGGTCTGAAAGAAGTCGGTGTGCATTTTGAGCTTAGTGGTGGGGATGGTTTGATTGCTGTGGTATGAATGTGTTCCACGTTTTTACATTGTCAGAGAACTCACCGGTTTAAATGCCAGGACAGATTGGAGTGAGTGCACAGTTGATGATTGTGAATTTGTGTGTTGCTTTGCTGTTGCAGTCAATCCATTCAGTTTCATAATGTGTTACTTTTTTGTGTCCACTGACTTCTAGGAATAAACCAGCTTCTCGGCGTTTGTTCACTTATATTTAGTGTTTGTGTTGGTTAGTGTGTGTGTGTGTGTGTGTGTGAGAGAGAGAGAGAGAGAGTGCCAAGTTTGTGTGTAGAAGAGAGAGAGTGACGGTCTGTGTGTGTCACTGAGTATGTGACTGTGTACGGGAGAGAGTGTGGTGGGGGGGGGGGGGGGGGGACGTGGACTGTGTGCGAGAGAGAGAGAGAGAGAGACTGTGTGTGAGGGAGAGCGTGTGTGTGTACAAGCAATTCCTGACAAGAAACACATTAACATGCATTTCTATAAACAGAAACTTATACATTGTAGTCTACCATAAATATATCTCCCACCAAACAAAAGCTACACACACACACACACACACACACACAAACAAACAAATGGTATATGCACACACGCACACACACTACAGCCTGCCGAAGACTCGGCTAGCAATAATCTTACTCTGTATTTATAAGCAAAACAACTGTACCCCAGTGCTGTCTGTTCTGTCGCACTCGAGGGCAGCTAGCTAAGGGTTACAATTAGGCCTACAAAAAAAGTCCTGTGACTCTGTGTACCGTGACGCTTTTGTCTGTGCTGAAACTTGAGGCTCTCCGGGTGAAATGCAAGACGCCTACCCCAACAACGATGGCTGATCTTGACCCTCCGCGCTTTTCAGTCACAACAACAACTTGTAGAGAGAAAACAAAATAACACATTCTACGTTGTACACAGCAGCTATTTTGGGGATAGTATAATGATTACATTTTAGTTTTGAACGACCATGATTTTAGCCACCTCGGTTATATTCACTCTCTTTCAGGCCGTGTACCATGGATATATATATATATATATATATATATATATATATATAGGTCATGCCGTGTAGGTACCCAGATCTTGATCATAAGGCCCAACGTCCGATTAGGTACCCAGATCTTGGTTATAGGGCCCCACGTTCGTCTAGGTACCCATATCTTAGTCATAACGCCCTACGTTCGTCTAGGTACCCAGATCTTGGTCATAAGACCCAACGTTCGTCTAGGTACCCAGATCTTGGTTATAAGGCCTCACGTTCGTCTAGGTGCTCACTGTGAGCCAGCGTGGCCTAGCGGTAAGGCGTTAGGCTGGTAAGCGGAGGGACCTCGGTTCGAATCCGCTTCAGCTCTCCTTTCTCTTCAAAAGTTATGGTCTGTGGACACTGTCTTGTGACTTTGTCCTTCACAATTATGAAACATTAAAATGGCTCTCATCGCTGCCCATCTTAATGCGCAAGTCATTCTGGTGGTGACAGTGTAGCGATAGGTATATAATCTCTCTCCCCCCCCCAACTCCATACCCCCTTCTCCCCGTCCCTAATAAGCCTTATGGTACTGTGGACATTAAGCACCATGTTTACTAGGTGCTCAGATCTTGGTTATAAGGCCCAAATTTCGTCTAGGTACCCAGATCTTGGTTAGGCTCCACGTTTATTATCTGGCAGGCCTAGACGCCGCCCAGATCTTGGTTAGGCCACATACATGTTCATTCCATGGAAGGCCTATACATTTCCTAGATCTTGGCTTGGCCCTGTTTTCACTATCTCTGTGGCAGGCCTACACACTTCCCAGAGCTGTGTGTAGGCCATCTGTTCATTATCTGACATGCCTACACACTGCCCAATCTTGGTTAGGCCCTACAATCATTGCATAGCTTGCAGGTGTACACACTGCCCAATTTTGGTTAGTCCCTGTATTCACTATCTCAGTCAGTGGCAGGCCTACACATTGCCCAATCTTGGTTAGGCCCTGTCTTCACTATCTCAGTGGCAGGCCTACACACTGCCCAATCTTGGTTAGGACCTACAATCATTGCATAGCTTGCAGGTGTACACACTGCCCAATCTTGGTTAGGCCCTGTTTTCACTATCTCAGTCAGTGGCAGGCATACACACTGCCCGAGGGGTCATTTGGCACCACGTCTTTCAGCAGTAGGCACACCTATGCTCTGCCATCAGCTGTCGCCGGCATTGATAACTGATAATTATGCCTGTCACTTTAAAGTGCTTTGTCAGGCACGTTCCCTGAACTCTACAACGTCAAACGGACCTAGGTTTGTCCTGTGAATAATCCACGGGTCACGTTTCTCTTATCCGTGAGGGGGAAAAAACGACATTCGTCATTGATAAAAATAAACTGGTTCGGAACTTGCGCTTGCTTGCTCTGAGTCTGAGTCATTCCAGACGTGACTTTGACCACTGGCTATGGGGTTGTGATGGGATCGTACGTTTCTCAGTAGGGGCCGTACAGTATCCTGCACGAATGGAGCCGCGTAATGGAATTAGGTATGATGATGCTTGACATAAAAAGGATGATAACACCACCACCAAAAAACAAAACAACAGAGATAATGATGATAATAATAATAATATTATTCAACTGTGTGTAGCTGAGCAGGCTGCACCTAGATATTAACTTCTCTAGGAGTTTCAGTGAAAAGACTCTAAGTGTATCAAAAGCATAACGAAGCTGACCAGAATGGGTGTAGATATTCAGCTGTTCCTGGACGGTACCACTGGCAAGAGAGAGACAGTTGAAAGAAAATTTGTGGTTGATTCTTTGGGCAATAGGGAGCCAGTGAGTAAACAAGTACTGAATGAAGAACTTAAACTTTTAGGACTAACATTACTGAACGGCCGTTGAAAGTGAACCCAGAAATAGGAAGCCGAATAAGGAACAGAACAAAAATGATAGACACAATAATCGAAATCGATTAAAAAATGCACGTGAATCGGAGGGTCATGACGACCCCCCCCCCCCCCCCACACAACACACACGCACACACTCCCTCCCCAAAAAGAAAGTAACCAAGAATAACCTCTATCTAGCCGTAGCATACTACGTATACCTTACTCATTTACTATAACTAAACGGAGAAGAGTATATAAAATATTATATATAAACACAGTTAATAAAAGATCCAAACACATAAACGGTTTAAAACAACGCTGTTTATTAGGACAAAACACAACATTCGAATTTTCGGGGTAATCTCCTTTATCAAGCTACAAAACAACACTTAACAGTTAAACGATGAAAAATGAGATGGAGAGCTAATACTGCTATTGGTTGAGCTATGTTGTTTTAGTGACTAGTGCTTGAACAATAAAATAATTGAAGTACATGATCATCAGCCAGTTTATTTTCTGCACAAACAACACTACAGTAATGTGGCCGTTCGTGACCACGATTCTTTAATTTTGACGGTAAAGTGAATCACCAGGAACTCCCATCCTGACCTTCACGTAGACTCACCCGCCTTCACTGGTTATGGTCCAGTGCTTTCTCGTCTTGGCGTGTTCAGGAGCAGCCTGATGCACTGGCCTCCAAGGGTATAATGGGCATAGTTAGTTAAAATGTATGTTGTTCTGTGAAATGTACATTGCGTCAACAGAATTCCGAGCTTTCCAGAGAGTTAGTTTGTGTGTGTGTGTGTGTGTGTGTGTGTGTGTGTGTGTGTGTGTGTGTGTGTGTGTGTGTGTGTGTGTGTGCGCGCGCGCATGCGTTTTTTGTTTTTGATTTTTGTTTTTTGTTTGTGTGTGTGTGTGTGTGTGTGTGTGTGTGTGTGTGTGTGTGTGTGTGTGAGAGAGAGAGAGACAGACAGACAGACAACAGGGAGCTCTGAATAAGCCTTGGAGCACCCAGATACTCGCCGAAAGCACTATGCCACAGCTCGACAATTTCGGGTAAACCCAAGTGCACATTGTTTGAATAACGTCACCGTATGTCTTGCTCACCAGAGGCACACAGGCCTACTACAATTTGGTGGAGCATCAATATTTAAAAAAAAAGTCGCGTAAGACGCGATTCTCAGTGTCCACCGTCTTATGGTTCGTTTGTTCACTTCGACTTGTTTTTAAGGCCAAGTTGTCCCCGGAGAGGTAGGCCTAGAACTTGGCCTGTCGGCGGGGACCAAGACTTCAGGAGTAAGTAAGTAAGTTGGTGTTTTACGCCCATGATGATGAAGTGATGCTTAATGTCCTCAGATGTCGGCTGACATATTAGGGACAAGCTGTGACCAGTGCCGAAGCCTGGTTCAATATAGCTTTACGTCCACGGAAACCAGAAGGCGCGTTAGGACGGACAGCCCCGGACGGCCACCGCGACTCTCACACAGCTCCTGAACTATGATTTTACGCCCAGTCAACCAGTGCGGTTATATCAGGGCGAAACTTCAGCAGACGTGGAACGCTTAACATGTAACTTGACGCTGCATTGTCCGCGCTAGAATCACGTGACTTCACATTAAGATCGGGCAGAGATCTGAGCTGTTTTAAATGTTTCATCTTTTTGGACCTATGTGGGCCGTTCCTAGCATTATTCATCAGAGAGGCCACGTCGGGTCACGAAATCGAAAGTGAGACTGGGGACAGTGTTGACCTGAGGTCATTCTCAAATGAGATAGGTCACGGTGGGTCACGAGATCGGCTCCGTTCCTTTACTCACTTTGAGTTGGGGTCTTTCGTCTGGCCGAATCTTGATTCACCGCTCCGTTTTCCCGTCTCCCAACAAAGGCTAGAAAGGTGTAAAATTGTATATTGTTGCTACGTTTAGAAATCGAAAAAATGAAGCGGTATACATATTCTGGTACGCATGTGATTTAGGCTACGTGTTTTTGTCAGTCGGTCTTCGTGATTGCTCAACCATTTTGTCAACTCACTGCAACGTAGAGCTAAAATCCAACCTCGCTTTCGATTGACCGGCCATGACCTATCTCATTAACATTGATGGTCCATTGTCGCAGTCAGACGATACTGTCCATGATCCACAAGCAGCCTATGAGTGTGGATATTTTCATCTTATGTGTGTGACACTGCTTATCTTAGAGTGCATTTCCATAAGTAAGTAAACATGGTGCTTAACGTACACAGAAACCATAAGGCTCATTAGGGTCGAGGTAAGTAATATAGGCATTACCGTCTTTAGATACTTGTGGTTTTAACCTTGACTCTACGCTACTGCGCACTTTTAAACTGTGAATGTTTTATACATGTAGATATTGATTATTGTTTCTTTGTTTGTTTGTAATTCGTGTGTGGCACCCGCGTTTTCCTTTGAATGGAATAAAGAAGTTCTTGACCTACGCAATGGAGTGCGCGTACGACAATATAACGGTCTCTTGTTCTGCGGAGCATTATTAATCAAGTTTGTACAATTTATCTTTTTTCCCTATATTTTCGCTCAGGCTTAATCAGTAGTTTAGAAACGGCTAGTTGTTTGAGAGGACTAAATGAACCTAAACTACAATCCTTGGAAAATGAAGTTTTCGAGTTCGACTGAGTTCGAGTTCAACACTTCATGTGGGAGACGTGGAGAAGGTGAGTGGGGGTGGAGGGTGGGGTTCTTGATTCAAACAGCATTTTTCCAGAAATAAAGAACGCGTAATTGTGCTTGATTAGCAGGCATATTCAATGTCTCAGGAATCAGATAATGAAGTAATCTGTTGTCTTGACTATAATTATAGGCTTGTGCGATCTGCTCTTCAATAAAGCCAAACATTTGGACGGAATGGTGAACAGGTGTGAGTCACGCAACACCTGGCACCTCGTCTGTCCGACGACATTCAACACCGAAAGTGAGCTGCGTGTCACCTGAACTCAAGTTTTCGATCCGCCACCCCTAATCTGCCCGGGTAGACCTATCCCGAAACTGGCGCTCGACAAAACACAACTTTGTGTGGCTTGGTTTGTTTGGTTGACTAACGTGGCTAGACTTCTTTTTCAAGGACTGGGCTCTGTCAGAGCGTTGCAAGTCCTGCGGTGACGTGGATTTAAAAGATGGTCAACTTGATTATGCCGAGCATGAGCCGGTTTGGCCTAGCGGTAAGGCGTTAGGCTGGTAAGCAGAGGGACTTCGGTTCGAATCCGCTTCGGCTTTCCTTTCTCGTCAGAAGTTATGGTCTGTGGTCACTGTCTTGTGACTTTGTCCCTCACAATTAATAAAACATTAAAATGGCTCTCATCGCTGCCCACTTTAATGCAGAAGCTATTCTGTGGGGACAGTGTAGCGATAGGTATATAATCTCCCTCTCCCTCCACCTCCATAGCCCCTTCCCCTTCTCCCCGTCCCTAATAAGCCTTATGGTTTCTGTGGACGTTAAGCACCATGGTTACTTACTTGTCTTATGCCGAGTTGTTTCCAAAGAGGTTCTGGCCGGAACCGAGGTCCCAGGAGGTGGTGGGAGTGGGAGACTACCTATCGCTACACTGTCACCACCAGAACGACTCCTGCATTAAGATGGGCGGCGATGAGAGCCATTTTAATGTTTCATTAATTGTGAGGGACAAAGCACAAGACTGTGGCCACAGACCACAACTTTTGAAGAGAGAGGAGAGCCAAAATGGAGCCGAACCGAGATCATTCTGCTGACACAAAAAGGTACAACAGCAAACGAAGGAACAGAAACACAAACCTAAGGCTTATCAGTGGGAAAAGAGAGACAGAAAAGTGTAGAGATTGCAAGTCTGAACAAACTCATAGAAAAGTGTAGAGATTGCAAGTCTGAACAAACTTATAGAAAAGTGTAGAGATTGCAAGTCTGAACAAACTTATAGAAAAGTGTAGAGATTGCAAGTCTGAACAAACTCATAGAAAAGTGTAGAGATTGCAAGTCTGAAAAACTTACAGAAAACAAACTTATAGAAAAGTGTAGAGATTGCAAGTCTGAACAAACTTATTTTTTCAGGTACGTGTACGTGCAGGCGCCTTTACCCCACCTCGCGGTCTCGGACTACCCGACCCAAACCCGACGTCACGGGGGGGGGGGGGGGGGGGGGGGGAGGGGGGGTCACAACTGTGCATTGCTTTCTTCGCGGTCTCTACCCACCGCATACGCATAGACACGGTGAACCTGACCCTGGGAAGTCTATTTACAACAAAAAAGGTATAAACAGTGTCATGCGCACTTCGCGTAGCAGGTAACACGTAGCGCTTTCTGTTGACTGATCCGGACTTTCCAGAAACCAACTGCCGCACGGACTGTCTGATACACTTCCGCATTTCCCTCGGCACGACCGCCGTGACTCGCCGCTTCTGCGACGTACGCAGAGTTGCACAATCACAGGTTGTCAACTTCGTCTGGCTGAAAGGGGAGGACTTGAGGTTGAGCTTGTGTGTGGCACGGTGTTGGTCACTGGAGGTGTCTTTCCTGGGAATGGGAGAGGGAGAGTTTTGACTTTATATGCCTGTATAGTGAGACGCTGCGGTTGTCCCTAAAATGTCAGCACGACATTGAGGACAGTAACCCGCCTCTCATCACCACCAGACACTGCGGCATTGAGGGCACAGTGATTTCTGAGGACGTGCATGGTACTTTTTTTTATTTTATTTTTATTTTTTACATCGTTGTGATGGAAGGCTGTGTGTTTTTCTGACTGTGGGTGAGTAGTTGTGTGTGTGTGTGTGTGTGTGTGTGTGTGTGTGTGTGTGTGTGTGTGTGATGTGATGGTGTGGTGTGTGGTATGAGTAATGTGTGTGTGTGGTGTGTGTTGTTGTTGTGGTGTGTGTGTGTGTGTGTGTGTGTGTGTGTGTGTGTGTGTGTGTGTGTGTGTGTGTGTGTGTGTGTTACGCATAATGACTGTGACTTGTGAGTGTGTGTATGAGTATGTGTGTGTGTGTGTGTGTGTGTGTGTGTGTGTGTGTGTGTGTGTGTGTGTGTGTGTGTGTGTGTGTGGTGTGTGTGTGTGTGTGTGTGTGTGTGTGTGTGTGTGTGACGTGTGTGTGTGTGTGTGTTACACATGCCGTAGAGCATGGGTGAGTCGTTACGCATCATGACGGAAGGGTCAAGATCTAGGTTAGTTCCAGCATGTGGCAGGTACGGCTGTGTCACACTCACAGTCACTCGCACCATGGACATAGGCCATGACTCGCACAGCGTGTAGCCTGCACAACGCGTCCCGGGTCCTGGCCAAATGCGGTGTATTTCTCTCTCAGTCTATGGCTGTAAACAAACAAACGAACAAACAAAAAACAACAAAAAACAATGACGGAACGTCTAGTTTCCTCACAAACTCCAAACTCTGGTTTACGACATCCCTGGTGCCGGAAAGCGATAGTCGGAGTGTGAGTCCTTTATTGCTAGACAAAACGCACGTCGGACGAGTGTGCAGTTGACCGCACACGTAAAAGATCCCTTGGCAGTTTGAAATGGAAAGAAAGGAGGGGAATCTTTCACGACTGCCTGCCGCCTCAGCATGATCGGCATTGTAATAGCCGGCTGTTTTAAAAGCCTTTTCTTCAGTCCCATTGCCCTGATATACAACTCTCTCTCTCTCTCTCTCTCTCTCTCTCTCTCTCTCTCTCTCTCTCTCTCTCTCTCTCTCTCTCTCTCTCTGTGCGCGTGCGTTCGTGTTGTCTGCGTTGAATTTTGAAAATATATGTGCATTTATAGAACGTGTAAGCGCTTAGGGCCTGTGCAAGTCAGGCGCTCTAAGTATCCATTATTATCATTATAAATGTTCGAGTTCAGGGTTGCTTTACGTCCACAGAGACCGTATGGGTTATTAGGGACGGGGAGCCCTGGACGGCCATCTCGACTTTCACACAACTACTGTGCTGTGTTCACAAATGAGTAGGCAAACACTAAACATGCCCATAAATTAGTAGGAATGGGTAACGCTGCTATTGTATATGGCAGCTAACCAGCGTCACATAATTCCATTTTTGTCTTTTGACTCACAATTAACCGCTTACTTGCGTCAAAAATACATAATTAGTAATTATGTGCACATAATAGTAATTGTGCGACTTTCGTGCTGCTTGCAGCGGCTTACTTGCGTCAAAAGTATATAATTACAATGATGTTCACATGATTATTAATTATGTTGAAACTGCGTGAGTGCGCATGTGCGGGCCTGTCAGCATTACCCATTTTCTTTGAAGCTGTGGCGATCGCCGACGGGTTATTTCAACATAAGTACTAATTACCGTAACATAATTGCTAATTATCATTCCATATGAGTAAATGTGTCTTTTGACGCTTAGTTCCAACGGCTTAAATGCGTCAAAAGCACAAAATTACTAATTATATGCCCACAACGCTAATTACGATGCTTTCATGCTGCTTCTAACGGCTTACTTGCGTTAAAAGTACACAACTACAATTATGTGGTGACAAAACAATTAGTCATTACGTGCATATAGTACACTAAGTGTGTGTACGTAATGAGTGATTTTGTCTTTTGACGCTAGTAAGCCGCCATACTTATAGCTGATACTTTTGTTGATGTCGGTCGTGCCGCCTCATTTCCCACACAGCGCACCGCAAATGCGTAGTATTAAAAACAGTCTTAAAACCTAATGCTGTTGGATCGCCTGACCAAAGCTGTGGCAGGACTGACTGTGACCATAGGCGTCGAATGCCCGTCCATGTTTGCTGCTGGCTATTTTATGGAATCTGGTGTGAACCATGACACAATGGTTCAAGCAACATGGGGTCACGCTTCACTGAACCCACGTCCTGCTTTCAATGGAGCATGACAATTATTGTGTTATTGTGTACCGGGTGACTGGAGGGGTGGAAGTAGCAAGGGACCTGTATAGTAGCAGCAGTCAGCGTATCATTACCATTTTACTGACTTTACCAACAAGGTGTTTTAAAAGGTGAGCTTGCTATGTTTTCTTGGGTGGGAGTGTGGTGGGGGGGAGGGGGGTGGGGGCGGGGGGGAGGGGAGATGTCTACAAATGTTTAGATGTCTAAACAGAACCATCATGTCATAAAGGATGACGACATAAAGATTTATGACCTTGTCATAAACGTTATGCCTATCGATGTGACCTGCATAAGCTGAGTACTGTATACAAGTTCTTCAAGAAGAGTAGCGAATGAGACCATTTCTACCATGTGTGTGTAGGGGTGGGTGGGGTGGGGGGGTGGGGGGGGGTGCGGTGTGTGTGTATGTGCGTGCGTGTGTGGTGGTGTGTGTGTGTGTGGGGTGTGAGGGGGGGGGGGGGGGGGGGAGGAGAGAGAGAGAGAGAGACAGACAGACAGACAGACAGAGACAGAGAGCTCGAACTCGAAAACTTTTACAAGGATTGTAGTTTAGTTTCAATCAAACCAGTCTAACAACTACTCCTTGGTACTGATGAGTTAAAAAGAAGAAGAAAAAAGCCTACAAGGCAATATTTAAATACATATAATTATATGGTGTGTGTGTGTGTGTGTGTGTGTGATATATATATATATATATATATATATATATATATATATATATATATAGAGAGAGAGAGAGAGAGAGAGAGAGAGAGAGAGGAGAGAGAGAGAGAGAGAGATATTCGGTCAGTGTATGTGGCCAGTGTGCGTAAGAATGGTGTGTCAACTGTTACGTCGAGGAATGTTCCCTGAAACGACTCGACGAGTGTGACAGCTGCAGGCAGGCCATCGAAAGCTTGTATTGCTGTTTCTCAACGCTGCCTGCCCGTGTACCTCCCGACCTTGACACACACTCACCTTGCGGGTTTTGATTTGGGCCTCCACACAAAATGGCTGGGTCAATTCATCAGTCTGTGATATGGACCTCCATTTTGGTCCACGGTCTGTGATCCTTTCTGTGTCTGTGTTCGTCTCTCTCTCTCTCTCTCTCTGTCTGTCTGTCTTTCTCTCTCTCTCTGTCTGTCTCTCTGTCTCTGTCTCTGTCTGTCTCTGTCTCTCTCTCTCTCTCACGCACACACACACACACACACACACACACATGCACGCAAGCACGCACGCGCACACACACACACACATATCGAAGTGTGTGCCACAAACACACAGAAATGGCTAATGGTTTCTGATTTTGCCTTCGACACGAAATGGCTGTGTCAGTTCATCAGTCTGTAATTGCTTTCTGTGTGTTCGTGACACACACTTTGTGTGTGTGTATCGGCTAATGATTTCTGACTTGTGCCCTCGACACAAGATGGTAGCATCAGTTCACTGGTTCGCGAGTCCTTTCCGTGCGTGTTCTTGGCAAACACTTTGTGTGTGTACTTGCTAGTGGTTTCTGATTTTTGGCCTAGACAGAGATGCATGGTTATACGTTTATGCCAGTCCACCAGTTTGCAATCCCTTGCTGATATGGACACAAACTTTATAAGTATCGTGTTCATTATAGTGCTCCTGCCTGACTTTGACATAAGCGGTTCCTTCAGACCTTGTCATAAACGATATGCTTATCGATGGGACCCGCACAAGCCTGAGAACTGTATGATAATTTATGGGTGCTCTTACCGGTCATACTCCGAGCACCGCTTTCCGGCACCTTCCTCCAAACTCTGCCAGATTTAGTTACGCCACTGAAGGGGCACTCCTTATCTCCGCGCAGCTGTGCATGCAGCGACGCGGTCAGCGCCCTCCGAAAGCTTCGGGTACTAATATGACTGTAGAAGCAACCTAGCGCCCAAGCACGCACGTAAATGTCAGACGCATCCACCCCGGGTAAAAAAAGAGTTCCGTCTCGATTCAAACGATGTGGTTTTATTTGTGCTGGTGTAAACTTTGTTGGCGGCTATAAATGACACGCCTTGTTTTTTTGAGTTGTTTGTAACAACTTACTACTGTTTGAGCACCAACAAAAAACTGCTCGTTAGCTGACAGTTTTCTGGACCCTGTGGCATGACTAAATACGGCAGTGGTTGAAGGAAGGATGTCGTAAACCAATGCTTGGAGTTTGCTCACCGGGCTATCACGCAAAGGTTTTTGTGCAATGGCACTCGAGGTTAAAGTCTAATGTTACTTTACATACACAGACTGACAGAGACCGTAAGGACAGTTGTGGACGGGGAGCCCAGGACGGCCTCCTCCATTTTCGCTCAGCGCTTGAGCTCAGACACTCCAGGCTTGTTGCACAGATATTAATAGCAAACTCCAAGCACTGGTTTACGACATCCTCCCTCTCAGAGGAAGGTGCCGGAAAGCGAGGCTTGGAGTGTGATATGGTCTATCAGCTCGGTCTTCCACCTCAGTTATTGGTCTGTTTGGGATGTTTTGTCTAGGTACGTGTTACCGCTGTAGCATCTGACAGATTCCGGTCATTCTGCTAAAAATGCAGGAGGCAGGTTCCGGCTAAACACACATTGACCCTACGTATGTATGCATCAGTTCTGTGACTTTTTTCGTACCCAGTTCTGTGAATTTTCCGTTACCAGTTGCGTGACTTTTTTCCGATCCATTTGTGTGACTTTCCGTACCCAGTCCTGTGATTTTTTTAAAAACCCATTTCTGTGACGTTCTCCATACCCAGTTCTGTGACTTTTCCGTAAACA
>JABMCL010003854.1:747500-767500 GCA_018857735.1 Alviniconcha marisindica | reverse complement strand
GTAAAAATGATTGGAGCGGGATTGGAACACATGCCTGCTCTATTTACAGAACGGAGCAGATGTGAGTCTGATGGACGTGGACGGAAACTTCCCCATAGACCACGCCCCTCAGAACACTGACAGCTGGGACCACATCATCAGCTTCATGGAGGCTAAAGGTAAGCATTTGACTGGTCAGTTAAGGGCATTGTGTGTGTGTGTGTGTGTGTGTGTGTGTGTGTGTGTGTGTGTGTGTGTGTGTGTGTGCATGCGCGCGCGCGCGCGCTGATTGGTCAGTTACGACTTACAGACCACGCCCATCCATCACTGAGATGCCGGCCTACGTCATCAGCTTCAGGGAGGCTAAAGGTAAGCACCTGATTGGTCAGTTACAACTTGCAGGCCACGCCCACCCAACACTGACGCGCCGGCCTACGTTATCAGCCTCATGGAGGCTAAAGGTAAGCATCTGATTGGTCAGTTACGACTTAAACGCCAACCTGGGACCACATCATCAGCTCTATGGACGCTTTAGGCAAGCATCTGATTGGTTGTATAGTGACGACGTGCAGGTGATCCATGAGAGAGTAGAGACCACCTCAGCTGTAAATTTCTGTGTGGGTTTTAGGTCTGTCGGAGAGCAGAGTGAAGAAGATGCGCCAGGAGACAGCAGACTGACTGTTAATTCCTGTGTGGGTTTTAGGTTTGTCGGAGAGCAAAGTGAAGAAGATGCGCCAGGAGAGAGGTCTCCAGCTGGAGCAGGAAATCAGGGCCTTGATCAGAACCAAGCAGGACGTCAACTCTGTCGGCACAGACGACGGAGTCACCTTGGTGGGTTTCTCCAGTGCGCCCCTTGTCTCTTCCCCATTCCTGTGTGAAACCAGAGATATTCTACGCCAAGATAGTGCTGTCCGCATTACGGCAGCAGATATTCTACGCCAAGATAGTGCTGTCCGCATTACGGCGGCAGATATTCTACGCCAAGATAGTGCTGTCCGCGTTACGGCGGCAGATATTCTACGCCAAGATAGTGCTGTCCGCTTTAATCATAGCCCGCAAAAGCTGTAGTGAGAACGGATTTAGTCCATGTGAGAGGTCGGTGTACTATAGAAACACCAAAATAAGCCAGCGTGCAGTGAGTCTGCTCTGGAGCGAATTCAATTAATTTTTTCTTTGTTGCATGTTGATGATGTTGCTGGTTTGTTGGATTTTCGGCCCCTTTTTAATTGCTGTTTTTTAAGTAGCGTTTGACGCTTTTGTATCATGTTTTGCCCAGGAAGTTGAAGATGTTGATCGCAATTAGCCTACTCATCTTCCGCTAATATCACCTCATTGTGAACAGACATAAAATAAGACTGATAAAAAACAAAAACAAAGAAAACAACAACAACTCATCTTCCACATGCTTACTGTATGTTTGTCAGCTGCACATAGCGGCGGCCAACGGCTACCTGAAGTGTGGGAAGCTGTTGCTGAAACACGGGGCTGACGTCACGAAAATTACGTCATCAAGTGGCTGGACTGCCCTTCATTGCGCGGCGAAGTTTGGACAGGTTGGGTTTATAAAAACAACAACTTTCTGTTGTTGTTCTTATTTTGTTCTTAGTTTTGTTTTTAGTGTCGTTTTATTCATGTTTTAGTTGATATAAATGTCTAGCTCTGGCAAAAACAGGGTGTAGTTTCATTTATGCTTTGCCCTCTTTTTTTCTAACATTTCTCCCTGCATCATCTTCAGAATTGAATTTTGAAAAGCTCAAATGCATTGGTTGTATGCCCACACCATATCAAATCAAATCAAACCGTTTATTTCAGAAACCCCAATGGAGGTACATGAAACACAGAGAGAGAGAGAGAGAGAGAGAGAGAGAGAGAGAGAGGGGAACTTAACTGGCATTTCATACGGATTAAACACCGCTAAGAACCAAAATGTCAACAATAAATCGAGATATATCAAGTAACAACTTTCGAAAAACGTACACTTTCCTCTTCAAACCCCTCCCTTTTTCAGACCAAAATGGCGGAACTGCTAATCAGGTGCGGAGCTGACGTCAACGCCGCAGACAGGGGCGGTAACAAGCCAATCAACTTGGCGGCAGGGGAGGAAATACAGACACTGATCTTGGAGGCCAGAGCAGCGGCACGTAAGTCGGTTCTGCTCGCGGAGGGAAAAGATGATGCGGCCGTTGGAACTGACGACGAGGAAGACGCCACGACAACCAAAATTGTGTAAGTGCTGGTGAAGACATTATTTGTTCAGCGTTCTCAATGAAGGATGTACAAGCGCAAGTGAGTGTGTGTGTGTGTGGGGGGGAGGGGGGGGGGTGTATGTGTGTGTGTGTGTGTGGGGGGGGGTTGCGTGGTGTGTGTAAGTGCGCGTGTGGTGTGTGCGTGCGTGAACGTGCGTGCGTGCGGGCGGGCGTGCGCGCGCGCGCGCGCGCGTGTGTGTCGTGTGTGTGTGTTGTGTGTGTGTGTGTGTGTGTGTGTAAGTGTGTGTGTGTAAGTATGTATGTATGTACGTGCGTGTGTGCGTGTTTGTGCATGCGTGCGTATGTATGAATGTGTGTATGTGCATGCATGCGTGTTGCGTATGTCCACGCGCGTGCGTGTATATAGATACTATTTCATGCGGCGTTCAATTGTTTATCCTTCCAGACGGCCCTCCCACATGCCGCTGTCTAAAGCCGATCGCCTGATGGAGGGTCAGATGCTGCTTCATAAGCGTGCCCTCCCCCCTCCTCCACCCACCAGCAACCCCCCAGCACGCAAAGGTCGAAGGGCGGAGGTCAAGCCGTCAGAGGACGACGACGATGATGGCGATGAATACGAGGAAATCTTTGCTGACGCCATATATAGCTCTGTTCAGACAGAAGAGGTACTTTTTGGATGGATTCGAACCCGTGGTGTTAATGTATAAAGCACACAGACGCAGACAGACAGACAGACAGACAGACAGACAGGCAGGCAGGCAGGAAGGCAGGCAGGCAGACTCACGGACACAGACACACACACATACACACACACACACACACACACACACACACACACACCACACACACACACACACACGAACGCATCGATACAGACAGGGACACAGTCAGACAGAGAGACATACGTATGTGCGTTCATTCGTGTGTATGTGTGCACGCGCGTGCGTGCGTGCATGCGTGCGTGTGTGTTTGTGTATGTGTGCGTACGTGCGTGCGTACGTCACGTGCTTGCTTGCGTGCGTACGTGTGTGTGTGCGTGCGTGCGTGCGTGCGTTTCACAGTAAGACCAACGTGGCGTGCGTGTTTACTTTGTTAATCGACAATGTCTTACCTCTTCCTTTCAGGGGCACTTAGGAACAGCTTCGTCACAAGATGACCTGAGTAACCTCCCTTCGTTGTCAGAACGCGTCATCAAGGACACCGTGCTCCAACGCTATGCTGACAGACGCATTTATGTGAGTTCTGTGGCAGCCTAAACACGTATTTATGTGAGTTCTGTGGCAGTCTAAACACGTATTTATGGAGTTCTGGGGCAGTCTAAACACGTATTTATGTGAGTTCTGGGGCAGTCTAAACACGTATTTATGTGAGTTCTGGGACAATGTATAAAACACGTGTTTATGTTAGCTCTGGGGCAGTTTATACACGTATTGATGTGAGTTCTGGGGTAGTCTAAACACGTATTTATGCAAGTGCTGGGACAATCTAAACATGCCGCATTTATGCGAGTTCTATGACAGTCTAAACACGCCCTTTTGAGAGGTCTGGGACAGTCTAAACACATATTTATGCAACTGCTGGGACAGTCTACACACGTATTTATGTGAGGCCTGGGACAGTCTGTAAGTTTGGTTTGGATATAATTTTATATACAGAAAAAATATTACACGTTCCAGTCTCCATGGAAGCATGCCTGAATTATACAAGATTTGCATTCTTGTGAGACTTTCTCTTACAGTCTGTATCTTGTTTTTGTTGTTGTTTTTTGACATGTTTTTTTTGTTTTTCAAATTAATTTTCAGACCTATATGGGAGACGTACTGATCGCTGTGAATCCGTTCACTGATCTTCCTATCTACGGAAAATGGGTAAGATATTACTTCACTGAGTTCACAACAGTTGTAAACGGCATGCATTGCATGATCTTCCTATCTACGGAAAATGGGGAAGATTACTTCACTGAGTTTACTACAGCTGTAAATGCTATTCACTGCATGTTCTTCCTAACTGTGACAAATGGGTATGATTACTTCACCGAGTAAACAACAGATGCAGATGCCACGTACGGATCTGCCTGTCTTGGACAGTGATTGGTAAGATTACGGCATTTAGAACTCCACAGTGGTAAATCTGTTCATTGATCTTTCCATGTGCAGCTGCAGATGGAAATTGTTTAATGAAAACAAGCTTATGTTTTGGTAGTGTGTACAATTAACACAAAAAATAAACGTTTTTGAAATAAATAACCAGACACATTATAATTATATGTCTGTATCTGCGTGTTGAGCTGCAAAAGTGGTGCAGTGCAAAAGCACTCGCTCTCGAAAGCCGAAGGTAAGCACGATGGAGCGTGGTCACCGAATCGATAGGTGACCGTTACGTGCTAGGCTTTGCGCCCGCCCTGCGATTTCTCCTGAGTCCCATTTTGTGCAGACCCAACAAAAGTCCTTCGGATGAGAATGTAAACCGAGGTCCCCTGTGTGAATGCGCATGAAAAAGATCATCTGCGCACGTTAAAGATCCTGCTCTCCATGTCATAGCTCGGTGGATTATGAAAACACCGAAATAACCCAGCATGCACTAAAAGCGTCAGAGTCTTCGCAGTGTTGAAGCTAGACACTGTATGGAAAAAGATGAAGAAGAAAGATCCAGTCTTCTGGCATTGGTGCAACGGGGAAAGCCTGCATGCACAGGGCAGCTGCTGGAGTTTGGCTGATGACAAGGCCGTCTTGAAACTGTCCAAGACTTGAACTGGACAGTTGTGTTGTCGAGGTGGTTCCAGGCTAGTGTAGTCCTAACAAAGAAATAGCCTTTGAATTTGTCAGTGTGACAGGTCGGAATTGTGAAACACCTTTCCTTGTTGCATACAAAGTGGCTGATGGGACTGGTTCCCCGTCCCTAATAAGCCGTATATGGCTTCTGTGGATAATATGAAGAGAAAGGGACTGGTTGTGTTGTAGACTGCTGTCCCTGCTGGGTCCGAAGTTATAAAAGATGAAGATATCGGTAGAGATGAGTGTTCGATCACTAACATTAATCACAGTCCATTGACGTCTCTACTTCTGTATAGGCCTCCAAGATCTATCGCGAGGCTGCCACTCTGACGTCATTTCCTCCTCACGTGTACGCTGTCGCTGAGCATGCGCAGAGAACGATGATGTCAACCCGAACCAATCAGTGCTGCGTGATTGGCGGAGAGAGTGGCGCGGGCAAAACGGAGACCAGCAAACTTCTGGTGCAGCACTTGATGTGTGCAGCTTCCAGCTGGGAACACCAACTGAACAGCAAGCTGCACCAGGTAGGATTTAAACCCATGGCCACAGAGGGTTCCGGGCAAACTCTAAGCACTGGTTTACGACATCCTTCCTCCAACCACTGCCATAACTTTGCATCCTGTATGTCCGTGTCAAAATAAATAAGCGTTCGTTTGAGCCTTTTTTGTGTTTGGATCTTGTTTTAGAACGTTACCAGTCATTCTGTTTTTTTATTTTTTTTATTTTTCACTGCCATAACTGCGTGTTTATGTCATAGATCTCCGAAAACTGTCGGCCTTTTTCAGTTTGGTGCTCAAACAGCAGTAACTTTGGAACGGACAATTCAAGTTGTATCTGGCGTTTCTTTCAGAACCATCCACACTGCTTACGTCATCAACAAATAAAACCCAAATCCCTTGAACCGTGGTGGAGCAATTTTTTATTTATTTTTTAACCCTGGACGGTAGAACTCAACATAAACGTTTTGGCGTTCTTTACATGTTCTTAAATTAATAAGCCTTATATTAGTTAAGTTGAATTGCCCTGTGAGGGTTGATTAAAGTTTTTTTTACTTGATAAAAGGTTCAAAATAACGGATAAAACACAAATGCTAATTTTCGGGGTAATCCCCTTTATCAAGCTACAAAACGACACTTAAACAACAATTAAACGGTGAAAAACGATGAAAAATGAGATGGAGAGCTAAGCCACTTACGTGTTTTTAGTTGAGCTATGTTGTTTTTGTGTCCAGTACCCTGGACAGGCGTATTATAGATATCCTGTATTATCGTTATTATTATTAACCAACGGATAGCCACGAGACTATATCTATATAAAGTATAGTTATCGTCGATTAAAACGAGCCATCCGACTAACAGCCTTGTCGGATAATTCAAAACTAACGGCTTCGTAGGTAGAGTTTACCGACTAAGATATCAATTTTGTGTTTGTTCACTCGCTTAAACAACATTGGCCGTGGGTCAGATAATTTATTCACGATGACCCCTTGTTCACTCACTTAAACAACGTTGGCCATGGCTCAGATAATGCATTTACGATGACCTCTTGTTCAGATCAACCCTCTGTTGGAGGCCTTCGGCAACGCACGGACCACCATGAACGACAACTCCAGTCGTTTCGCCAAATACCTAGAGCTGGTGTTCGCCCCTGACGGATGTGTCCTTGGAGGTAGGCCTTACATGTGTGTTTCAGTCTCCTTGGGTGAAATAAATGCGATGCCTGTACTCTTTGGTGTGCAGCATAGAAACGGAAAGGGTAGCGACTGGACGTTTTGTGTATTTTGAGGTCATGCGCTTTAACCAGTACCCGCCTGTGTGCTTGCTGGACACTCAAAGGTGACATGCTCCAGCAGCCTCAGGAGAAGTCTTAGGTGCTTTTTTGCTTAGTGCTTCTTTGTCCTTTGCGGGAAATTCGGGTCACTTTACCCGGGTAAGGCGCAGCAGCCGCAAGAGCAGCGCTACCCATTCCTACCAGTGTGTGCGGTATTTCCCGTGTGTACAAACAATGGTATGGCTGCCAGAGTTTGGAATTTTTAAAGCGCGCACAGATGTTGGTGCACGCGATTGCACACGGAGGCTGTGCGGACACCGTAAGGGAGTCTGCCCTGGAATATGACTTTAGGAAAAGGATCCCCAGCCACACCGGGGACTCGAACCCGCGTCTGTATACCGCCTGGCTCTTTCAGTCGGACGCTGTACCAGCTGAACTGTTCCGGCCCGTTTGTCACGGGTCGAGGAAGGTAGCGTGTAATCTTATGCATTAGGAACTAATCTTTTGAATTATAATAATAATAATTATTATTATTACTGATCGCTTTTATACAGCGCTATTCTCTGCCCTCGAGCAGACTCACTGCGCTCTTGTCGAACGCGACTCTGAATGAGTGACTGTAGTAAGTAAACATGGTGCTTAACGTCCACAGAAACCATAAGGCTTATTAGAGACGGGAGCTAGGTAGGTAGTGTTGCTTAATGTCCTCAGATGTCAGTTGACATATTAGGGACAAGCTGTGACCAATGCCGAAGCATGGTTCAATATAGCTTTACGTCCACGGAAACCAGAAGGCTCGTTAGGACGGACAGCTCAGGACGGCCACCTCGACTCTCACACAGCTCCTGAACTATGATAGAGACGGGAGTAAGTAAGTAAACATGGTGCTTAACGTCCACAGAAACCATAAGGCTTATTAGGGACGGGGAGAATGGGCGGAAGGGGGTATGGAGGTGGGGGAAGAGGGAGACTGTAGTAAGTAACTAACAGGACTGTGACTGTAGCCTTTTATAGTCCTTTTCTTATTACCCACGAAGTGGTGTACCAAGAGCTAACTATCTAACTGCATCTTGTGCGTTCACAGGTTACCTGAACCAATACCTGTTGGAGAAGTCCCGCGTGGTGCACCAAGGACCGAAGGAAGGAAACTTCCACATCTTTTCCTGGCTGCTGGCCGGATCCACACCCGAGGAGAAGGCGCAGTGCATGCTGGACAAGACGACGTTTAAGTGAGTTAACTGTGCTTTGTGTCGCTGCCTTCTGTAGAAACCAGCCTGAATCTGATCCACATTGCAGTGGGCCGTGTCACCACGCCTTGACACCAGCAAGACGACCGAGGCTCTGTCACACCAGCAAGAACACCAAGGCTTGGGCTGTGTCACACCAGCAAGAACACCAAGGCTTGGGCTGTGTCACACCAACAAGAACACCAAGCCTTGGGCTGTGTCACACCAGCAAGAACACCAAGCCTTGGGCTGTGTCACACCAGCAAGAACACCAAGCCTTGGGCTGTGTGTGTCACATTGACACCGGCAAGAACACCAAGGCTTGGGCTGTGTCACAACAGCAAGAACACCAAGGCTTGGGCGATGTCACAACGCATTGACACCAGCATAGAACACCAAGGCTTGGGCTGTGTCACATTGACACCGGCTAGAACACCAAGGCTTGGGCGATGTCACAACGCATTGACACCAGCATAGAACACCAAGGCTTGGGCTGTGTCACAGCACATTGACACCAGCAAGAACACTAAGGCTTTGCCTGTATCACAACAACAAGAACACCAAGGTCTGGGCTGTGTCACATTGACAACAGCAAGAGCACTAAGGCTTGGGTTGTGTCATAACACAGTGGCAACAGTTAGAACACGAATGGTACATTCTTATGCGCTGGGTATAATTATCTATGTGGGGACTATCCTCAGCCATAATGCTGTTACAAGCTCCGTGCATAACAACACCAACCCTCCAGAAATGGAGATAAATCCTCCGAAGACGGCGTGTGGCTGCCCATATCGCGCAGTAATAAAAACTACTACGACAACGGTCACACACGCAATGCTTTTACCCCATGAAATGAATTTGTCAACGCACAATTGCATATACCGGCTGACTCCCAGAGTGTTCAGCTGGAAAACGCTACACCACCACCACCACCACCACCACCACCACCACCACCACCACAACAACAACAACAACAACAACAACAACAACAACAACAACAACAACAACACTCCACATCTGGTGCAAGCACTCTGGCCACAATGCGAAATGCTTCAAATGTCAGCGTGTAATTACATCCCTTGTTTACTTTAAACAACATCGTTTCTGCAATGAGGAATTAAGTGCCGATTCACAAAGTGCTTTTTGTTTGTTTTTGTTTTTATTGTGTTGAACGTGTTTTTGCTTTGTATGTCGTGGTTTCAGGTACTTCCAGTCCATGGTTTGAATTAGCCCCATTGCACAGGTTTTGGTTCCTCAAGTTCGTAGTTTTAGGCTCCTCCCATTCTCAGTTTCTGAAAATCCCAAATTCATAGTTTCTTGTACCTCCAACTCTTTGTTTGTGATTTATCCACACATGGCTCAGGTACCTCCAACTCTTTGTTTGTGATTCCCCCACACATGGCTCAGGTACCTCCAACTCTTTGTTTGTGAATCCCCCACACATGGCTCAGGTACCTCCAACTCTTTGTTTGTGATTCCCCCACACATGGCTCAGGTACCTCCAACTCTTTGTTTGTGATTTCCCCACACATGGCTCAGGTACCTCCAACTCTTTGTTTGTGATTTCCCCACACATGGCTCAGGTACCTCCAACTCTTTGTTTGTGATTTCCCCACTCATGGCTCAGGTACCTCCAACTCTTTGTTTTGTGATGTCTCCACACATGGCTGCTCTTTGTTTGTGATGTCTCCATACATGTCTGAGGTACCCTTACTCTTTGCTTCTGATGTCTCCACACGTGTCTGAGGTACACTTACTCTTTGTTTCTGATGTTTCCACCCATGTCTGAGGTACACTTACTCCTTGTTTCTGATGTCTCACATAATTATGTCTGAGGCAGGCTTACTCTTTGTTTCTGGTGTCTCACATAATTATGTCTGAGGTAGCCTTACTTTTTGTTTCTGATGTCTCACATAATTATGTCTGAGGTAGCCTTACTCTTTGTTTCTGATGTCTCACATAATTATGTCTGAGGTAGCCTTACTCTTTGTTTCTATGTCTCACATAATTATGTCTGAGGTAGCCTTACTGTTTGTTTCTGATGTCTCACATAATTATGTCTGAGGTAGCCTTACTCTTTGTTTCTGATGTCTCACATAATTATGTCTGAGGTAGCCTTACTGTTTGTTTCTGATGTCTCACATAATTATGTCTGAGGTAGCCTTACTGTTTGTTTCTGATGTCTCACATAATTATGTCTGAGGTAGCCTTACTGTTTGTTTCTGATGTCTCACATAATTGTCTGAGGTAGCCTTACTCTTTGTTTCTGATGTCTCACATAATTATGTCTGAGGTAGCCTTACTTTTGTTTCTGATGTCTCACATAATTATGTCTGAGGTAGCCTTACTGTTTGTTTCTGATGTCTCACATAATTATGTCTGAGGTAGCCTTACTGTTTGTTTCTGATGTCTCACATAATTATGTCTGAGGTAGCCGTACTGTTTGTTTCTGATGTCTCACATAATTTGTCTGAGGTAGCCTTACTCTTTGTTTCTGATGTCTCACATAATTATGTCTGAGGTAGCCTTACTGTTTGTTTCTGATGTCTCACATAATTATGTCTGAGGTAGTCCTTACTCTTTGTTTCTGATGTCTCACATAATTATGTCTGAGGTACCTTACTGTTTGTTTCTGATGTCTCACATAATTATGTCTGAGGTAGCCTTACTTTTGTTTCTGATGTCACATATTATTCTGTAGCCTTACTGTTTGTTTCTGATGTCTCACATAATTATGTCTGAGGTAGCCTTACTGTTTGTTTCTGATGTCTCACATAATTATGTCTGAGGTAGCCGTACTGTTTGTTTCTGATGTCTCAATAATTTGTCTGAGGTAGCCTTACTCTTTGTTTCTGATGTCTCACATAATTGTCTGAGGTAGCCTTATTGTTTGTTTCTGATGTCTCACATAATTGTCTGAGGTAGCCTTACTCTTTGTTTCTGATGTCTCCACGCGTGTCTCAAATACCCTTAGGTTAGTCTTTGTTTCTGATTCCTGCCCGCCGTCGTTCCAGGTACCTGCAGTCTGGCGCCGGAGACGCTGCTGGCAATGCCCAGCAGAAGCTGCTGCAGGTCAAGGACTGCATGAAGTTTGTGGGATTTTCACAGGATGTGAGTAGAAAGCCGACTGTGTTGTTGGGACCGCATTGTGACGGGATGGCAATTGGAAGGGGGTTGCGTTGCTGAGACAAAGACAACATAATGACAGTTGGGGTGGGGGGGGGGGGGGGGGGGGGGGGGGTATTACTGAGACAAAAAGAGCACAATGACATGAAGGCAATTGGAAGGGGGTTGTGTTGCTGAGACAAAGACAACATAATGACAGTTGGGGGGGGGGGGGGGGGGGGGTATTGCTGAGACAAAAAGAGCATAATGACATGATGGCAATTGGAAGGGGGTTGTGTTGCTGAAGCAAGTACAACATGATGACAGTTGGAAGGGGTTGTGTTGCAGAAACAAAGACAACATGATAACAGTTGGGATTGTGTTGCTGAACAAAGACAGTATGATGACATGATGACAGTTGGGATTGAGACAAAGACAACATAATGACATGATCACAGTTGGGAGGGGGTTGTGTTGCTGAAAAAAGACAGCATGATGACGTGACGACAGTTGGGATTGTGTTGCTGAGACAAATACAGCATGATGACATGATGACAGATGAAAGGGGGTTGTGCTGTTGAAACAAACACAGCATGATGACATGATGACAGATGAAAGGGGGTTGTGTTGCTGAAACAAACACAGCATGATGACATGATGACAGATGAAAGGGGATTGTGTTGCTGAAACACACACAGCATGATGACATGATGACAGATGAAAGGGGATTGTGTCGCTGAAACACACACAGCATAGTAACGTGACGACACTGTGTCATCGGGATGTGACCAACATGATGATATGATGACAGATGAAAGGGGGTTGTGTTGCTGAGACAAATACGACATGATGATATGATGACAGATGAAAGGGGGTTGTGTTGCTGAGACAAACACAGCATGATGACATGATGACAGATGAAAGTTTTTGTTGTTGCTGAAACAAACACAGCATGATGACATGATGACGGATGAAAGGGGGTTGTGTTGCTAAAGCAAACACAGCATGATGACATGATGACAGTTAGAGAGGGTTTGTGTTGCTGAGACAAAGACAGCATGATGAAATGATGACAGTTAGAGAGGGTATGTGTTGCTGAGACAAAGAAAATATAGTGACGTTATGACAGTTGGAAGGTGTTCTGCTGTTGAGAAAAAGAAGCATGATGACATGATGACAGTTGGGAGGGGGCTGCGTCGCTGTGACAGACAGCATAGTAACGTGACGACACTGTGTCATCAGGATGTGACCAACATGGTAACCACCGTGGCGGCTGTCCTCCATCTTGGTAACGTCAGCTTCACTGACCGGGGCGATGGACGCACGGTGGCCGTGACTCAGCCTGCCATCCTTCACAAAGGTAGGTGTTGCCTTGTGTGGCATTCTGTAACAGTGGGTACTAGTACTGAGAGCACTGCGGAGAAGTGGAAGAAGAGAGGGCAGATCTGCAGGGTGCACACGTGTGACTGTGCGCGCGCGTGCGTGTATGTGAGTGTGACTTTGGGGTGTGTGTGTGTGTGTGTGTGTGTGTGTGTGTGTGTGTGTGTGTGTGTGTGTGTGTGTGTGTGTGTGAGCGTGCGCGCGTGTGTGTGTGTGTGTGGTGTGTGCGGTGTGTGATGTGTGTGTGGGGTGTGTGTGTGTGTGTGTGTGTGGTGTGTGTGTGTGTGTGTGTGTGTGTGTGTGTGTGTGTGTGTGTGTGCGTGCGTGTGTTATGTGCTGCGTGTGTGTGTGTGTGTGTGTGTGTGTGTGTGTGTGTGTGTGTGTGTGTGTGTGCGTGCGTGCGCGCGCGTACGTGCGTGCGTGTGTGTGTACGTGCGTGTGTGTCCGTGAAGGTTCTGCATATATGAAATCCTAATTCTGTATGCCTTTTTCTACAGTATGCAGTCTACTTCGAGTTCCGTACGAGGACCTGGCATCTGCTCTGACAGAGGATGTCCTGACTGCCAGAGGTAGGCGAAAAATAACTAGTTACGGCATTAGACCATGTCTTACACATGTTCACACTGGTTGATTTCAAGATGATTCTGATGGTGAAAGCATATCAATGGCCAGTATAATATTTGTCGGAACGAATTTTGACAGCTTTTTTTCAAACTGAAGAGTCGGGAATTTCCTGATTAATTTTGAGAATAGCTGGCTGGGTAACTTCACACTTTGGTTGTTTATTTTCATGTTAAAAGTATAATCGTGAAATAACGGTCCTTTGACATCTGAACTGTGAAATAAAGGACGAACGTAAATTAAAGCTGAATAGGTGAATGATATATTGATTTTAGTGTTTGATTTGGAGAAGAAAAAAGGTCTCTCCGCTCTACCATCTGTCCCCATTATGACTACTGTCGGAGAGTGTCTGTGTTTGCACAACAGGTGAAGAACTATTGTGTTTGCACGACAGGTGAAGAACTATTGTCTGTTTGCACGACAGGTGAAGAACTGTTGTCTGTGTTTGCACGACAGGTGAAGAACTATTGTCTGTGTTTGCACGACAGGTGAAGAACTGTTGTCTGTGTTTGCACGACAGGTGAAGAACTGTTGTCTGTGTTTGCACGACAGGTGAAGAACTGTTGTCTGTGTTTGCACGACAGGTGAAGAACTATTGTGTGTGTTTGCACGACAGGTGAAGAACTGCGGAAGCCACTGAGTGTGGCCCAATCCGTGGACAACGTGCACGCCGTCTCCAAAGCCCTCTACAGTCGGCTCTTCGCCTGGATCGTCAACGGCATCAACCAGATGGTGGCGCCTCTGGAGGACCAGTAAGTGTGGATCCTCCCCCCCCACACTCCCCCAGTGTGGACCATCCCCCCCCCCTCCCAAGTAAGTGTGGATCCTCTCACCCACAGTGTGGACCCCCCCCCCCAGTAAGGGTAGATCCTCTTCCCCCCCACCACCCCAAGTAAGCGTGGATCCTCTCATCCCCCCCCCCCCCAGTAAGCGTGGATACCCCCCCCCCCCCCCAGTAACGTGGCTACCCCCCGCCCAAGCGTGGATTCCCCCCCCCCCCCCAGTAAGCGTGGATACCCCCCCCCCCCCCCCCCCCCCCCCCAGTAAGTGTGGATCACTATTTTAAATAATTTCTGTCTTTGTCTGTCTGTCTGTCTGTCTGTCTCTCTCCCTCCGTTCCAATCTGTCTGTCTGTGTGTCTGTCTGTCTCTGTCTGTCTGTGTCTCTGTCTGTCTGTGTCTCTGTTTGTCTGTCTTTGTCTGTCTGTCTCTGTCTCTGTCTGTCTGTCTCTGTCTCTCTCTGTGTCCTGATGTTGCATATTGCGCTGAAGTGTTTGTGCTCAAAACTAACAGAATAGAATCCTATTTGTTTACAGGCCCGGGGAAAAGTTCAGCATCGGCATTCTGGACATTTTTGGCTTTGAGAACCTACAGTCCAATGATTTTGAACAGGTATGTGGGCTGTGCGAGGATTTCGTGACATAATTACTTTTAAAAGCAAACAACAACAACAAAACAGCAGCGGCGAAAAGCACGCATTATTTTCCAAACAAATTTCCCCTACATTGCAGATGTTCACTGTTCACACACTATTTCCGTCACGTACAGCTGTTCATTGTTCACATTCTGTTCCTTCACGTGCAGATGTTCATTGTTCACATTCTGTTCTATTGCTAGCAGATGTTCACTGTTCACACACTATTCCGTCACTTGCAGATGTTCACTGTTCACATTCTCTTCCATCGCATGCAGATGCAGATGTTCACTGTTCACACACTATTCTGTCACGTGCAGATGTTCACCGTTCACATACAGGTTCCGAACCATGCAGATGTTCGCTGTTCACATACTTTTCCTTCACTTTCACACACTGTTCCGTGACGTGCAGATGTTCACTGCTCACATACTTTGCCTTCACGTTCACAGACTGTTCCGTGACGTGCAGATGTGCATTGTTCACATACTTTGCCTTCACGTTCACACACTGTTCCGTGACATGCAGATGTTCACTGTTCACATACTTTGCCTTCACGTTCACACACTGTTCCGTGACATGCAGATGTTCACTGTTCACATACTTTGCCTTCACGTTCACACACTGTTCCGTGACGTGCAGATGTTCACTGTTCACATACTTTGCCTTCACGTTCACACACTGTTCGGTGACGTGCAGATGTTCACTGTTCACATACTTTGCCTTCACGTTCACACACTGTTCCGTGACGTGCAGATGTGCATCAACCTGGCCAATGAACGCCTGCAGCAGTACTACCAGGGCCAGGTGTTCGAGCGGGAGCGCCAGGAGTGTTTGTCGGAGGGAGTGCAGCCCGTGGACGTGGTGTTCCCCTCCAGCCAGCGCGTCATCGACCTTTTCATGGAGGTCAGAGGTCGCGGCAATAAATTAGCCTTTTCTGTCGGTCTTTTCAGTGTGCCGGTCTCGTTCGTGCGGAGTCTGTCCAAGTTTGTGTACCGTGAGGAGTCTGCGTTCGTTGTCTGGACAAGGCAAATCTAAGCCGAAAATCCACAGTTTGTTTTTTGTTTTGGTTCATGTTTTTTCGTTAAATTTGTTTAACCATGTTCTTGTGTACCGTGAAGTCTGCGTTCGTTGTCTGGACAAGGCAAATCTAAGCCGAAAATCCACAGTTTGTTTTTTGTTTTGGTTCATGTTTTTTCGTTAAATTTGTTTAACCATGTTCTTGTGTACCGTGAAGTCTGCGTTCGTTGTCTGGACAAGGCAAATCTAAGCCGAAAATCCACAGTTTGTTTTTTGTTTTGGTTCATGTTTTTTCGTTAAATTTGTTTAACCATGTTCTTGTGTACCGTGAAGTCTGCGTTCGTTGTCTGGACAAGGCAAATCTAAGCCGAAAATCCACAGTTTGTTTTTTGTTTTGGTTCATGTTTTTTCGTTAAATTTGTTTAACCATGTTCTTGTGTACCGTGAAGTCTGTGTTCGTTGTCTGAACAAGGCACATATTATGGCCAAAATCCACACGCTGTTTTTTGTTTTGTTTAATAATGTTTTGTTTGTTAAACTTGTTCAACCATGTTCTTGTGTACCACGAAGCCTGTGTTTATTTTCTGGGCGAGGCATCTGCGCCGAAAATCCACACGTTGTTTCAGGTTTCGTTTAATAATGTTTTGTCCATTAAATTTGTTTAACCATGTTCTTGTGTACCATCGTGAAGTCTTTGTCTGTTGTCTGTACAAGGCATCAGTATATTCCGAAAATCCACAGGCTGTTCCGTTTTATTTAACAAGGTTTTGTTCGTTAAACTTGTTTAACCATGTTCTTGTGCGCCATGAAGTCTTTGTTCGTTGTCCGGAGAAAGCATGTGTGCCCAAAATTCAACACGTTGCTTTTTGTTTTGTTTTGTTTTCGTTAAACTTGTCTAACCATGTTCTTGTGTACCGTGAAGTTTTTGTTTGTTTTCTGGGCAAGGCATCTGTGCGGAAAATCCTCACGTTTTTTTTGCTTTGTTTAATAATGCTTGGTTCGTTATATCCGGAGAGCTACTGGCGGGGACCGAGATCCCAGGAGGTGGTGGTGAGGGGTGGTGGTGGTTTGGGGGGGGGGGGGTGGGGGGTTGGGGTTGGGGGGGGGCTGTGTGCCTACCGCTGCACTGTCACTACCAGAGTGATTTCTGCAAAATGGAAGACAGCAATGAGAGCTATTTGAATGTTTCATTAATTATGAGGTGCAAAGTCACAATACAGCGTCCATAAACCACAACTTCTTTTTTTTAAAGAAAGGAAAGCATCGAACCGATGTCGTCCGCTCAGCAGCCAAACGCCTAACCGCTGGGCCAATCGGGCTCACATGTGTTAGAGGTGAAACACAATGTCAGCCCAACCCCCTTTTACGGAAAACAGTCTTTCTCGTGTTTTGATTTTTGTTTTTACATTCAAATCGCTAGCGATGTGAGCCTTTGTTTCATCAGTTGCAAAATGGCGAAATCAGGAGAACAGTTGTATCCAATAACATTGCAGAGTTTGAGTTGTAAAACTTCGTTCTCCCAAGGAAACGTGGTGTATATGTAGCAGCAGGAACGCCGTTTTGGTAAGAGAAAAGAATGTTTGTTTCAAACTGGAACGTGTGACTTACAGAGCCGAATTTTGCTCAGAACTGAGACGGCCGAGTTTATGATTTCGTCTCAGAACACACACTGTAGTTTATGATTTAACTCAACAGATGGTGGTGAAGTGTTGCTTAATGTCCTCGGGTGTCGGCTGACATATTAAGGACAAGCTGAGACCAATGCCGAAGCACGGTTCAGTATAGCTTTACGTCCACGGAAACCAGAAGGCTCGTTAGGACGGACAGCCCAGGACGGCCACCTCGACTCTCACACAGCTCCTGAACTATGATTTAACTCAACAGAACGTAAAATGCCCCTTAAAACAGGGGAGCGTATGTCTGACGTACAGACGTTTTCTTGCATAAGAACATTGGAGTGTATGTCTAACTTACAGAAGAACACAGGAGTGTATGTCTGACTTGCAAAAGAACACAGGAGTGTATGTCTAACTTGCAGAAGAACACAGGAGTGTATGTCTGACTTGCAGAAGAACACAAGAGTGTATGTCTGACTTGCAGAAGAACACAGGCGTGTATGTCTGACTTGCAAAAGAACACAGGAGTGTATGTCTGACTTGCAGAAGAACACAGGCATATATGTCTGACTTGCAAAAGAACACAGGAGTGTATGTCTGACTTGCATAAGAACACAGGAGTGTATGTCTGACTTGCAGAAGAACACAGGCGTGTATGTCTGACTTGCAAAAGAACACAGGAGTGTATGTCTGACTTGCAGAAGAACACAGGAGTATATGTCTGACTTGCAGAATATTTTTGCAGAAGAACACAGGAGTGTACGACCTGCTGGATGAAGAAAGCGCTTTCCCCAAGGCTTCCGATGAAACCCTGGCCACCAAGTTGCACCAATACCTGGGTCAGTATTATTTTCTGGTGTATCATATCACTGTACCTGGGTCAGTATTATTTTCTGGTGTATCATATCACTGTACCTGGGTCAGTATTATTCTCTGGTGTATCATATCACTGTACCTGGGTCAGTATTATTCTCTGGTGTATCATATCACTGTACCTGGGTCAGTATTATTCTCTAGTGTATCATGTCACTGTACCTTGGTTAGTATTATTCTCTGGTGTATCATATCACTGTACTTGGGTCAGTATTATTCTCTGGTGTATCACATCACTGTACCTGGGTCAGTGTTATTCTCTGGTGTATCACATCACTGTACCTGGGTCAGTATTATTCTCCTGTGTATCACATCACTGTACCTGGGTCAGTATCAAGACCACATTTTTCTGGTGTTCATCACTACCTGGGTCAGTATCAAGGCCACATTTCATCACCATATGTTCATATTTTTCATATATTTTATATGTTCATCACCATACAGGCAAGAAGCACCAGGCAGTGTACCAGACCGCTCGGTATGGAGGCACCAGTTTCACAATGCAGTGTTATGTACATGTACGAACAGTACTACTATTATATACAGGAAGAGGCACGAGGCAGTGTACAAGGTCCCTCGTTACGGAGGCACCAGTTTCACAGTGCAGTGTAGTATACATGTACTAACAATATACATAGACATGTACTAACAGTACAGCGTGTTGCTGTACAGGCAAGAGGCACGAGGCAGTGTACAAGGTCCCGCGTTACGGAGGCACCAGCTTCACGGTGGTGCACTATGCCGGGGCTGTGCAGTACCAGCTACAGGGCATCCTGGCCAAGAACAGAGACACGCTGAGGAACTCTCTCTCCTTCGTCATGCGCAGTAAGAACTCTTTTTGTTCTCTCTCTCTCTCTCTCTCTCTCTCTCTCTCTCTCTCTCTCTCTCTCTCTCTCTCTCTCTCTCTCTCTCTTCTCTTTCTGTGCTCTCTTTCTCGTCTCGTCTTCTGTCTGTCTCTCTCCGTCTTCGTCTCTCTCTCTGTATGTGTCTCTTTCTGTCTCTCTGTGTCTGTCTCTGTCTGTCTGTCTGTCTGTCTGTCTCTCTCTCCTCTTGTGTCTCTTTCTGTTCTTGTTGTCTCTTTCTCTTCTGTGTGTCTGTCTCTGCTCTCTGTCTCTGTTTTGTTTTCTGTCTCTGACTCTGTCTGTCTGTCTGTCTCTCTCTCTCGCTGTTCTGTTCTCTCTCTCTGTCTCTGTTTCTGTCTCTGCCTCTCCGTCTCCGTCTCTGTTTCTCTGTCTCTCTGTCTCTGTCTGTCTCTCTGTCTCTGTCTGTCTGTCTCTCTCTCATGTATGACGAATTTTTCAAATGTTCTGCCCCTTTAAATGAACGATTGATTTTACTCAATAAAAGATATAATCTAAACAATCTCTCTCTCTCTCGCCCCCCTCCCCCCCCCCTTCCTCGCCCTCCTTCACTCTTAGTCTCTACTCTGTCTCTCTCTGTCTCTCTGTCTCTCTTGTCTCCTCTTCTTTGTCTTCTGTCTTCTCTCATCTTCTCTGCTCTGTCTCTCTCTGTCTCTGTCTCTCTCTGTCTCCCTCTCTCTGTGTGTCTCTGTCTGTCTGTCTGTCTGTCTCTAACAAAACAGTTTCATTTCCTCTCTCTTTCTGCTGTCGTCTCGCCTTTCTCTTTGCCCTTTACCTTTCGTTACGTGCTTTCAGACACATGTGTTGCAAGGATTAAATATGGGCAGAGACTGCATCCGCCCACTGCAGATTCAGCTGAAAATGTCACTGAAAGCACGTCCTGTCTCTGTGGGTCTCTTGTTCCGCCATTGGAAAGTGCTGTTGGCCTCTTCAGTTAAAGGTGTCAGTGTCAGTGTCAGTTACTGTGTCCGTGATAGATTCAGAGAAGCGTAGCGGGGAGAATTTCTCCCGGCTCCCTCGGAAACACACACACACCACACACACACCACACACAGCCGACACACGAGCACACGCACAGCACACCACACAGCACACACCACACAACACACACACACACAAAACAACAACAACAACAAAACAAAAAACAAAACAAAAA
>JABMCL010003854.1:737500-742500 GCA_018857735.1 Alviniconcha marisindica | reverse complement strand
CTCACAGGTAGCTGATTGTCTGTCTGTCTGTCCCACCTCACAGGTAGCTCATGGTCTGTCTGTTTGTCCCACCTCACAGGTAGCTGATTGTCTGTTTGTCCCACCTCACAGGTAGCTCATTGTTTGTTTGTTTGTCCCAACTCACAGGTAGCTCATTGTCTATCTTTCGCTGATGCTGTCTTATAACTAGGATCACTTTTGTCCTTCGCTGGCTGCACTGTCTTCCTTATTCCAGCCCCTCCATCCTTCGCCCTGATATAACCGCCTGGCTGACTGGGCGTTGAAACCAATTCTGTCCCCCACCTCCCACCCCCCACTCACATCTCCGTCCTCGGCTAGCACGATCGTCAACACAGCTGCAGCAGTAACGACGACGATGATGATGATGTTGATGGTGGTGACTTACTACTAATTACTACTACTACTACTACTTACTACTACTACTACTACTACTACTACTACTACTACTACTACTACTACTACGACTGATGAGAGTTCTTCAGAGCGTCCGCTTTTGGCAAACACAGAGTGCTTTACAATGATTAATGTAACACAAAACCTGGAGAAAAGATAAATAAATGTAGCGATCTCGCTCCCCCGTCCCCCCACCTCGGTCTCCCTCCCTATGACTCTCCCATCTCCCCCTTCTCGCCCCCTCCTTATCAGTACCCCCCCTCTCTTGCACCCTCTCTACCTGTCGCTACCCCCTCTCTTCCCACCGCCTCCTCTCTCCCCCATCTCTCCCTACCACTCCCCTCTCTCCCTACCACTCCCCTCTCTCCCTACCACTCCTCCTCTCTCCCTACCACTCCCCTCTCTCCCTACCACTCCCCTCTCTCCTCCCCCCTCTCTCTGTCGTTCCACGCTCTGTCTTCCCCGCTCTCTCTTTCACTCTCCCCTCTCTCCGCACCTCCCCCTCTCTCCCACTGACGTTTCTCCCTATCTCCCCCCTCTCTCCTTCCCCTGTCTGTCTACTGTTCTACGCTCTCTCTCCCCTTCTGTCTCCCTATCACTCCCCTCTCTCTCCTCCCGCTCTTTGTACTCTCTCTCTCTCCCCCTCCTCTCTATTACCCCCTCTCTCTCGCACTCTCCTCTCCCCCCACGCTCTCCCTCCCTTTTCTGCCCTCTCTCCCCTCTCTCTCCTCCCACTCTTTGACTCTCTCTCTCTCTCCCCTCCCTCTCTATTACCCCTCTCTCGCACTCCTCTCCCCCCCCACGCTCTCCCTCCCCCCCCTTTCTGCCCCTTCTCCCCCCTCTCTTGAAGGTTGGAATTAAAAGATGAAATGATGGGTTGTGTCTGACAGAGGAACGGGAGGAAACTCTAAGTCTTTAGTGGTGGAGTAAAAGGAAGCTGTTGCCCCCCCCCCCCGCCCAACACCCACACACAAACACGCCCTTCTCCCCGTCCCTGATAAACCTTGTGGTTTCTGTGGACATAAAGCACCATGTTTATATACTTACTTACGTTGGTAATTTCTGATCATCGCTGTGTTCAGGTCGGCCACAGCAAGGTGTTTGTACGGCTGAATCAAGTCCGCCAGCTGGATGAGCGCAACTCACGCCTCACGGCTCAGGTCATCACGGCCCAGGCAGGTGAGTCTCTGCCGGCCCTTCCTTGCCTTTGTTTCATTGGGTTAACGCCGAGTTGTCAGTCTCCTGAGATGTAGATGTATAGTGGCAGGTTACTTTTACCTACTCGACTTTGTCTGATTCTTCTTGTGTTCAAGGGTTCAGTACGGTTGTCTGATTCTTCTTGTGTTCAAGGGTTCAGTACGGTTATTTTTTTGTTCGGGCTTAGTGTTTGCAATCATTGTCACCCGTTATTGCTGTAGACTGTATTAAAATGGGAATAAAACATTCATTTATGCTCTTTTTAATCATAACTGTTTGGACCATGAGTGTCTTTGATTTGTAGTAGTACCGAACCAGCGGCAGATACGTCAGTCGGTCTTTGTGCTAATGATCTTCACCATTGACAAATAAAAATTACAGTTTAATCAATAAGTCAATCAATCACCTCTTCCCTGCCCCCCTCCCCCGGGGGAGAGGGAGAGAGAGAGGGAGGGAGGGGGAGAGAAGAAAAGAAAAGAGAAGAGAGAGAGAGAGAGAGGGAAGGGAAGAGAGAGAGGGGAGAGAGAGAGGGAGAGAGAGAGAGAGAGAGAGAGAGAGAGAGAGAGGAGGAGGAGGGAGGGGAGAGAGAGAGGGAGGAAAAGAGAGAGAGGGGGGGAGGAGGAGAGAGAGAGAGAGGGGGGAGAGAGAGAGAGAGGAGGGAGAGAGAGAGAGATGGAGGGAGAGAGAGGGGAAAAAAGAGAGAGAGGGGGGAAAAAAGGAGGAAAGAAGAAGAGAGAGAGAGTAGAGGGAGAGAGAGAGAGAGAGAGAGAGAGAGAGAGATCCCAGCAGGGTCGGGGTGGGGAGCGGACCCATCATATCGTTCGTTAGTTAATAATTATGTCCGTTTTCTCCGTCCAGTCATTCGCAGGTTCCTGGCCAAGCGATTTGCCGAGAGACGGCGAAAAGCTCGAGAGGAATACAGACGACAGCTGGAAGTGCAGAAGGAGATGGAGAAAGCGGAAGCTGAGCGGAGGAGAGCGGCAGAGGAGGAACAAAAACAGAGGGAGGAGGAAGAGAGGCTGAAAGAGGAGGAAGAGAGGAGGAAGAAAGCGGAGAGCGAAGGAGAGAGGGAGGTTACTGCAGGGACGGAAGAGGTTTTGGTGCACCGTCGGACGGGAAACATGACAGGGTATGCTATTTCACTTGGTTTAAACTTTTTGTTTTTGAAGTTGTTGTTTTTCTTCTCCGAAACATATGTTTATTAATTACTGAAAGCGCACCAACAGACAATAACAGAATAGTTTTGGGGAGCGTCCAGCAAATCAACTCATACTCTATTTTGGTTGATGGTTTAAACCTCGACGATCAGAGCAACGCCAGCGAATGCAGCCACCAAGCACCATCGGCACTTACACCGCCTCCAACACGACAACAGTCTTACTACAGTGTGCAACGCCCATCTTTATCTTCTCTTTCCTCCAACTCCCGTTTGGACTGTTTTTCTCCATACATCTGTTTGTCTTCGTCTGTGTCTGTCTGTCTGTCTGTCTGTCTTTGCCTCCGTCTATCCCACAGTTTGTCTATGTTTCGCTCCAAGTCTACTGTCTGCCTCTCTCTCTCTTTGTAGGCCCCCTCTCTCTCTCTCTCTCTCTGTGTCTGTCTCTCTCTGCCTCTGTCTGTCTGTCTCTGTCTGTCTCTCTGTCTGTCTCAACTGTCTGTCTCCGTGTCTGTCTGCCTTTCTCTCTCTTTGTTAGGCCCCTCGCTTTCTGTCGCTCTTCGTCTGCCCCATTTGTTTTGTCTGCCCATCTCTCTTTTTGTCTCTGTTTCTCTGTCTGTCTGTCTGTCTGTCTGTCTGTCTGTCTGTCTGTTTGTCTCGGTCTCTGCCTGCCTCCGCCTGTCTCTCTCTGTCTCTGTCTCTCTGCCTGTCTCTCTCTGTCTCTGTCTCTCTGCCTGTCTCTCTGTGTGTCTCTGTCTCTCTGCCTGTCTCTCTCTGTCTCTGTCTCTCTGCCTGTCTCTCTCTGTCTCTGTCTCTCTGCCTGTCTCTCTGTGTGTCTCTGTCTCTCTGCCTGTCTCTCTCTGTCTCTGTCTCTCTGCCTGTCTCTCTCTGTCTCTGTCTCTCTGCCTGTCTCTCTCTGTCTCTGTCTCTCTGCCTGTCTCTCTCTGTCTCTGTCTCTCTGCCTGTCTCTCTCTGTCTCTGTCTCTGCCTGCCGTAGCTTGTCTCTCTGTCTCTCTCTGTTTCTGTTTGTCTCTGTCTCTCTGCCTGTCTCTCTCTGTCTCTGTCTCTCTGCCTGTCTCTCTCTGTCTCTGCCTGCCGTAGCTTGTCTCTCTGTCTCTCTCTGTTTCTGTTTGTCTCTGTCTCTCTGCCTGTCTCTCTCTGTCTCTGCCTGCCGTAGCTTGTCTCTCTGTCTCTCTCTGTTTCTGTTTGTCTCTGTCTCTCTGCCTGTCTGTCTCTGTCTCTGCCTGTTTCTGTCTCTGTCTGTCTCTCCCATCAACTTTGATCACGCCTTCCTTAACCTCCTGTCCTGCAGGGTTCCAGCCGAGGTGCGCCAGTCTCTGGAATACCTGGATTCTGTCCTTAGCCAGTTTGTACCCGAGTCGCCATGGCAACCAGACCGCAGTTTTGACTCCGGTGACCGCAGTGATGGGGAGATGCATGGTCAGTCATTTCTTTTGCTTGGTGTTGTGTTGTGTTGTGTTGTGTTGTGTTGTGTTGTGTTGTGTGTGTGTGTGTGTGTGTGTGTGTGTGTGTGTGTGTGTGTTGTGTTGTGTTGTGTTGTGGTGTGTGTGTGTGTGTGTGTTGTGTTGTGTTGTGTTGTGTTGTGTTGTGTGTGTGTGTGTGTGTGTGTGTGTGTGTGTGTGTGTGCGTGCGTGATTTGTGTGGTGTGTTGTGTGTGTGTTGTTGTGTGTGTTGTGTGTGTGTGTGTGTGTGTGTGTGTGTGTGTGTGTGTGTGTGTGTGTGTGTAAGTTTGTGTATTACATACACTCCATCATAAGTGGTGAATATAAACTATATTGTGTAGCCCATGATCATCTTCTAGCCTGTATTACCATGAAACCAAACTACACCGCCACCACAACTACCACCGCCACCACCACCACCAACAGCAGCAGCAACAAACATCAAAAAGGAAAAAAGAGTACAGAGCCAGCCCCAAAATAACAAAACTCAAAGTTCACGTGTTGATTTTTTGGCGGACTTTTTCAACCTTTGCATTCTGCCTTGACCTTCACTGTGAGTGGTGGGTGGGGGAGTGGGGGGTGGGGAGTGGGGGGGGGGGAGTGGGGGGGGGTGGGGGTGGGGGGTGGTGGTGAGAGCAGGGAAGCATGGGGAGGAGATGGGTGGGTGGGGGGGGGGTCGAACGGGGGAGGAAGCTGGAGCAGGGGAGATGGGGGGTGAGGGGGGGCTAGAGAGAGAGAGACCACCCTGCACTTGGGCACTTCCTGTAGCA
>JABMCL010003854.1:730000-732500 GCA_018857735.1 Alviniconcha marisindica | reverse complement strand
CTCTCTCTCTCTCTCTCTCAGTCCCTCCCTCCTCCTCCCTCTAGTCTCTCGGTCACTCCTACCCCCCTCCCTCCTTTTTCTGCCCCTCCCCTTCCTTCCTCCGTCTCCATCCCTACTCTCTCTCTCTTGAGACAGGCTATTTTATACACCATACAACTCGCCCAGTCCTTCCGCGACTGCCTTCGACCCCCCTCCCCAGTTTGTTTTCTCCCCCCTCTCCTTACCGTCTTTATAAGATAAGCATTGACTGCTTCTGTTTTCTTTTCCGATACTAGTCATATGAACTGATCATATGTTCTGCTGCTCCATTTGCTCATAATATGCCCACCGTATGCTCATAATATGTAACTGAATGATGTTGGCATGTGTTCGTCTGGCGCTGTGAGCACGCTGTGTTTGTGTGGAAATTCACGTGTATAACGTTTTACTCACTCATTCATGCCTATATGTATATAAATAATGCCTGTAATTTGATGTCTGTTCATCAGTAGCTTAGCAAGGACTAGTTGTTAGACTGACAGGTTTTTGACTGAACCTAAACTACAATCCTGTCTAGTAAAATAAAGTTTTCGAGTTCGAGTTCTCTCTCTCTCTCTCTCTCTCTCTCTCTCTCTCTCTCTCTCTCTCTCTCTCTTCTCTCACACACACACACACACACCAAAGACAATAAACCATCAAAGCGTCTCTCTCTCTCTCTTGGAAAATAAAGTTTTCGAGTTCGAGTTCTCTCTCGCTCTCTCTCTCTCTCTCTCTCTCTCTCTCTCTCTCTCTCTCTCGAATTGCCGTCTTTCTCTGGCTCTCGCTCTTTTACTGAAGTTAGTCCCCCTTTCTGTCTCCACTGCCCCCCTCCCCCCTTCCTCCCCCCAGTCTGTCACTTCCGGGATTCCATTACGGCCCTTTTAGTGTCACTTGGGCTCCACTCTCGTGTGTGACTTAATCATAGTGTGATTCAGGTGCAGGATGGACTGTAGCCTACTTCTGGTGAAATTTAGCCAGTTTTGTTCGACCCCCTACCCCCTACACAAGGATAAAATACTTAGAGGTTTAGGCACGAATGTCTGTCGGACAACCTGTCTGGCTTGAAAGAACTAGAAACTGCAAACACTTAAACAGTGATATTAACAGCAGAATACGTGATTATGCGAGACAACAATCATTATGTGTGTGTGTGTGTGTGTGTGTATGTGTGTGTGTGTGTGTGTGTGTGTGTGTGTGTGTGTGTGTGTGTGTGTGTGAGAGAGAGAGAGAGAGAGAGAGAGAGAGAGAGAGAGAGAGAGAGAGAGAGAGGGTTGAAACGGCAACAGAAAACTTTCGATTGGGTTGAGTGTAGGCCTACTGACTATGCTACGGTCGCCAATCTATTTGAAAGCGAGAGAGAGAGAGAGAGAGAGAGAGAGATGAGAGATGAGAGAGAGAGAGAGAGAGGGGGGGAAGGAGGAGGAAGGAAGGAGAGAGAGAGAGAAGAGAAGAGAGAGAGGAGGAGGGAGAGAGAGGGAGGGAGGGAGAGGAGAGAAAGAGAGAGAGAGAGAGAGAGAGAGGGGGAAGGAGGGAGAGAGAGAGAGAGAGAGAGAGAGAGAGAGAGAGAGAGAGAGAGAAGGGGGGGAAGGAGGGAGGGAAGGAAGGGAGAGAGAGAGAGAGAGAGAGAGAGAGAGAGAGAGAGGAGAGAGAGAGGGGGGGGGAAGGAGGGAGGGAAGAAGGGAGAGAGAGAGAGAGAGAGAGAGAGAGAGAGAGAGAGAGGGGGGGAAGGGGAAGGAGGGAGGGAGAGAGAGAGAGAGAGAGAGAGAGAGAGAGAGGGGGGGTAAAGGAGGAGGGAGAGAGAGAGAGAGAGAGGAGAGAGAGAGAGAGAGAGAGAGAGAGAGTCATGCGTGCCGGCTGGCGTTTCCGTTGAGAACCTTTCGGAGTCAGCTGTGGCAGTTTCAATGGCCTATCACAAAGTAATAGCCAACGTTTTCGAATCGAATTTCAATTTGAAGACGTGGAATCGACCAAACGATTGGAATTCTGCTGGAATTGCTTTGTTGACGGTGACGTGATTTAAGAGAGGAGGGGTTGTATTGTTATTGACACTAGTATTCTGTTTGTCTGTCTGTCTGTCTGTCTCTCTCATAATGATTGTATTCTCGCATAATTATGTATTTTGCTGTCGATATCACTGATCAGATAGATTGGCGACCGTGACCTAGTCAGTACTGACACCCAACCCGCGGATCGAACGTTTTCTGTTGTAAGAACAGGCAACTGCCTAAAATCTTAATCCTTGTGTAATAAAGTTCCGAGTTCTGAGTTCTCTCTCTCTCTCTCTCTCTCTCTCTCTCTCCTCTCTCTCTCTCCTTTCCGTCTGTCCCCCCTCTCTCTCTCTCTGTCAAAAGTTTTGTCGCGACAAAAATATGTTTGTCGCGACAAGCATACTTTTGTCGGTCGCGACGAAAGACGTGTTTGTCGCGACAGACACGTGTTTGTCGCTACAGACACGTGTTTGTCGCGACAAAAATGATACTTG
>JABMCL010003854.1:720000-722500 GCA_018857735.1 Alviniconcha marisindica | reverse complement strand
TTTTGTTACAACCGGCTTCAGGTGCCTGTGAATTTGCATGCAAACATCTGGCGTGTCATGTCTGGAACAGATGCGAGACGTGACAAGAGAGAGAAGAAGAGAGTGCATCCAGCTAATCGGTGATAATTATGCTGGGAACTTGTAGGGCGTTTCTCTGTCCGCCCCACTGTGAAGTTGTTCCTCTGGATTCTACCCGCTGTGGGGGCACTGCCAACGCAGATAGTAAGGTGCCCTTCTGTTGAGAATCCAGAGCTGACAAATGCTCTCCTTTTACAGCCCGTGTTCTCCCTTTACAGCCAGGATTGGGTCAGAATATAGCCACGCATGCTTCGCCCACTGCCAGACTAATTTCTTCCTTGTCAAGGTAATTATTTGGACCCGTTCCCCGGTTCAATCACCTTTTTTTTCTTCTCCAAATCCTCTTTCTGTTTTTTAAGTGTTAGTTTTGGCTGAGAAAGTGTTCCGAGTGGGCCTGCGGAATAAAATAGGTCACTGACTCTGCTTACAGTGAGTCACAAGCGACGGATACTGAGAAGCAGGTTCTGGTAGTCAGTGCCCACGGCCGAATATAAATATCCTAGGCCGTACCTAAACATGCGCATTGATAGACAGATTGGGTCGTCGTGGCTGGTTTTGAACGTTGTAATTGACGGTGAATTAGACAAAGGTGTGATTTAGTGACTGGTCACTGGTGTAAGAGGATTTTGAAAGTCAGTGTGATTCCATTCGTCCTGAAGTGACCCTCTGAGGTTGACGGGGCGTCAACCAACCAACCTACCAACAAACGAACGAACAAACAAACAAACAAACAAACAAACAAACTAACAAACTACCAATCTCTCAGTGTCTGCTGAGCGTCCTCCGTCTTTGTGTCAGTCCTGCGCCTGAATAATACTGATCCTTGCCATCTGGCGTGGCAGCTTCCAAGTTCCGTTTTAGTTCCTTCCTTCTGTCAGTGAAAACTGCTCTGCTCCGCGCGGCTACGCCCCCCGAGTTTCGCCGGCTGAGGCCTGGGAAAGAAGGTGGGCAGGAATGCGCCTCACACTCACTGAGCTGAGTAGCTAGATAGCTCAGTCAGTGCCCACACTACATCACGGCCTAGCTGACTTAGACTGGCTGCCATGCTCTCAGGCAGCCTGGGAGGTGGGCTACACTTGCTGCATGCACACCTTTCCGACGCTTGGGGGTACCGACAGGGCCGAGGGTGGGGGGAGGGGTAGGCTGGGGCGTGCGGAGCTGGGGTGGGGGTAGGGGGTTGAGGGAGAACGCCTGGAGACGACAATGGGGGAGTGGGGGGTGGGGGGAGGGGGAAGGAGGGGAGTCTGCAGAAAGAGTGAGTGAGATGGGGAGTGGGGGGTGGGTGGGTGGGGGGCGGGGGGGAAGTCTTGTGAAAGACAAAGGCCACAAAACGGCGGGCAGTAAACTGTAAACAGTAAACTGCCCGCTTTATGCAAAGAGAGAGAGAGAGAGAGAGAGAGAGAGAGAGAGAGAGAGAGAGAGAGAGAGAGAGAGAGAGAGAGACAGACAGACAGACAGACAGACAGACAGACAGACAGACAGACAGACAGACAGACAGACAGACAGACAGACAGAGAAGGGGGAGTCCAGAGAAAGCCGAGAAAGACTGAGTGAGATGGGGGAAGGGGAGAGATAAGGGGAGTCCGGCAGACAAAGACAGAGTGTGTGAGATGAGGGGGTGGGGGGGGGGGAGAGAGAAGGGGGGTTCCAGAGAAAGACAAAGACTGGGTGATATGGGGCGGGGTGGTGGTGGTGGTGGTGGTGGTGGTGGGGGGGGGGGGGGGTTCTGGAGAACGACTGCCGAAAGCGAGAGACTACGGGGAAGGAAAGGGTTGCGAGAGGTCTGTAAAGTTCACAGTTTCCATCAGTGGGTTAAGTGAGAAGCCGAGAGGACTACGAAGGTGTGGGGCCAAAGCCTTTACCGCCGCCACTGTCAGTGAAGCCTACAAGTGCAAGCGGCGTTATTGACGCCGCCGGTAACAACTAGCCGGCGCGCCATGTTGGTCAAGATGACAGCTGACGTCTTCACTGAACGACAAGCCGGGACTTCCATACAGTGTAGAGGGCTGGTCTGTTTGGTGTTGCTGAGGTGTGCGGGGCTGAGAGAGAGAGAGAGAGAGAGAGAGAGAGAGAGAGAGAGAGAAGAGAGAGAGAGAGAGAGAAGAGAGTTTCTTTCTTTTTCTTGGGGGGGGGGGGGGGGGTGAGTGGGCTGGGAGACAGGTGTGTGTGTGTGTATGTGTGTTTGTGTGTGTGTGTGTGTGTGTGTATGTGTGTGTGTTTCGGTTTGTGTGTTTGTGTGTGTGTGTGTGTGTGTGTGGGGGGGGGGGGGTAGTTTGTGTATGTGATTTATGTTGTGTGTGTGTTGTGTGGGGGGGGTGTGGGGTGTGTGTGTGTGTGTGTGTGTGTCAGTGTACTTGTGGGGGTTAGAGAGAGAGAGAGAGAGAGAGAGAGAGAGAGAGAGAGAGAGAGAGAGAGAGAGAGA
>JABMCL010003854.1:707500-715000 GCA_018857735.1 Alviniconcha marisindica | reverse complement strand
ACCACTGTCAGTGTCAGGTCGGTGTGAAATACCACTGTCAGTGTCAGGTGCGGTGTGAAATACCACTGTCAGTGTCAGGTCCGGTGTGAAATACCACTGTCAGTGTCAGGTCCGGTGTGAAATACCACTGTCAGTGTCAGGTGCGGTGTGAAATAACCCACTGTCAGTGTCAGGTGTGGTGTGAAATACCACTGTCAGTGTCAGGTCCGGTGTGAAATACCACTGTCAGTGTGAGGTCCGGTGTGAAATACCACTGTCAGTGTGAGGTCCGGTGTGAAATTAAAATGCCACTGTCAGTGTGAGATTTGCGGCGGTCACAGGCAGGACTCAACCCAGTGGGTACGTGGTCTTTGTAAATACAAAAACCTGAAACGAGAATGACTGCTAGCGTTCTAAAAACCGTAGTTTTTCGCCGTTTAATTGTTGTTTAAGTGTCGTTTTGTAGCTTGATAAAGGGGATTACCCCGAAAATTTGTATGTAGTATTTTGTCCCAATAAATAGCGTTATTTTGAACGTTTTGTGTGTTTGGATCGTTATAGATACGGTGTGAAATACCACTGTCGGTGTGAGATTTGTGGCACTCACTGACAGGCTGGACTCAACCCAGCGGGTACGTGGTCTTTATATATAGATCAGATACGGTGTGAACTACATATCACTGTCAGTGTGACGATTTACGGCGGTCACACTGGTGGGACTCATCCCTGTGTGTACGTGGTCTTTTTCAGATACGGTGTGAAATACCACTGTCAGTGCGATATTCACGGCAGTGACGGTGGGTCTGTGACCTTTTAGATTTCCACGGTGTGAAATATCACTGTCAGTGCGATATTCACGGCAGTGACGGTGGGTCTGTGGTCGTTTAGATGTGCGTACGGTGTGAAATATCACTGTCAGCGCAAGATTTACGGCAGTGACGGTGGGTTTGTGACCTTTTAGATTTCCACGGTGTGAAATATCACTGTCAGTGCGATATTTACGGCAGTGACGGTGGGTCTGTGGTCGTTTAGATCTGCATGGTGTGAAATATCACTGTATCCGTCTGTTTTCGACCACGTGAGCCTGACTGAGAGGGCTGGAGATTGTGCAGTCATAATTATGGTCTCCAATGTCTGTATTAACTGGTAACATTCCAAGAACGAGCTTTTGAAAGGCCGGAGAAAAAGAGAGAAAAGAGGGAGAGAGAGAGGTGGTGGTGGGGGGGGGAGCTGGAGGAGGGCAGAGAGAAGAGATGAGAAGGGAAGAGAAGAGAGCAAAGGGAGAGGGGGGAGGGGAAGAAGGGGGGAGAGAGAGAGAGGAGGAGAGGTAGAGGAGGAGGGGAAGAGAGGGAAAGAGAGAGAGAGAGAGAGAGAGAGAGAAGGAGAGAGAAGAGAGAAGGAAGAGAGAGAGGAGAGAGTGGAGTGGGAAGAGGGGGGGGGGAGAGAGAGGGGCGGGTGGAGGGGGGAAGAGAGAGAGAGGAGAGGGGGGAGAGAGAGAGAGGGAGAGAGAGAGAGAGAGGAGAGAGAGGAGAGGAGAGGGAGGAGAGAGAGAGAGAGAGAGAGAGAGAGGAGAGAAGAGAGAAAGAAGGAGAGAGAGAGAGGAGAGAGAGAGAGAGACAGAAGGAGAGAGAGAAAGGGAGGGGGAGGAGGAGAGAGAGGGAGAAGAGGGAGAGAGAGAGAAGGAGGAGAGAGAGAGAGAGAGGAGAGGGGAGAGAGAGAGAGACGAGAAAGAATGGGAGAGAGAGAGAGACAGAGAGGGAGAGGGAGAGAGAGAGGAGAGACGGAGGAGGAGAGAGAGAGTGAGAGAGAGGAGAGAAGGAAGGGAGAGAGAGAGAGAGGGAGAGGAGAGAGAGAGAGAGAGAGAGGGGAGGGAGGAGAAGAAAGTGGAGAGAGAGGAGGAGAGAGAAGAAAAGGCAAAAGGAGAGAGGGAGAGGAGGGAGAGAGAGAGGGAGAGGAGAGGGAGGAGAGAGAGAGAGATAGAGGGAGGGAGGGAGAGAGAGAGAGGGAGAGAGGAGGAGAGAGAGAGAGAGAGAGAGAGAGAGAGAGAGAGAGAGAGAGAGAGAGAGAGAGAGAGAGCTTGACCTTTTCTCATCAGCTAATGAGTCTGAAATGGGCGCGATCTGCAAGTGATAGGGAAGGAACTGGGGAGGACATTTTGTTTGCTCATCCGGACACGCCGCAGTCTCTGCAGAATGTACGGAGATGCTCCACACCAGGCACTGAGACGGTTTCGGAAGCAAAGTAATTATTATGGTGATAACCTTGTTTTCTTCCTGGTTTGTTCTGTTCGTTTGCTTTTGGTGTCTTTTGTTTCGCGGCCTGCTGCAGGAGGGGAGGTGTGGGAGGGGGGAGGAGGGGGAGGAGGAGGAGGGAGGAGAGAGAGAGAGAGAGAGAGAGAGAGAGAGAGAGAGAGAGAGAGAAGAGAGAATGTGTATTTGTGTTTGTGTGTGTGTGTGTGTGTGGTGTGTGTGTGTGTGTTTTTCTCCTCTGGCATGTGTGTGGTGTGTGTGGGGGGTGTGTGTGTTGTGTGTGTGTGTGAGAGAGAGAGAGAGAGAGAGAGAGAGAGGAGAGAGAGAGAGAGAGAGAGAGAGAGAGAGAGAGAGAATCGAACCCGCAACGTCTTGATCTCAGATGCAGTCCCTTCACCACTGATACCCCCCACCCCCCCCCCTTCCCGCCCACTCCACTTTGCGTGTCGTGCCTGCGAGAGCAGCAAAAGACGATGGCCGCGACAGTCGCCATGCAGCAAGTCTCCTGCATGCACGCACGTGCACTCACAGTCCGGGCAAGCTGCATGGGCTTAGTGCCATGGGTAACTAGAGATGGGCGCTAGCTTTACAGACTCCTGCCCCCCCCCTCCCCCCTGCAGAACCCCTCCCCCCCCTCCCCTCGTCCCCCACTTCCTACCGTGGTACCGTAGTCCGGCACCACCATCGTGGCTTGACCTTGCTGGTTCTCATCGGACTTGGTAGTGGGAGAGGCTCGGTGCGGCTGATGTGTGATGTATTGATTAACGGTTGTACAGGCGGTTGGAGGGGTCGAAGTGAAATGATGGGAGGAGGAGGAGGAGGAGAGGAGGAGGGTGGCGGATGTGGGGGTTGGGGGCGACTAGGGTGGTGTGTGGGGGTGGTGGTGGGGGTGGGCGTGTGTGTGTGTGTGTGTGTGTGTGTGTGTGTGTGTGTGTGTGTGTGTGTGTGTGTGTGTGTGTGTGTGTGTGTGGTGTGTTGGGTGTGAGTGTGATGAGAGAGAGAGGGGAGAGAGAGAGAGGAGGGAGAGAGAGAGAGAGAGAGAGAGAGAGAGAGGAGAGAGAGAGAGAGAGAGAGAGAGAGAGAGAGAGAGAGAGAGAGAGAAGGGAACGTGTGGTTATGTGTGCGCGCGTGCTTGCCGCGTTTGTGAGTGTGCGCATGTGTGTGGGTGCCTACATTATGTGTGACAATGTGTACACGGTTTGTTTGTTTGTGTGTGTGTGTGTGTGCGCGCGCGCGTCTGTGTGTGTGTGTGTGTGTGTGTGTGTGTGTGTGTGTGTGAGAGAGAGAGAGAGAGAGAGAGAGAGAGAGAGAGAGAGAGAGAGAGAGAGAGAGAGAGAGAGACGTACACGTGTGTGCATAGGTTTGAGCGTTTTACAAGACTGGTTGACACCTGCATAGCCTAAGGATGGTTGGTAGCTTGCGTTGTTCAGGAAGCTTCACTGTCCTGCATGACAACAGTGTGGCTGGTTCCAGACGGTGTAACTGCCACAGGATCTGCGTCACTCAGCAGGAGTCGTCGTCACCGGTGATCATGACAGCGTGACAGGCAGTGACGCACACATCGACCGACTGACTGTAGACTGTCGGGTGTCCTGTCAAAAACCCAACTGAAGATATCCCGCTCCCGCAAGGAATTCAGTGCTGTGTCTCTAATCACTACCTTTCCGAGGAGAGAATACACTGAGATGTGTTACAGGTAGGGGTGGTGGGGGTTGGGGGGGGGGGGGGGGAGGTATTGAGAGTTGGAGCTGTGAGAGGTTGAATGTACGTAATCAGCTTTCGGTTCTTTATAGGCTTCTTTTAATCCTTCTTCTGGATTTTTATGACCTCCAAATGCACCCATTCGGTAAGATCTCTCTCTCTCGTTGTCTCTCTGTTCTCTCTCGTTGTCTCTCTGTTCTCCCTCGTTGTCTCTCTGTTCTCTCTCGTTGTCTCTGTGTTCTCTCTCGTTGTCTCTGTGTTCTCCCTCGTTCACTCTGTCTCTGTTCTCTCCCTGTCCCTCTCTGTGCGTCTTTATTGACGTGTAGATTAGCAGGGACAGATTGTAAGAATAGGTAACTACCTAAACTCTTAATCCTTGTGTAATAAAGTTCTGAGTTTTGTTATCTCTCTCTCCCCCTCCCCCCTTCTCCGCCCTCTCTCTCTCTGTGTCTCTGTTCTCTCTCACTCTGTCTGCCTCTGTCTCTCTCTCTCTCTGTCTGTGTCTGTCTGTCTGCCTCTCTATCTCTGTTTCTCTGTCGCCGTCTCTCTATCTCTGTCTCTCTGTCGCCGTCTCTCTCTGTGTGTCTGTCTCTGTCTGTCTGTCTGTCTGTCTGTCTGACTGTCTCTCTGTCTCTGTCTCTCTCTCTCACCACACACACACACACACACACACAACCACACACACACAACAATGCACAGACACATGCATGCATGCACCACACACACACAGTACACCACACACACACACACACGCACGCGCGCCGACAACACACACACACACACACACACACACACACACCACACACACACACACACACAGTGTTTTTCCTCCTCCTCCCTGCAGCTATCGTTGTGGCGATGATTGTGATGGTCTGAACCAATCGGTCCTCAACACTGCCCTGCAGCAAATCCTGAGTTGTTTGTACTCCACACAGGACGACGTGCACCGCCGTCCTGGTGCCCCAAACCTCAGGGCTCACCAAGACAACTTGGTCACGAATTCAGTGACGGGTCGACGCCTCCAGCTCCCCGAAGGATGCATGTCCATCCGGCCAGACTGGTGGTCAGTGGTCATCTCTGGGGAGTTGATGGGGGGACATACAGTACGTCCAGCAAAGGGTGAAAGATCGTATCGTGTGGACAGCTGCAGAAATTTCCGGTCGGTGTGTGTGGATAACGGCACATCGGAAAACCACAAAATGACGTAGAAGCTGACGTTTGTTTTTAGTTTTTAGTTTTTAAAACTGTTGGTGAGGATGCATGCGGGTAGCGGAGTCTAAGAGAGAAAGAGAGAGAACGGGAGGAGGGTGGGTGGGCTGGGGTCTGAGATGGGTTGGTGCATTGAGTGAAGGAGGAGGGAGGGATGGAGGGGAGGCGAGTGTAGAGGGGAGAGAGAGAGAAGAGAGAGAGAGAGAGAGAGAGAGAGAGAGAGAGAGAGAGAGACACACACACACACACACACACACACACACACACACAAACACACACACACACACACACAGAAACAGAGACATAGAGACAGAGAGATCAGAGAGAGAGAGAGAGAGAGACACACACACACACACACACACACACACACACACACACACACACACACACACACACACACACACACACACACACACACACAGAGGGTCTATGTGTCTGTGCACGTGCGCGCCAACGAAAAGAACAGCACTGCCATAACTGACTCGTCCTCTGTTAGAATCGTCACTCATTCATACTGCCAACCATTCCGAGCTGTCCGGTCTAACGGAGATCCTCAGTCAGTGGACAAATGAACCTGACAAAATAGGGTATCACCCCGCAAGGAAAAACACAAAGGCGTATCAGGGTGTAAAATGTGAACTAACACAGAATGAACCAGCAGAAGGCCAAGGCAGTCCGGCGTAAGCCCAACGCTTGTGCCAGTTCCTGGTCTGTCTTTTCGCGTTTTTTCTCTCCCGTGACCTCATTTCCAGCCCCGAGACCGAGAAGCAGAAAGGCGCACGTGCATAGCCCTCGCCCCGAATCGATTGACAGTCCTTGCCACAGGCGCCAGTGAAACAAACACTTGCACAAGGCGATTGTCTTCGGTGTGAAGCTCGCTCCCTTTCTCTGCGAAGGGCGAGTTGGACAGGCTGTTGCGGAGCCGCTGCTCGGGCCGGTTGCGTGGCGCGACTGTGGATGCGGAAGACAGTGAGCTGTGTTCACTCCAGTCCACGGCCATGCGACAACTGGTGTAACTGTTGCCACGCCAGAGGAGGAAGGGCTTTGGGTTTCGGATTTTTAAATTTTTATTTTATTTTAACTTTGTTGTTGTTGTTGTTGTGTGTGCGCGTGTATGTGTGTGTTTGTGTGTGTGTGTGTGTGTGTGTGTGTGTGTGTGTGTGTGTGTGTGTGTGTGCGTGTGTGTGTGTGTGTGTGTGTGTGTGTGTGTGTGTGTGTGTGTGTGTGTGTGTGTGTGTGTGTGTGTGTTCGTGTCACTTATCACACCACCGGCTGTCCTGATGCCCTCTGGCGATGTGTCCATCTGGAGATGAAGATGCAAATTACTATCTGGCCGGCAGCGTCTCTGTAACGTTGTGCCGGCTCCGTTAGATAATGCAGCCTGTAGTGCAGGGCGGCAAGACGGGAGCAGCTTGGTTCTAGCGTTCATCCTGCTGCATCACACCGCCATGCCTCGGGTCCTCGGCACCAGTACCTAGCTCGTGATCTCGGGACCAGCGGCATTAGTCCTCTGCATTAGTATTCCCAGCACGTACTCGCTCACCCAGCCTCATTGGTGTCTTTGGGATTCGCATTCCGAGCTCGTTCTCCCAGGACAAGCCTCATTGTTGTTCTTCTGCATTAGTATTCCGAGCTCTTGCTCTAAGAACAAGCCTCGTTGTTGTTCTCTGCATTAGTATTCCGAGCTCGTTCTCCCAGGACAAGCCTCATTGTTGTTCTTCTGCATTAGTATTCAGAGCTCGTGCTCTAAGAACAAGCCTCGTTCTCTGCATTACTAGTCCGAGCTCTTGCTCTAAGAACAAGCCTCGTTGTTGTTCTCTGCATTACTAGTCCGAGCTCTTGCTCTAAGAACAAGCCTCGTTGATGTTCTCTGCATTAGTATTCCGAGCTCGTTCTCTCAGGACAAGTCTCGTTCTGTTCGTTGGTATTCCGAGCTCGTGCTCTAAAAACAAGCCTCGTTGTTCTCTGTATTACTAGTACGAGCTCGTGCTCTAAAAACAAGCCTCGTTCTCTGCATTAATTAGTATCCCGAGCTTGTGCTCTAAGAACAAGCCTCATTGATGTCCATTGGATTGGTGTTCTGCTTCCGGCAACAAGTCAGATTCTCATGCCTTCTGCGTCATCAGTCTTCGCGCTCTGTAAAGTCACGTCACAGTTTCGTGTGTTCTGCATCAGTAGTCCTCATTGATGGCTCTTGCTCCCTTTACAGTCACAGGTTTGCGTGTTCTGTATTAGTAGTCATCGTTCTCTGTAAAGTCAGAGTCTCGTGTGTTCTAGATCAGTAGTCCTCATTGATGGCTCTTGCTCCCTTTACAGTCACAGGTTTGCGTGTTCTGTATTAGTAGTCATCGTTCTCTGTAAA
>JABMCL010003854.1:700000-702500 GCA_018857735.1 Alviniconcha marisindica | reverse complement strand
GTCTGCGTGGGTGTCTGGGTGTCTGTCTCTTTATCTCTCTGTCCTGGGTGTCTGTCTCGTTAAATATTCTGCGTGGGTGTCGGCGGGTCTGTCTCTAAACTCACTGGGCGCCCTGGGTAGTCGGGTGGTCTGGGGCTCGTTTATATCTTTTGTCTGCGTGGGTGTCTGGGTGTCTGTCTCTTTATCTCTCTGGTCCCGCTGGGTGTCTGTCTCGTTTTTATGCGGGGTGTCTCGGTGTCTGTTTTTCTCTCTGTCTGCATGGGTTTCTCGGGGGTCTGTCTCGTTTTTCTCTTTTTGCGTGGGTTTCTGGGTGTCTGTCTCGTTTTTCTCTCTGCGCTGGGTGTCTCGGTGTCTGTCTCATTATCTCTGTGTGGGTGTCTCGATGTCTGTCTCTTTATCTCTCTGTCTGCGTGGGTGTCTCGGTGTCTGTCTCTTTATTTCTCTGTCTGCCACGGTGTGGGTGTCTCGGTGTCTGTCTCTATCTCTCTGTCTGTGTGGGTGTCTCGGTGTCTGTCTCTGTATCTGCGTGGGTGTCTCGGTGTGTATCTCTTTGTCTGCTGGGAGTCTCAGTGTCTGTCTCTCTTTGGGGCTGCGTGGGTGTCTCGGTGTGTGTCTCTCTATCTTCGTGGGTATCAGTCAGTTTCAGTGTCTCCGTCTCTCTGTCGGGTGTACTTACTTACTTACTTACTTACTTACTTACTTACTTACCCTCTCTCCGTCTCTGCGTCGGTGTTTCACTGTCTAGTCTCTCACCGTCTGTTGGTGTCTCAGAGTGTCTGCGGGTGTCTGCCCAATGTCTGTCTGTCTGTCTGCTGCCAAAAGCCGCGTCACGTGGTTGACGGACTGCTACAGCGCGGATCTCGCTGAGTTGGGACAGCGCCGTTACGTCAGGCATGCTTTATGCAAACTGGGGCGTGTCGAGGAGCGTCAGTACATCTCTACGAGCCAAAACCGGCGAGCTCGATATCAGCCCTTCTCAGAGAGGAGAGAGAAGAGAGTAGTGTGTGATGTGTGTGTGTGTGTGTGTAGATGTGATGATGTGTGTAGGTGTGTGTAGTGAGATGTGAGAGAGAGAGAGAGAGAGAGAGAGAGAGAGAGAGAGAGAGAGAGAGAGAGAGAAGAGTTATACAAGATTTCAGACAAGACTAGACAGCGCAAGACTGATAAATGTAAAAAAAAAAAAAAAAAAAAAAAAAAAAAAAAAAAAAAAAAAAAAAAAATAAATTCAAATTACAGGCATTATTTATATACGTATAGGCATGAATGAGTAGTGAAACGTTATACATGAAATTTCCACACAAAACATAGCGTGTCACAGCGCCAGATGAACACATGCCATACATCATTCAGTTACATATTATGAGCATACGGTGAGCATATTATGAGCAAATGAAGCAGCAGAACATCTGATCAGTTCATATGACTGAGAGATTGAATTGATTGATTGATTTAATCTCACGGGAAGATATTACACGAAGAGACTAATATCAGAGACTGAAGAAGAGAGAGAAGAGAGAGAGAGAGAGAGAGAGAGAGAGAGAGAGAACTCGAAAACTTTCTTTTACAAGGATTGTAGTTTAGGTTCAGTAAAATATCTGTCTAACAAGTAGTCTGACAAGAGAGAGAGAGAGAGAGAGAGAGAGAGACAGACAGACAGACAGACAGACAGACAGACAGACAGACAGACACTGAGACAGACAGACAGACAGACAGACAGAGCTGGTAAGTGCAGGGGGTGGCGGTGGGGGAGGGGAGAGAGAGAGCGACTAAAATTGAAAACATGCACTATGTTGAACTGCAACCTCGCATCACCACGCAGGTTTATTTCCTCCCGAAATACCTGCCGTATCTGCAGCTGAGTGTCCTGACAGGTAAAGACATAACTTGCTTTGGCTGCTCGTTCGGCCCGGATAAACACGTAGCCGGCTACACGTACGGTACGCCAGCCGAGACTGACACAGACTGTAGACTCTGACATCACGGGCTGCCGGCGGAGTCTGACAGGAAAACGAGAGCTCCGGCTGCTTCCCGAACTCGCCGATAGAGGGCGGTAGTGCCGCTACACCGAGGACTCCAGCTGCTGGTGTACAGATACTATCGGCCGCTTCCGTCCCTGTCGGGCACCTTCATTCCGGATTTATAGCCCCGTATCTCCCATCGGACAATCCTGAGTAAAACCGACACCGTCTGTGTGTCTCTGTGTTAACCTGCTTCCGTCTCCGTTTTTTGTCGGATTGTTTCAGGCACGCGCGTCACGTGACGCCGGCGGATATCTTTCTTTGTGTGTGTGTGTGTGTGTGTGTGTGTGTGTGTGTGTGTGTGTGTGTGTGTGTGTGATGTGTGTTTCGCGTGCGCACGCTCACAAACACCACTGTCACACATACACACACACAGACGCCAGAGTGCACACATGTGATACTCAGACACATCATGCCCGCCACACACCACACACACACACACACACACACACACACACACACACACACACACACACACCACA
>JABMCL010003854.1:680000-697500 GCA_018857735.1 Alviniconcha marisindica | reverse complement strand
ACTGCATGTGGCCTGCTGGTGTTGTTGTGTGGCCTGTTGTTGTTGTTGTGTGGCCTGTTGTTGTTGTTGTTGTGGCCTGTTGTTGTTGTTGCGGCCTGTTGTTATTGCGGCCTGTTGTTGATGTTGTTTTGGCCTGTTATTATTGTTGTTGTTGTTGGTGGTGGTGGTGGTGTGGCCTGTTGTTGTTGTTGCCTGTTGCTGTTGTTGTTGTTGCCTGTTGTTGTTGTGGCCTGTTGTTGTTGTTGTTGCGGCCTGTGTTGCTGTTGTTGTTGTGGCCTGTGTTGCTGTGTGGCCTGTGTTGCTGTTGTTGTTGTGGCCTGTGTTGCTGTTGTGTTGTGGCCTGTGTGCTGTTGTGGCCTTGTTGCTGTTGTTGTTGTGGCCTGTGTTGCTGTTGTTGTTGTGGCCTGTGTTGCTGTTGTGTGCCTGTGTTGCTGTGTGTTGTGGCCTGTGTTGCTGTTGTTGCCTGTGTTGCTGTTGTTGTTGTGGCCTGTGTTGCTGTTGTTGCCTGTGTTGCTGTTGTTGTTGTGGCCTGTGTTGCTGTTGTTGCCTGTGTTGCTGTTGTTGTTGTGGCCTGTGTTGCTGTTGTTGCTGTGGCCGTGTTGCTGTTGTGGCCTGTGTTGCTGTTGTTGTTGTGGCCTGTGTTGCTGTTGTGGCCTGTGTTGCTGTTGTTGTTGTTGCCTGTGTTGCTGTGGCCTGTGTTGCTGTTGTGGTTGTGGCCTGTGTTGCTGTTGTTGTTGTGGCCTGTGTTGCTGTTGTGGCCTGTGTTGCTGTTGTTGTTGTGTTGTTGTGGCCTGTGTTGCTGTTGTTGTTGTGGCCTGTTGTTGTTGCGGCCTGTTGTTGTTGCGGCCTGTTGTTGTTGCGGCCTGTTGTGGTTATTGTGGCAAGTTGTTGTTGTTGTGGCCTGGTGTTGTTGTGGCTTTTGTCGTGTTGTCGGTGTCAGTCCGGTTGTTGCTGTAGTCGTCGTTTTCTTCTTTTTTCGCATCCGTTCTCCCCCTCCCCCTCCTGCTGTTATTTTTCTTCTTCGCCCTGCTGTAACCGTCCTTTTACTGAGCTGTCACGTCTTTGGTTGTTGTCACATATAGCGGATGTGACGTCATCGGGTCAGTGTTTACGAGGAATGCTTGCATCTGGGTTTTTCCTTCAGGCGTGTGCCAGTCATTGTAACGAGCCCCAAAGATTACGGCAAAAACTCATAAGCATTTACTTTAAGTATTATTCAGCTTTGCTTCTCTGTGGGTAGTGTTCGGCTTTGGTTGTCTGTTCTGAGTGTTTGGGTTGTCTGTTCTGAGTGTTTGGGTTGTCTGTACTGAGTGTTTGGGTTGTCTGTACTGAGTGTTTGGGTTGTCTGTGCTGAGTGTTTGGTGTGTCTGTACTGAGTGTTTGGTTGTCTGTACTGAGTGTTTGGGTTGTCTGTACTGAGTGTTTGGGTTCTCTGTGCTGAGTGTTTGGGTTGTCTGTGCTGAGTGTTTGGTTGTCTGTACTGAGTGTTTGGTTGTCTGTACTGAGTGTTTGGGTTGGGTTGTCTGTACTAAGCGTTTGGGTTGGGTTGTCTGTACTAAGTGTTTGGGTTGTCTGTACTGAGTGTTTGGTTGTCTGTACTGAATGTTTGGGTGGTCTGTACTGAATATTTGTGTTGTCTGTTCCGAGTGTTTGGGTTGTCTGTACTGAGTGTTTGGGTTCTCTGTGCTGAGTGTTTGGTTGTCTGTACTGAGTGTTTGGTTGTCTGTACTGAGTGTTTGGGTTGTCTGTACTAAGTGTTTGGGTGGTCTGTACTGAGTGTTTGTGTTGTCTGTTCCGAGTGTTTGGGTGTCTGTGCTGAGTGTTTGGGTTGTTTGGGTGGTCTGTACTGAGTGTTTGGGTTCTCTATGTCTCACAGGTGAAGACGATGATTACCAAGACGCCTCCAGCACCAACGTCATCTTTTTACCCATCGACGACACGCGCAGCAATGACGGATGACGACGACGACGACTACCAAGACGCAGCCTCTCGCTCCCCAGAGCAGCTAACATCCGCAGCGATGCACCGCAAGCACAACCATCACCACCACCACCAACAGCAACAACACCAGCAGCAGCATCCCCAGCAGCAGCATGCCTACCACCCCCACGACCTGGCGTTGGACCCGGCCGGCCGCACAACCTTCCCCCCCTCGCCCAGAGAAATGTACTCGCACCAGATGGGGTACAGCCCGACGACACCCAACGGTCACCAGGTAACTGTGACTGACCGGTATACTGGGGCACACGCCCAAGCACGAAAGACGACACCCAACGGTCACCAGGTAACTGTGACTGACCGGTATACTGGGGCACACGCCCAAGCGCGAAAGACGACACCCAACGGTCACCAGGTAACTGTGACTGACCGGTATACTGGGGCACACGCCCTAGCACGAAAGACGACACCCAACGGTCACCAGGTGACTGTGACTGACCGGTATACTGGGGCACACGCCCTAGCACGAAAGACGACGGCAGTGATCATGTGCACATAGTTACAATATCTGCACATAGTTATTAGGAATTTTGTCTCCACACGATTGTAATTATGTCGTTTTGATGCAAGTAGGCCGTTGGAAGCAGCACGAAAAGACCATAATTACCGTTATGTGCATATGATTAGCAGTTTCGTGCTTTTGACGCATTGAAGCCGTAGAAACCAGGCGTCAAAAGACATATAATACTAATTATATAGATATGATTATATGATTAGTAATTATATTGAACTAACCCTTCCTTTCCTCACCCAATGGCTTACTAGCGTCAGAAGCACACAATTACTAATTATCACAGACAACGCATGCGCGAAGGACAGCCAGTCAATTCGGCGGACGGTCCTATTTCTCGCGAACGATTTTCTGTGCGGCAGTTTTGTCCTTGAAAACTCGTCCCTGAAGTTCCCCTAGGGGGCATCTTGACATCTTGAATTTTCCTGTGGATTGAATTCAGTGACAAATTCGCCCTCGTCAAAAATTGCGCGAAGGCGTCCGCAACTGCCATTGCTACCAAGAAAAAGTAAATGCTGACAATTAAGCCTGCAAATGCGTACCTATCCCGTTGACATAATTGTGATTATGTACTTTTGACTCCAGTAGCCCGTTGGAAACAGCACGACAGGCACATAGTTACTGTATTATTATTTGCCGATAATTACTAGTTATGTTAATTACTAGTTATGTTAATGACTAATTATGTGCCTTTGAAGCAAGTAAACCATTAACTGTGAGTCAAAATAGAAAATTAGTAAGTATGTATACAGAATGACTCATTTGGTCTTTTGACGCTAGTAAGCCGCCATACAGCGGTTTATGACATCCTTCAAGCAACCACTGCCACAACTGGTTACGCCATGGGTGCCTGACAAGCTGTCAACTAACTGACTTTTTTTTTGGGGGGGGGGGGGCTTTGCCGAATGGCGGTAAGTTTGTAAGCACGCTGTAGGCTTTAATACGAATTACATCCGGCCTAGTTTCTCTTACAGTCGTTCTCAATGGGTACCCCAGATCAAATGAAACTAAAATCGCTGGAAGCACGACGGAGCTACCTGGGGAAGACAGGTGCGCGGGGATAAGGATTGCTCCGTCAGGGGCGTAAACCAGATACCGCAGTATTGGGTGCCGGAAAGCGAGGGAACTGTGTTTGAACGATATCGGAAAGCGAGGGAAGGGTGCCGGAAAGCGAGGGAAGGGTGCCGGAAAGCGAGGGGGTGTTCGGAAAGCTAAGGAGCGAGGGAATGGTACCGGAAACCGAGGGAACGGCGTTTGAACGGTATCGGAAAGCGAGGGAAGGGTGCCGGAAAGCGAGGGAAGGGTGTCTGAACGGTGTCGGAAAGTGAAGGAATGGTGCCGGAAAGCGCGGGAAGGGTGTCTGAACGGTGCCGGAAAGTGAGGTTTGGAGTGTGTGGTGTGGGCCGGGTAACGGTGGTGTGAGAGGGTGGAGTGCAAACTCCAGTCACTGGTTTACGACATCCTCCCTCCAACCATTGTCATAGCTGATTACGCCGTAGGTCTCCGAAAACTGTCAGCTAACGGACAGTTTTTCGTCGGTGCTCAAATGACAGCAAGTTTGTAACAGACCACTCAAAATATGTCAGGGGTTTCTGTTTTAACCTTTTGATCAAAAGGTCATGGGTTCGAATCCCCGCAGGAGCGGCGGGAGAATTTTCTTCTCCAATGTCAACATTCTGTGCTGACTCTTATTTCTGTATCCGTTCCACCCCCGTGTTACCGCAGTAGCACGTAAAAGACCCCGGTCATTCTGCCAAAAGTGCAGGTGGCAGGTTACAGCTAAACACGCATGCACCTTACGTATATGGCTTTGCATGAAGTGACATGGTGCATGGATGTATGGTGTACACAAAACACGCCGAGATGGCAGCAGTTTCATGTGGCACCAGCCATGCCAGCGATGTAAGTACACCACTTCGGTGGACATTTAAGAACGCGCTATAAAAAGCTATTCACTCATGTAGAAACACACGCGAGCGCAGTGAGTCTGCTCGAGGGCGGAGAATAGTGCTGTATAAAAGCGACCACCACCACCACCACCACCACCACCACCACCACCATATCATGGTTCAGGAGCTGTGTGAGAGTCGAGGTGGCCGTCCGGGGCTGTCCGTCCTAACGAGCCTTCTGGTTTCCGTGGACGTAAAGAATTATTGCACCGTGCTTCGGCATTGGTCACAACTTGTCCCTAATATGTCAGCTGACATCTGAGGACATAAAGCATCACTTCATCATCATCATCACCATAACCACCCACGTAGCTTACGTGGACCCAAATAAAACCAAAATTGTCTGAATCGAGACGGACGCTCCGCATGTTTACGTGCGTGCGTAGACACAATCCATTGCTTCCACAGCCGTGTTAGTACCCGGACCTTTCGGAGTGGCTCCGAGCCTCGGTTTCCGGCACCTTCCTCCAAACTCGGCCAGAACTGGTTACTCCACTGAAGGCGCGCTCTTTACCTCCGTGCAGCTGTCCGCCGGCGCTGTCAGCGCTGTCCGAAAAGTTTGGGTTCTAATCGAGAAGTCCGAAAGCGACATAGCGTCGAAACACGCACGTAAACACGAGACGCGTCGGCCCCGGGCAAATAATGACTTCCCTCACGATTCAAACGATTTTGGGTCTCATTTGTGTTGGGGTAGGACCGCTATAAATTGAGATGCCTGATACAATTCGAGTTCATAGTTCAGGAGTTGTGTGAGAGTCGAGGTGGCCGTCCTGGGCTGTCCGTCCTAACGAGCATTCTGGCTTCCGTGGTCGTAAAGAATTACTGAACCGTGCTTCGGCATTGGTCTCAGCTTGTCCCTAATATGTCAACTGACATCTGAGGACATTAAGCATCACTTCATCATCAATTCGAGTTGTATGTTACTTAACGTACTGCTATTTGAACACCAGCAAAAAACTGTCAGTTTTGGAGATCTCTTTGTCGTATCCAACTGTGGAGTGTGTGTGTGTGTGCATGCGTGCGTGCGTGCGTGCGTGCGTGCGTGCGCGCGCGCGCGTGCATTGACTCTGTGAAAAGCAGTGTCTCCTTTTCGGACAGCTGGAATCCTGTATTGTGGGTGTCGTTTCAGACGGGGGTGTACGTTAAGCGGGTACCTCCACAAGTTCCCGAACGAAGCCCAGACACACAACTGTCTACCGGCCGGGACAGCAGCCGTAAATCGTCCATCTCCAGCAAGGTAAACACAACAGACACCTGCACACAGCCATAAATCGTCCATCTCCAGCAAGATAAACATAACACACACCTGCACACAGCCGTAACTCGTCCATCTCCAGCAAGGTAAACACAACACACACCCGTAAATCGTCCATCTTCAGCAAGGTAAACACAACACACACCTGCACACAGCCGTAACTCGTCCATCTCCAGCAAGGTAAACACAACACACACCTGCACACAGCCGTAACTCGTCCATCTCCATCAAGGTAAACACAACACACACCTGCTCACAGGAAACAAAAGCCTAACAAACTGCAAAAAGAGACGATATAGAAGCCAAAAGGTGGATGGTAGTGGAGTATGCATAGAACAAATAGATCTGTGAAAGTAGAGGCAGAAACATAATATTTGGAATGCCTGTTTTGACTCGATGGAGTCTCTCTGTATCTCTGTCTTCCTGTCTGTCTGTCTCTGTCTCCCTGTCTCTTTGTGTCTGTCTCTGTCTGTCTGTCTGTCTGTCTCTGTCTCTCTCTCTCTCTGTGCGCGTGTGTGTGTGTGTGTGTGTGTGTGTTGCCCCTGCTGCTCGTCGTGTTGTGTGTGTGTGTGTGTGTGTGCTGTGCGTGGCGCGCGCGCGCGCGCGTGCGTGCGTGCTGTGTGTGTGTGTGTGTGTGTGTGTGTGTGTGTTGTGTGGTGTGTGTGTGTGTGTGTGTGTGTGTGTGTGTGTGTGTGTGTGTGTGTGTGTGTGTGTGTGTGTGTGTGTGTGTGTGTGTGTGTGTGTGTGTGTGTGTGTGTGTGTGTGTGTGTGTGTGTGTGTGTGTGTGTTTGTATGCATGCGTGCATGTGTGTGTGTGTGTGTGTGTGTGTGTGTGTGTGTGTGTGTGTGTGTGTGTGTGTGTGTGTGTGTGTGTAATGCATGCATGTGTGTGTGTGTGTGTGTTGTGTGTGTGTGTGTGTGTGTGTGTGTGTGTGTAGAGAGAGAGAGAGAGAGAGAGAGAGAGAGAGAGAGAGAGAGAGAGAGAGAGAGAGATTTTTTGGAGGGGTGAGGGTGAGGGTGGGGGGTGCGAGGAAGTCTTAGGTATGTATAGTCAACGGACGTCAGATGTCCCCTCAGAGTATTTCATTTACTGAACAGTTTTCTCTGCAGTGTAATTGTCATTCGAGAAGTGCTGATGGGAGGGTTGGAGAAGGGGGCGCTTGCTCTAGCGTAATCAACTCACAAGACTTACTATAGATATTTTTTTTTCCCCTGAAGTATTACTCCAGTATTCCAAAGAGACACCCGGTTAGAAAAGAAACAACAAATTACGTATCTCGGCTTACCGTAGAGTAACAAGATACCCCCCTCTCTACCCACCTCCATACCCCCTTCTCCCTCCTCCCCGTCTCTAGTAAGCCTTATGGTTTCTGTGGACGTTAAGCACCATGTTTACTTACTTATGTAAAGTTGTTCGGATGCGCGTGGTTGGTTGTTGTTTGTGTCCTTTCGATCCATTCACGCCAGTCAAACTGAAGTCGAAAGCAGTTTTCTAACGGACACTCATTATTAATGTCTTGTCTCTCTCTTGTCTCTCTCTGTCTCTGTCTGTCTGTCTGTCTCTATCTGTCTCTCTCTCTCTCTCTCCGGTCTCTCTCACACACTCATATCGTAGTGTCTATATCTATCTATCTATCTATATATATATATATATATATATATATATATATATATATATATATATATATAGATAGATAGATAGATAGATAGATAGATAGATAGATAGATAGATAGATAGATGCTTCATAGTAACTGAGAACAGTTCAGTTTTGAACCTGTGTTGCACGGAGCTCGTGCAACACATTCATTCCACCCGCTGACCATTCACTCCTCCATTCGCCTGCAAACACAATCACATTCAGCTAACCATTCGATCATAGCACAAGGCACACGCTATCATACCACTACACTTACACAACGGGACAGCTAGGATTTCAGGTTTAATACAAAGAACCAACCCCCCCCCCCCACCCCCCGTCTCCCCAATACCCCCCAAAGACACCGATCCTTTCCAAATCGCTGCTGACCTGCGTTGCCATGGTTACAGGACTCGTGCTCTTCACTGGAGCTGTGCAACGAGCTGAACGAAGTTTTCGAGGCCAACCAGCAGCACCCGCACAACCCCCACTACTACGACCCCACCGTCGCCAGCTACCAACGCCAACCGCTACGCCGACAGCCGCCCCTTCTCCTACGCCGCTGGCATCGACGTCAAGATGCTGCAGCAGCGCCACCTCAGCGGCGCCGGCACCAACGGCAACGCCGCGTCCGGCAAGACGCGCGGTGTGTCGGAAGGGTTCGGCAGCGCGGACCCCGCCTACGTGGCCCAGGCCGAGCTGGCCGGTAGAGGTTTCCAGCCGTACTCCGAGTACCGGCGGAACGAGAGCAAGCCGTCGTCCTCGGCGTCTTCTCACGGCTGCGTGAACGGCATGGCCAGCGCCTCCTCCCAGCCGGACGCTGTGTCGAACTCCGGGCGGAAGGCGTCGCAGAGCGCCGCGCAGCCTTACACTGACGCGGCTTACACCGACTACTGCCCTCAAGGCCACGCCTCCAGGCAGCACCCGCCCCCTCCTCCGCCTCCTCCCGTCCCTCCGCCTCAGGCCTATCCAGGAGGAGGAGGAGGAGGAGGAGGAGGAGGAGGGATGCAGTACCCCCCGCCCCCTCCGGCGCAGATGTACGGGGGTCAGAGGGTGGTGTCGCAGCCGCCGCCGGTAGGGGGCGTGGCGCTGCCTGGGGGGCTGGGCTCGCCGCGTCACGTGCACACGCATCACCACATCGTCACCAAGCCCCACCCGTCCCCGCCGGCCTCGCGGAGGGGCTCCTCGGCCTCCCCGGGGCGCAGCCGCAGTCCCGCGTCCAGCGCCTTCCAGCCCGTCACGTCCTCCTCGTCGTCCTCCTCGTCCCCCCTCGTCGTCCCAGTCCCAGTCCCAGTCCCAGTCCCAGTCCCAGTCCCAGTCCCAGTCCCAGTCCCAGTCCCAGCAGGCGACCGCCCCCTCCTGGACCTCGTCCTCGTCCCCGCCTCCCCCTCCCACCTTCCCCGCCCCTCCCCCGCCCCTCCCTCTCCACGACCGCTACCTGGCGGCCACTCAGGAAACCCGCTCTCCCTCCCCGCCCCTCCCGCCCCCGCCGTCCGGCGACGTAGGGGGCGCCGCCGCGGGGAGGGGGCAGCACTCCGGCAGAACTGTACCCGGGGTTGCCGCCCCTGCGCCGGTTGTCGCCCCGGCGGCTCCGCCGGCGGCGGGCGGCAGGGGGCAGCACCAGTCGAGGAGCGAGACTCGCCGCGTGGTGGCGCCGCGGTCTGCCGCTGGGGGGAAGTCGGGTCGTCACCCTGGCAACGCCGGCCGCAACAGCGCCATGTTGGCGGAGATGAGTCAGGCCAAGCTGACCAAGAGGGCCGCAGAGGCTGCGCCGGACAGCAGTGGTGTGTACAGCGGATCAGGGCTGGACTGCTGCGGTGGGAAGCTGGGGACGATGATAGGTGGTGGTGGTGGTGGTGGTGACGGTGGTGGTGGTGGTGATGGTTTTGTTGATCATGGTGATGGTGACGGTGGTGGTGGTGGTGATGATGGTTTTGTTGATCATGGTGATGGTTGTGGTGATGGTGACGGTGGTGATGGTTGTGATGATGGTGATGGAGATGATGATGATAGTGATGGTGGTGATGATGATGATGGTGGTGATGATGGTGATGGTGGTGATGGTGGTGGTGATGATGGTGACGATGATGATAGTGATGGTGGCGATGACGGTGGTGATGATGATGATGATGGTGATGATGGTGGCGATGATGGTGATGATGATGGTGGCGATAATGATGGCGATGATGGTGATGATGATGATGATGACAATAAAGGGGATTTTTATAGCGCCCATCGTCCATTTTTCTCTCTGCTGCTGCTCCTTGTTTTCTCCCTTTTTTTCATCTTCCTCAGCCTTCTGTTCATCCCTTTCTCCACCTCGTTCTGCTCTTCCCCCTTCGTGCTGAGCAGACCCTGTGCTGTTGACGGGGCGTTGAAATTCAAGAACTAACTCCTTCCCATCAGCATGACTCACCGTCTCTTCCTTTTTCCTCTTCCTTCCTTCCATCTCTTCCTCGTTTATCCGCCTCTTCTTCTCCTTCCTTCCTTTCCCCCTGTGTTTCTTCCTTCTTGGTTTGTTTGGTTGCTTCTTTCCGTTGTCTTTTCTCTCTTTTTTTTTTCTCTCTCTCTTTTTTCCCCTTTCTTTCTTTCTTTCTATTTTCTCCCCTTTCCCGGCCCCCCTCCCCCTGTCTGTGTGAAAGGATTGTGTACGCATTGATTTTGTAGTTTTGACTCCACAAAGGGTTTGCATGATTATGGAAAGGGTTTTGAAATGTCCATTGTTTGCTTATGACAGAGTTTGATCGTCCTGAGGTCAATGACCCAGTGCGATTGACAGGACGCTAAAATCCTGTTACTAAGTACGACAGAGTTTTATCATCCTGAAGTGATCCTGGGCGGTTGACAGAATGTTAGAATCCTGTTACTTACTAACTAGGTATGACAGAGTTTCATCATCCTGAAGTGATCCTTGGCGGTTGACAGAACGTTAGAATCCTGTTACTAACTAACTAAGCATGACAGAGTTTCATCATCCTGAAGTGATCCTGGGCGGTTGACAGAATGTTAGAATCCTGTTACTAACTAACTAGGTATGACAGAGTTTCATCATCCTGAAGTGATCCTGGGCGGTTGACAGAAGTGTTAGAATCCTGTTACTAACTAACTATTACAGTTTCATCATCCTGAAGTGATCCTGGGCGGTTGACAGAACGTTAGAATCCTGTTACTAAGTATGACAGAGTTTCATCATCCTGAAGTGATCCTGGGCGGTTGATATGACGCTAAAATCCTGTTACTAACTAACTGACTCGCCAACTAAGCTGACTAACTCAGCTGACGCCCTCGTTGCTGACCTGCTGTGCCCCAGGTGCCCGCCACGCGCAGCAACAGGAAACTGAACGCAGCCAATCACCTCTCGGGGTCCGCCTGAAACCGACCAATGGCAAGTTCAGCAACATCTACCGAGGTCAGAACCAGGGGTCATGCAACGGGGGGCTTGGTTGTGGGGCTTGTGGGGGTAGGGTGGGGGTGGGTGGGGGGGGGGGGGGGGGGGGGGTAGGGTGAGGTGAGCATTTGTCTTTTCTGTCTGTCGTGGCTCTGCCCCAGATCAGTCCAGGCGGATGTGTGAAATTGTGGTAATTAGGTGAGAGGGGGCGATTCAGTTGCCGGGGGAGGCGTAGTTCGCGATTCGAGAAAAGACTGGAAGGAGTTAAGCGAGTGTGTTTCTCTTCTGCTTGAGTCAGTTTTGTTTGTTTCCTTTTGGGTGCTGTGATACGTGGCCCCTGTTGTGATTATAGTCTTACAAAATGTGTGTGTTTATGTGTGTGTGTGAGTCAGTGTGTGTGTGTGTGTTCGCTCGCGCGAGCGAGTCTGTGTGTGTGTGTGTGTGTGTGTGTGTGTGCGCGCGCGCGGCGGCGAGTTAGTGTGTGTGTGTGTGTGCGCGCGCGAGTCTGTGTGTGTGTGTGTGTGCGGCGCTGCGGTGTGTGTGTGGTGCGCGGTCTGTGTGTGTGTGTGTGTGTGTGTGTGTGTGTGTGTGTGTGTGTGTGTGTGTGTGTAGTGTGTGTGTCACAATGTGTGTGTGTGTGTGTGTGTGTGTGTGTGTGTGTGTGTGTGTGTGTGTGTGTGTGTGTGTGATTTCTTTGTTTCTTTTTGTTCATTTTCTATGTTCTGTTCTTTCGATCTTTCATTTTCTAATCCATCATCTGTCATCATTAGTTTTATCGGTTCGCCGTCCAGTCTACTTACATCTGTCATTTGTTGTTTTTAGGCTATGGCGTCACCAACCGTGTCAGACGGACGTTAGGTTGCTTACGCCGACGGAAAGCTGACGCTGAGAGTACGGAACTGACCAGGTCATGATTTCGTCATTTCAGACGAAACTTCCGAGGCAGCAGCGGAACCTTTAGACGAGTTACCTCCTCCTCCACTTCCGGAACCGGAACAGTTGGAACCTCCCCCTCCCCCGCCACCATCGTCTGGGGCCTCTCAGCCAGCGGCGCTGACCCCGTCCTCGTCAGGTCCAGTGGGTGACGACTTGGCAGGTCAGTGCCAAGCTTTCAAGACTGACCTGAAGACTGACCTGAAGACTGACCTAGTTCTCTGAGTGTGATCTGTTCTGACTGTGCACCTTTGATGGTCTGGTTGTGTTGTGTTGTGTTGTGTTGCGTTGCGTTGCGTTGCGTTGCGTGCGTGCGTGAGTTGTGTTGTGTTGTGTGTGTGTATGTGTGTGTGTGTGTGTGTGTGTGTGTGTGTGTGTGTGTGTGTGTGTGTGTGTTGGGGCTGCATGTGTATGTGTTTGTGTGTGTGTTGTGTTGTGTTGTGTTGCGTTGCGTTGCGTGGTGAGTTGTGTTGTGTTGTGTGTGTGTGTGTGTGTGTGTGTGTGTGTGTGTGTGTGTGGTGCGCGCGCGCGTGTGTGTGTGTGTGTGTGTGCATGTGTGCATGTGCGTGTGTGTGTGTCAGTGTGTGTGTGTGTGTGTTGGGGGGGGGGAAGGGCTGTGAGTGTGTGTAGTGTGTGTGTGTGTGCGCGCATGCATGTGCGTGTGTGTGTCAGGTGTGTGTGTGTTGGGGGGGGGGGGGGGGGGGGCAGTGTGTGTGTGTGTGTTTGCACGTGCAGGTAATGTGCTTGTGATTTGACTTTTTTCTTGAATGAAAAGCTTGATCTCTGACTCGGTTTTGCCTGCTACGTTGGTTTGATTAAAATATGTATTTTCGGTTTATTTACTCTCATAAGAAATCTTGACTGAAGTTATGTTGCACGACTCGTGTAAGTGGTAAGGGAGATAACTGATGAGACCAAGACTTCACTGAATTGTCAGTAGAGGTTATCTCCCGTGACGTGCAGTTCCGTCTTGGGATTCCAGACTTTGTCTAAATTGTTGTGTTCATAAGATCGGCCTTCATGCACCACGTTTTCAGTTCCCCCCCCCCCCCCCCCCCCCCCTCTCAAATCTATTTCTCTCTCGGCTAGCCAGTAGGGCATACCCAGTTGAGATTTGGCTATAGCGGGTTGGTTAGTGTTGGTGTTGATGGTTAGTAACTGCCAGGACTTGGCTCAAGCGCAGGAATTATCAAAGTGTGTGTGTGTGTGTTTGAGAGAGAGAGAGAGAGAGAGAGAGAGAGAGAGAGAGAGAGAAGGAGAGAGGAGAGAGAGGAGAGAGAGAGAGAGGAGAGAGAGGAGAGAGAGAGAGAGAGAGAGGAGGAGAGGAGAGGGAGAGGAGAGAGAGAGAGAGAGAGAGAGAGAGAGAGAGAGAGAGAGAGAGAGAGAGAGATGTGCGAGGCTGTCAAGGGAAAGCGGAAGGGAGGGGGGAATAAAGAAGCCTCACCTCACCACCCCATCCAGGAGCCATATATAGCAGGCAGCTGGCGCTGAGGGAGCGGGGGGAATGGCGCTGTCGGAGTGATGCCGCTGAGGCCTCCTGCTTGCTTGCTTACCTGTAGTCTTATAGCGGACAGAAAGGTCTGTGCCTGTAGCCTACACACACACACACACACACACACACACACACACACACACACACACACACACACACACACACGCACGCGCGGCACTCACACTCTCACACAGCAGGCCGCGGGCGCTGCTTAGACCTGCTGGCTTGCTCTTGGCAGCAGCTGTCGGTGTTGCTGGCTGACTTGTACCGGATTTAGTACAATCGTTGCCTAACGTGTTGTCCACGCCGTCTACTGTCTTCACTTCCAAAGTCTGGACTGAACACTTTGTCGGTCTGGTTGACTGTCTGTATTTCCGCCTGTCTCTGCTCTCTCTCTCTCTCTCTTTTTCTCTCTGTCTGCCTGTCTCTGTCACTATGTGTGTGTTCTGTCACTGACTCGTCTCTGTCTCTGTCACTCTCTGTCTGTCTTTCTCTCTCACTCAGTCACTCTCCCGCCCCCCTCTGTGTCTCTGTCTCTCTGTCTGTCTGTCTGTCCGTCTGTCTGTCTGTCTCTGGCACTCTCTCTCTCTCTCTCTCTCTCTCTCTCTCTCTCTCTCTCTCTCTCTCTCTCTCTCTCCTCTCTCTCTCTCTCTCAGTCACTCCCCCGTCCCCCTCTCTGTCTGTCTGTCTTTCTGTCTGTCTGTCTGTCTCTCTCTCTCAGTCCCCCCCCCCCCCCCCCCCGTTCCCCCTCTCGATCGTTCAGATGCCAACAGTGAAAGAACAGTACATCGTAACGGATCACCGCCTTTGTCCCGTCAGCGTCAGTCACAGTACGATTCGCTCTAAATTGTGCATAGAAAATACGTTCGTGTGTGTGGGTGCTCAGTGTTTTATGTGTGTGCGTGTATGCACACACACACACACACACACACACACACACACACACACACACACACACACACACACACACACACACACACACACACACACACACACACACACACACACACAGAGGTACCCGCACACACATAGCGGAATATTAGAATAGCCTCTCCAGAAGAGATTTTGAGGATTAGGGGAAGTACGGTAAAGGGAGACGAGGCAGTAAAATACTAAGGAGAGGAGAAGCAGGAAGAGGGAGTTGTAGCCCTTCTTAATTGATGACTGATTCGTGTGTCGTGTTGCACTATCTGTCTTCATACATCGGCACCGCGGCCCACATTATAGGCTGTGTGTGTGTGTGTGTGTGTGTGTGTGTGTGTGTGTGTGTGTGTGTGTGTGTGTGTGTGTGTGTGTGTGTGTGTGTGTGTGTGTGTGTGTGTGTGTGTGTGTGTGTGTGTGTGTGTGCGTGTGTGTGGTGTGTGTCTCTGTGTGTGGTATGTGTGTGTGTGGAGGGGGGGGGGGGGGGGGGTAGTTGGGGGTAAGGGCTTTTCATTCTGTTCGTTTGCACTCATTCAGTGTGACTGCCTGTTTCTCTGCTTGGGTGTCTGCGTGCTGGCATGCTTGCCTGCCTGTCTGTCTGTCTGTCTGTCTGTTTGTCTGCCTGCCTATCTGTCTGTCTGTCTCTCTGTCGCTCATAATGATGTTACAGAGAATAACCGTCGTGTTTGTGAAGTTATTGAAGAAAATAAGTACATAGGCCATGTCAGACTGAAATGAAACACAACTAGCTACACTGATATCAAACGACAAGGAGATTGTGGAGAAAGAAAAGAAACATCTGAACACTACATTCTACACTGCCCACGTTTCACACACGTACGTCAAAACACCATATTCAGACTACCTGCAAATTTGCTAAACATTACTACCCTCCTGCAAGGGGATCCAAACATATCAAACAATATGAACTCATTAATATTTAAAGCTGTCCAAGACTTCATTGCCCAGTCCGGCCGTTTTTCCATGGAATGGCAAACTCAATTAAATAGTTACTGGCAGCGCATAAGAGCATTCTCTCTCTCTCTCTCTCTCTCTCTCTCTCTCTCTCTCTCTCTTGATTTTGATTGATTTTTGCTGTTGTTTTCATGCTGTTTAATATAAACACACATACCCGTTGTTGCAAAATGAACTAATTAGTCAATTATGTTTGTGAGCATTTACTACTATACGCCTAGCTTACTTAACGCTCATACAATGATTTTGATTGTCCATATTTTCATGAATGTAAATAAACTTTGCAGTTTAAACCAAACGACAAGAAGAATGTGGACATTTATACAGATTATGCGTTTAAGCTCCGGCATCGAGAAAACAGCCAGTATGTTTCTTTCTTTCTTTCTTTTACCCAAACCCTGGGGCCGCAAAGAACAGCTCAGTTGCGGGTAGAGCGTCCCGACTGAAATGCTAGGCGCGGCAATACTGACCGACGCGGGTTCGAGTCCCAAGGGGAGGCAAGGGACTGTTTTCACCAGACTGAGTGACTCAGCTCCCAGTCAGTGCAGACTCTCTTCAATAGCTCGGCCGCACTGCCTCCTTGTCAGTGAAGACTCATGTATCAACATCTGTGCTGACGTTAAAAATCCCAAACGCTGCGGGCAGCCACTTTCATACACATTGTTCGGATACGGGAAAGATGCTGCACACACTGACAGCAATGGGTAGCGCTGCTCTTGCCGCTTCTGTGCCTTACCTAGGTAAGGTGACCCGAATTTCCCGCTTAGTACAAAAAAGAAGAGAGAGAGAGAGAGAGAGAGAGAGAGAGAGAGAGAGAGAGAGAGAGAGAGAGAGAGAGAGAGAGAGAGAGAACTCGGACTCGAACGGCTCGAAAACTTCATTTTACAAGGATTGTAGTTTAGGTTCAGTCAAAAATCTAACTGACACTGAACTAGTCCTTGCTAAGCTACTGATGAGAGAGAGAGAGAGAGAGAGAGAGAGAGAGAGAGAGAGAGAGAGAGAGAGAGAGAGCAATAATATGACTTCATTATGTGATAGTGGCCGTGACTGTTATACCCCCTGCATTAATTTCTTTTGATTCAGTGTGAAACGAGACCCTAGAGTATTAAAAGCGGCCAGAACAGCGCACCATGCGTACGTTTATCATTAGGACAAATATGTGACTATAACTTGTCCGGGACTTTGCACTGCCAGCGCTGAAACCCCTTTGAGTCGAGCCGCCGACAAGGAGGTCACAGCCATCTTGAACTGACGATTACGTCAATCAGGAATAGATTGAGCACGTGACGTACGGCGCAGAGTCATCATGACCTGTTCAGTAACGTGATGAATGCATCCAAGTGACGCCGACGGTCACGTGTCAGTAATCGTGGCTTGAGGAGCTGTGGGCGATAGGCGGCGTGTTGCAGCAAGTATGTAAACATGCTGCTTAACTGACGTCCACAGAAACTGTACGGCTTATTAGGGACGGGGAGAAGAGGGGGAAGGGGGTATGGAGGTGGGGGAAGAGGGAGAGTATATATATACCTGTCGCTACACTGTCACCACCAGAATGACTTCTGCATTAAGATGGGCAGCGATGAGAGCCATTTTAATGTTTCAGTAGGAAGTGATGGACAGTCACAAGACAGTGTCCACAAACCACAACTTTTGAAGAGAAAGGAGAGCCGAAGCGGTATCGAACCGAGGTCGTTCCGCTTACCAACCTAACGCGTGTTTGCAACGTGATTGACAGAGGGTATTCCTGAGTTTGGATATGTATTCGGTACGTTATCACGACAACAACGACTAGTGCAAAACTGACTTAACTGACGGTATCCAAGGTCGGAATGAGTGAACAACTGCTGGGGAGGCTGACAAAATAAAACAGATGTAGAGAAATGCCATACTCACCTCGTATACGACGACACACAAGGAACGATTAAACACAAGCGCTTTCGACAGAGAGTCTTCGTCAGGTGACAGAAAATATTTTCTATCTGTCTTCTTACACCTGACGAAGACTCTCTGTCGAAAGCACTTGCGTTTAATTGTTCCTTGTGTGTCCGCGTCAGTCGTATACGCCGGGTGAGTACATATCTCTAGAGCTGTTCTATCTTTAACTGACGGTGTTCCGATGAAAATGATGACATTCAGATAATGCATACGACTACCGTTGAAGTAGAAGTGAAGAGACAACCGGGTTCACAGATGTTACTTCCTGATAGTTCAGTTGTTCTTGTCCATGACAAAACGACACCTTAACGACAACGACAGTAAGCTTTAGTGGGTGTGGCCATAGTGATGGCATAATGGTAATTGTATACCTCAGAGAATTCGAACTCGAAAACTGTAATACAGTCGAGGATAGTAGCGTTAGCCTGGGTCCATCTGGACCCGTCTAACAGCCAGTCCTTGCCGGCCATACTGCAAACACAACTAAGCACGACTATACCAGAAAC
>JABMCL010003854.1:670000-672500 GCA_018857735.1 Alviniconcha marisindica | reverse complement strand
TAAAACTGTTCCAGACTCGTGCTGTGTGCACTTCTGTCTCAGCAGCTGCCGACGTGTTTGTGATTTGTTTCTCTGTATGACTCTCTCCTGTTTTAACTGTCTGGTTACTGTGGATGTGGGTAGTGACCGATGGCGCTGAGATGCCCCAGATGGTGACCGGATTGGAGTGTTTGTGAAACTGATGGAGTTTAGAGTTGATAGGTTGGCTATACGTCCACAGCACTGCAGGAGTACTTGGCTGTAAAGCTTGTGCTTTTACTGCTTGCGTGTTGGCATCAGTACATGCGTCTGTCTGTCTGTCTGTCTGTCTGTCTGTCTTCCTGTCTCAGTCAGTCGCTGTCTTTCTCTGTCAGTCTCTGCCTCTCTGTGTGTCTCTGTCTCTGTCTTTTTGTGTGTGTCTCTCTCTTCCTCTCTCTCCGTCTCTGTATGTCTGTCTCTCTCTGTCTTTTTGTGTGTCTCTCTCTTCCTCTCTCTCTCTCGGTCGTCTGTCTGTCTCTCCCTCTCTCTCTGTCTCTCTCTGTCTCTCTGTGTCCATGTCTCTGTCTCTCTGTGTGTCTCTGTCTTTTTTGTGTGTCTCTCTCTTCCTGTCTCTCCGTATCTGTCTGTCTGCTGCTGCCGACTTTTTGTGTTTTCTTCTCTTCCTCTCTCTCCTGTCGTAGTCTGTCTGGTCCCTCTGTTTGGTTCTCTCCTGGTCTCTCCGTGGGGCCACGTTGTGTCTTTTCTGATGAGTTCTGGTTGATGGGTTTCCTATACCCCATACTGCAGGAGTACTTGGCTGTAAAGCTTGTGCTTTTACTGCTTGCGTGTTGGCATCAGTACATGCGTCGTCTGTCTGTCTGTCTCGTCTGTCTGTCTTCCTGTCTCAGTCAGCGCTGTCTTCTACTTCAGTCTCTGCCTCTCTGTGTGTCTCTGTCTCTGTCTTTTTGTGTGTGTCTCTCTCTTCCTCTCTCTCCGTCTCTGTATGTCTGTCCTCTCTGTCTTTTTGTGTGTCTCTCTCATCCTCTCTCTCTCTCGGTCGTCTGTCTGTCTCTCCCTCTCTCTCTGTCTCTCTCTGTCTCTCTGTGTCCATGTCTCTGTCTCCTGTGTGTCTCTGTCTTTTTTGTGTGTCTCTCTCTTCCTGTCTCTCCGTATCTGTCTGTCTGTCTGTCTGTCTCTGTCTTTTTGTGTGTCTCTCTCTTCCTCTCTCTCCGTCGTCAGTCAGTCTGTCTCTCCCTCTCTTTCTTCTCTCTCTGTCTCTCCGTGTCCACGTCTCTGTCTCTCTGTGTGTCTCTGTCTGACTGTCTGCCTATACCCTTCTCTTTTTCTTGGCACTAATGGTTATGGTGTGGTTAACGGGGAAATTACCTTCAGTCTGTTTTGCCCTAAACACGGAATTACCGGAAGACCTATGAACACACGACAGACACACACACACACACACACACACACACACACACACACACACACACAAAACACACACACACACACACACACACACACACACACACACACAACACACACACACACACACACACACACACACACACTCACACACACACACCACCACACGCACACACACACAGCACACACACATACGCGCACACACACAACCACACACACCACATACACGCACACACACACACCACACACACACACACACACACCACACACACACGCACACACACACACACACACTACACACACACACACACACACACACACACAACACAACACACACACACACACACACACACACGCACACACACACACGCACACACACACACACACACACACACACGCACACACGCACACACGCACACACACATATAAAACAAAAAACAAAACAAAATCACACACGTGTAAATCCTACCTGCTTCTCTAGTCGCGGCGAGCATGACACGCGGAGCTGAGTAGCGTGTGATTGAAGCCGACTCTGGCAACAAGCTCAGCAGCTGTAGCGTGTGGGAAGAGCGTTCACTGACACTGACCATTCCACAGACCGGCACTGTGCGCCAGCGTTCCTCCCCGCCACCCTCCCCCCTCCATCCCCTCCACATCTGCGACCTTTTGGATCGGTCAGTGCCGGTCAGAGGTCAAGGTCGACCAAGGCCAGACGGAAAAGGTGCAGAGCGGTTCAGTCACTAGCTCAGTGGGTTCAGTTCAGTCAAAGATTTAGAATCTTTGGTTCAGTCGGAGGTCTAATTCTTACGGATCTTTAGGGGAAGGTCTTGGGTTCAGTTCAAGATGGTATCCACGTGTTCGGGAAAGTCCGTACGTGCTCTCTCCTAGTCTGTGTGTGACACGTTTGGGGGCCCAGCCGCGTTTGCGGTCATTGCCTCTTCTCGTGCTTTCCATGGAGGCCATCGTAAATATCCAGAGGAGGCGGTCGGAAATTCCTGGGACATTTTAAACGCCATTTCGGGTCATAAATATCATCAGAACCACTCAAACAGGTTCGTTATCTAGCGAAGGAAGCCAATATTTGCAACAAGAATTAGTTTGGGGACAGTCTGAAAAGATT
>JABMCL010003854.1:632500-665000 GCA_018857735.1 Alviniconcha marisindica | reverse complement strand
CGTACTGGCCTTTCGGTGAACCTTGCCTGAATTAGTTTGCAGTGTCAGGACTTTGTCCGGGGTGGGTTGTGGTCGAGGAGACGGCAGAATCAATGCAGTGAACAGCGTGGTGGTACCACTGAGCTAGAAAGACATCTTTCTAGCTCAGTGGGTGGTACATGGTGTAGAGGCGAGACTTGCGTTGCAGCTCGACCCCGTCCACTTCGACACACACTCTGCCTCTGCCTGCCCTGCCCCCTCCCGTCGTCGTCTCTGCCCCCCCCTCCCCCCCCCCCCCCCCCCCCCCCCCCCAACACACACACTCCCCCTGTTATAAATGTATGTCTGTCTCTTACAAACACACACACACACACAGACGCGCGCACAGAGGCACTCACTGAGACACAGACTTACACACACAAGCAGACCTACACGCATGCACGTACCTGCGCACACATATACGTATGTGTCATGTGTAGACACGTGCATGAACACGCGCGCGCGTACACATACACACACACACACATACACACACATGCACGCGTACACAATTAGCTGCCCCGTATAGAACTGTGCATGTGTATATGTGTGTGTGTGTGTGTGTGTGTGTGTGTGTGTGTGTGTGTGTGTGTGTGTGTGTGTGTGTGTGTGTGTGTGTGTGTGTATGTGTGTGTGTGTGTGTGTGTGCGTGCGGCTTGCTTTCCATTCAATATAAGTGAAAACTCAACACAAAACTAAATAACGCGTTTTCATCCGCCCTCTTCAACCAATGCTTTTCCCTAAACGGTCTTTTCTTCAATTACACGCGTTGTGACGTTTACCTCCTGACTGCCTCATTCTCCCGTCTTCCTCTGTCAGCTAATCCTCCCTGCGTTACCTGCACCGCACCACACCGCTGCATCAGTTGGGGGTGCCGGGGGGTGGGGTGGGGGGGTGCCGTTGGGGGTGGGGGGGGGGGGGGGGGGGGGGGGGGGGGGGGGGGTAGTGACTGAAGGCAGGTGCGGAGACAGCGAGACTTGCCACCTGGCTGTACAGGGAAGGGCGATAACTCGTGCATCCGGCCGAACAAAGTTCTGCGTTGAGGAATAGCGGAAGGAAGACTGAAGTCGGTTTGTACGCATGTGAGTGTCCGCACGGTTGTGTAGACTGTACCGTCTCGCTGGAGCTAAGGTTGTGTTCTGACCGAGAGGGGAAGAAAGAAAGAAAGGAAGAAAGGAAGAAAGAAAGAAAGAAAGAAAGAAAGAATCTGAAACATGTATGGGTGCTAGCGTTCTAAAACAAGATCCAAACACCAAAAACGTTGAAAAGAAAGCTATTTATTTTGACAAAACACAACACGAAATTTTCGGTGTAAGTCCCTTTTTCAAGCTACGAAACAACACTTAAGCAACAGTGGAACGGTGAAAAATGAGCTGTAGGATACTTAATGGGGTTTTTTTTTTTCTTTTTTTTTTTTCGTTTTTTTGTGTCCAGTCAAAACCTTTTTCTTTTTTTTTAACCTTTTATGTGTTTTGACCGAGTCGATGAGAGCTCTTCAGTTCTACTATTCATCGGTACAATGTGAAAAAGAATGGGTACATGAGGCCCAGAACGCTTGTGTTGAATCAACACAACTACAAAAAAGAGAGAAAAAAAGGGAAGTAATAGCGCTGTGAATACGTCACACGAATACCGAGGGACACAGCACAACAAAGACCGGAAGTGCCTGTGGCTACTCCCCTCTGGTCGCAAGGTGCCTAGTGTTGCAGGCTGGAGTTTGTGTACTTTGTATTTACTCGCATGCCAGGTGAGATCGCGTTATGGTAGGCGATTCGAGTCAGTCTTTGTTGTTGTGTCGCGTGACGTCTTTCGAGCGCTGTAAACTGCTTTTGTTTATTTCTCGGTAGTATAGCTCGCGCGCGCACACACACACACGCACGCACACACACACGCACGCACGCACGCACGCACGCACGCACGCACGCACGCACGCACGCACACACACACACAGACACACAGACACACACACACACACTTTCCCTGTAGGCCTACTACACACGCACACTTATAAACAGTGCAGAGAGTGAGCCAGACAGGCCCCTGATGAAAAGCAGCCAAGAGCTCAGTATATGTGTGCGGAGTCAGGCTAAACTGAGCGTTGTAGCCGTGTTCCACTGCCCGTGACGACGGTACGGACCATTAGCTGTGGGTCGAGCTAGTCTCTCAAACTGACGTCAGCGAGGTTGGTCTGGTGGATCACAAGGTCTGTGGTTGTCTAGTTCCTGGGGCGAATCGGTGCTGACAGACTGAAGGCTCTTCTGGACCGGGGGTTGTGGTGACAGACTGAAGGCTACTCTGGACCGGGGGTTGTGGTGCTGGTGACAGACTGAAGGCTACTCTGGACCGGGGGTTGTGGTGACAGACTGAAGGCTCTTCTGGACCGGGGGTTGTGGTGCTGGTGACAGACTGAAGGCTACTCTGGACCGGGGGTTGTGGTGCTGGTGACAGACTGAAGGCTCTTCTGGACCGGGGGTTGTGGTGACAGACTGAAGGCTAATCTGGACCGGGGGTTGTGGTGCTGGTGACAGACTGAAGGCTACTCTGGACCGGGGGTTGTGGTGCTGGTGACAGACTGAAGGCTACTCTGGACCGGGGGTTGTGGTGACAGACTGAAGGCTACTCTGGACCGGGGGTTGTGGTGACAGACTGAAGGCTACTCTGGACCGGGGGTTGTGGTGACAGACTGAAGGCTACTCTGGACCGGGGGTTGTGGTGACAGACTGAAGGCTACTCTGGACCGGGGGTTGTGGTGACAGACTGAAGGCTATTCTGGACCGGGGGTTGTGGTGACAGACTGAAGGTCTTGTGGACCGGGGGTTGTGGTGACAGACTGAAGGCTACTCTGGACCGGGGGTTTGGTGACAGATGAAGGCTACTCTGGACGGGGGTTGTGGTGACAGACTGAAGGCTACTCTGGACCGGGGGTTGTGGTGACAGACTGAAGGCTACTCTGGACCGGGGGTTGTGGTGACAGATTGAAGGCTCTTCTGGACCGGGGGTTGTGGTGGTGGTGACAGACTGAAGGCTCTTCCAGAGGAGGTCAGCACCAAAATCACCCGTCTAGAGATCACGATACTCGGCACTAAAGGTGCTATAGCGGACGAGCCTCCGTCAGATGAAAGACCACCCTGACCAGAAACCGCCCTGGCCTGAGACCACCCTGATGAGAGACCACCCGTTTTAAGACTACTCTTTCTGAAAGTATACCCTTCATACTTAAGACTGCTCTTTCTGAAACTTTACTGTGACCCTTCGTACTTAAGACTGCTCTTTCTGAAACTTTACTGTGACCCTTCATACTTAAGACTGCTCTTTCTGAAACTTTACCTTTCATACTTAAGATTGTTCTTTCTGAAACATTACTGTGACCCTTCATACTTAAGACTGCTCTTTCTGAAACTTTACTGTGACCCTTCATACTGAAGACTGCTCTAGCTAAAACTTTACCCTTCATACTTAAGACTGCTCTTTCTAAAACTTTACCCTTCATACTTAAGACTGCTCTTTCTGAAACTTTACTGTAACCCTTCGTACTTAAGACTGCTCTTTCTGAAACTTTACCTTTCATACTTAAGACTGCACTTTCTGAAACATTACTGTGACCCTTCATACTTAAGACTGCTCTAGCTAAAACTTTACCCTTCATACTTAAGACTGCTCTTTCTGAAACTTTACTGTGACCCTTCATACTTAAGACTGCTCTTTCTCAAACTTTACTGTGACCCTTCATACTTGAGACTGCTCTTTCTAAAACTTTACCTTTCATACTTAAGACTGCTCTTTCTGAAACTTTACCCTTCATACTTGGGTCTGCTCTTTCTAAAAACTGTACCCTTCATACTTAAGACTGCTCTTTCTAAAACTGTACCCTTCATACTTAAGACTGCTCTTTCTGAAACTGTACCCTTCATACTTAAGACTGCTCTTTCTAAAACTTTACCCTTCATACTTAAGACTGCTCTTTCTAAAACTTTACCCTTCATACTTAAGACTGCTCTTTCTAAAACTTTACCCTTCAAACTCCACTGTCAAATGGACCCATGGCCAAATATCATCCATCTTTTCATACCACTTTCGTTGCTGACTATTACAGTGGGGTGGTCTCTGAAGAGGGCTTTTACTGTATATTTATATTTACGGATTTGGATGGCCGAGCCAAGATTGGGAGAAAGGAATTTTCAAAGAAGTGTTGGGGAAAATACTTTGTTACGCTGGTAAAGATATTGCCCAAGAAGCCTTAGAGCAATTTTGTGCCGCGTTCGAGACTTGAGCTACACGTTGATGAACTGCACTAAGAGAATAAGTGTGTTGTAAAGCTACCCAAATAGGACAGCCTGAGTTTGTTGCGCGCGCGCATTTGTGTGTGTGTGTGTGTGTGTGTGTGTGTGTGTGTGTGTGGGGTGTGTTTTGTGTGTGTGTTTTTTTGGTGTGGGGGTTTGTGGGGGGGGGGCGAAAAAAGGGAAAATTTTTTAAAATCAACTCGTGTGTTGTGTGTGTGTGTGTGTGTGTGTGTTTTGTGTGTGTGTGTGTGTGGGGAGGAGAGGGAGAGGGAGGAGGAGAGGAGAGAGAGAGAGAGAAGAAGACGACAGACAGACAGACAGACAGACAGACAGACAAACAGACAGACAGACAGGTTTTGGAAGAGAGGGGCTTGTGTGTGTGGGGGGGGTGAGAGAGAGAGAGGGGGAGAGAGAGAGAGAGAGAGAGAGAGAGAGACAGAGCCCAAGACAGAGTTGAGGAGAGGGCGGGGGTATTTATGAGGCAGTTAGGTGGCGGGAAGGAGGATTACGTGATCCCAGATTTATGTTCCCTCTTAAGTGATTTTAGAGGCTCTCTCCGGCCGATGGCACCTGACTGCTCACAGTGATCTGGAATCGCATTGATTATTAAACCTTTCCTGATGACTCTTCCTGTGGGGGAATTCCCCTTCCCACAACACACAACACACACACACACCCCCACACACACACCCCACACACCCCACAAAAACACACCCCTGTCACCCCTTTCCCTTCCGGCCCCCTCCTCCCCTCTCTCCCCCAACACGCCACACACACACTCTCATTTCTTCTTTCTCACCCACACACACAAAACACACACACAACAACACACACATCCCCCCCCCCACACCCCCAAAACCCCCACACACACACACAACCCACACACACACACCACACACACCCCCACAAAACACATGATCATGTCACACCATCAAAACAAAAAAACAAAAAAAAAAAATTTTTTCAACAACCCAACACATAAAAACCCCACCACACACATTCCCCCTCCCTCCTTTTCCTTGACACACACGCCCGCACGACGCACGAAACGCACGCCCCCGCACGCCCCCCACACACACACACACACACACACCCCACACACACGACATTGCAAGCGAAGTCAGTTTGGATTTTGTCCATCGGCTTAGTACTATATTAGAACCTGTCTGCGGAAGGCTGCAGCCGCCGCAAGAGCAGCGCCACCTCACCGGCCCTACGACTTACACAGCGTGTCAACCTGCGACCAACAAGGGCGGACACGCTGCAAGCGAAGGTGATCTTAGTCTTGGCAGAGACTTATCACAGCCCCAAAGAGCAAAGCGCATCTCCGGAGCCACGGGAAGAAACTCTGCCCGGTCCGAACAATCGGCAAGATGGGAAATATTGCGAGAGTCGGTGACTTTGATGTCGGCAGCTGGGGTTATCAGGGCGGAGCGGCAGCCCCAGGAGGGTGGGGGGGGGGGGGGGATAGGTGCCCAAAGAAAGAGCCCACCTGCTCACCCTACCGACATTGGGTAAGTGTTTCCGTTTTGCGAAGGGTCCCCGGGGATAGTTCCCTGATAAAAGGGGCCTTTTTGGGAAGGGGGGGGGGGGGGGTGTGAAAAGGGCCTGTTTGCGATAGGTGTTGTGAAAGGTGCCGTGTTTGCGATAGGTGTGTGTGATAGGTACCGTGTTTGCGATAGGTGCCGTGTTTGTGATAGGTGTCTGTGAAAAGTGCCTTGTTTGCGATAGGTGTGTGTGATAGGTGCCGTGTTTGTGATAGGTACCGTGTTTGTGATATGTGTCTGTGAAAGGTGCCGTGTTTGCGATAGGTGTGTGTGTGATAGGTACCGTGTTTGCGATAGGTGCCGTGTTAGCGATGGGTGTCTGTGAAAGGTGCCGTGTTTGCGATAGGTGTCTGTGATAGGTGCCGTGTTTGCGATAGGTGTGTGTGATAGGTGCCGGGTTTGCGATAGATGCCGGGTTTGCGATAGGTGTCTGTGAAAGGTGCCGTGTTTGCGATAGGTGTCTGTGAAAGGTGCCGTGTTTGTGATAGGTGTCTGTGATATGTGCCCTGTCAGGAACAACCAGGCACCGTGTCGACTACCTATGCTAATTATGTCTACAGTCAGTCATGTGACCATGCATGTCCTTGTACACGCTTATACCTTTAGACGTTAAATATGGAGTACCTTTAGACGTTGGGTAGATAACGAGTACTTTTGATCTGTGAAGTCAAGATTTTGTTCGTCAATCCGTAACTACATGACTTCACGTGCCTGTGATCCGCTACGCAGTTCCCCGAGTTTTTTTGGCTCTGGTACAAGCTGTGTGTTTACCTAGCGATGCTCGAGGCTTGTCGGAAACCCAGGTGATACCTAGGTGATATTACCTGAGCTTACCCCCCCCCCTCCCCCCACCACTCTCTCTCTCTCTCTCTCTCTCTCTCTCTGCCCTATGGTTGCATTGTTCTGGGGCTTGTCATTTCAGATGATGTCATAAGCTATAGCAAAATATTGCTGTTTCCCTCATTCTTCGATCCCGAGTAAGTAATGGATGATAAAAGAACTCAGATATCATTTGTCAGCCATACCGATGCGTCAGATAGTTCTGGGAACGGTTTTGTCGATTTTGATGACGTGTCTTTTTCAGCTGTGTTTTCAGCCGGTCTGTGACCGAAATTCTCTTGGGTTAGAATTCCGATTTCGGCGATAAAGCGTGCAGCATAAAAAAATTAATAAACAAGGACGAATAATCTACTACTACTGCATGGCGGAATTATTTCTGGTCGATCTTTGTGGTAGTGGAGGAACCTTGCCTAATTGTTGTATTTTGTCCTTGTAAACAGAGGAAGCCAGTTAGTTGACGAATCTTGCCAAACTTGTAATTTGGTGTGCCAGTGTATCGCATTGCATTTGTATGTTTGTGTGGAGCCAGTTGGTGGAATTCTTCTCCCTACTGCTTTTTGACTGCGTTAGTTTTGGCTAGCATGGTCTCCTGTGTTGGCACTCGCAACAACAACAGCAACAACAAAAGAACAGAAAATGACAACAACAACAAACCCACCGTTTGAATTTCTTATCTCTGTGTGTGTGTGTGTGTGTGTGTGTGTGTGTGTGTGTGTGTGTGTGTGTGTGTGTGTGTGAATGTGTGTGTATGTGTGTGTGTGTTTGTATGCATGATACAGTAAATTCACAGACTTAGGAAATTCTAAAAATTACTGACAATACCGGTAAATTTACGAAATTACTGTTTCGCTCAAGGATTTCATGCCACCTGTTATCAAAAAGAACACTAAGTTCTGCTGGAATGTTTAGGCAAAGTAGCAAGGAGAAAACAGACCATCACCCTGCTCTTTGTCACTAACGGTTGATACAGGTTCCGGTGTTTATAGTGCTTGCGGAATGTAAACAGAGCAAAAAAAATTGGGATCGTGTATTGTAACAGTGAATAGCAGTAAATATTTGTGACTTTGATCACTGCAAAACGTGAGGCTGTGTACACTAACGGTGAATAGCAGCAAGTATTTGTGACTTTGATCATTGCAAAACATGAGACTGTATACACTAACAGCGAACAGCAATAAGTATTTGTGGTTTTGACCATTCTCGCCACCGCTGCAGCCTGAATCCACACACTGTATTGCTCAGGGGTTCCTTCTTGGACAGTGTCTTACTTCTGTCGGTCGTAGGATGGTGAAATGTAAATACCGAGATAGATGTGTTTATTATTGTCTGAATTTTACTTGGTTACGTTTGCTGTTGACCGTGTTGTTATTATTATTATTATTATTATTATTATTATTCATAGCTTTTATATAGCGATATTCTCTGCTTTCGAGCAGACTCACTGCGCACATGTCGCATGTGATTCTGAATGAGTGACTGTATCCTTTTATAGCGCGTATTATTAATATCCACTGTGTCGTGTCCAGAACCGTGATCCAGCTTTTGACTTGTGCTTTAGTGATTTGTGCTTTAAGTTGTGTAAAATAATTGTGAATGTGTGATTCGTCCTGAGGTGACCCAGTGCGGTTGACAAAAACGTTAAAATTCAGGCGTTAACAAACTAGTGAAGGAATCTTACCAAATTTTGTGTTGTATTCTTAAGTGTATTGGGAGCCAGTTAGTGGAGGAACTGTGCCGAAGTTTTGTATTATATTCTTCTGTGTGCAGGGAGCCAGTTAGTGGCGGCGGTGGCCAGAATGGAGATAGAAATTCCAGACGACATAGGTGAGTGTTCGCACGCATTGTCTGTCTTTAACCAGTGTCAGTTTCATGTGAATTTCTGCAGATGGTTGCATGCACACAGGCCAAAGTCGGACTTACCTCCACTAGCACTGACGACCATTAGGTCAGCATGGATGTAGCACCTATTACCTTACGTCAGTATTGAAGCGGTACCGACGACCATTAGGTCAGCATGGATGTAGTACCTATTACCTTACGTCAGTAATGAAGCGGTACCGACGACCATTAGGTCAGCATGGATGTAGTACCTATTACCTTACGTCAGTGCTGAAGTGGTAAGTAAGTAAGTAGGTAACTTGGCGTTTTACGCCCTGTCAACCATTGCGATTATATCAGAGTGAAACATATTCTGTTTTCATACAGTAATTGTTAAAAATGTGAACACGCTAAAACTAGTATATGTACAATCTTAAAACGGGAAATTAAAAGATGAGTAAAAAATAAACATAACCAATAGTTACCCAAATTTAAAACCCCCAAAAAAATTGATTTCTTTCAAAAAGTTAAAAATCTTCTCAGGTGAAATATCCTTTAAATAACACACGCAGTGATTTAGCTGTAAAGTGGCTCTTCTTATTTCAATAAAATCTGAACAATTAAAATAAAAATGGAAAAGTTAAAGGGGTTCCTACAAGATCACTTTGGGGGTGCCCCCCTTAATTTAAAAAATTTTAAAAGAATGGCCAATTTCAAACGGGTATTTCCAGTCTTTTCTTTCCTTTTTTGTTTTGAGGCAAACAACCACCCACCTTTTTAAAACCTTGTACTGAAGGGGGTACCGACGTCCTTACGTCAGTTTGATGTAGTATCTATGACCGTAGGTCAGTACTGAGGTGGTACCGACGTCCTTACGTCAGTGTTGATGTAGTATCTATGACCGTAGGTCAGTACTGAGGTGGTACCGACGTCCTTACGTCAGTGTTGATGTAGTATCTATGACCGTAGGTCAGTACTGAGGTGGTACCGACGTCCTTACGTCAGCTACCGTAGACCGTCTGTCAGCACTGAAGTGATACCGACGAGTCTGCGTCAGCACTGAAGTGATACCGACAACCCGACAGCCCATGATAACCTCCACCTGGCATACAAGACACTCAAGGCGCATAAAATTAATGAGCAATGAGATTCGTGCCGCTGTTGATCCGCCTGCAGCCATTCAAGCTCACGGTTTGCCCAGACAGCACGGAACTCCTTACCACCGTTCGTCTTCTTGTCGGTGTAGTCAGTGTTGGTGACCTTTGTGTAATATTAGGGCTGTACTGATATAAGCAGCAGTTGCTTGTTGCGCGGACCAAGTGTAGTGTTTGCAATGTATCGTCACGAATAGGTGAAATCAGCCGTGTTTAAATCAGCACGGAAATCCGTGTTTGGTAAGTATTAAAATAGCACAGGCTTCAGCGAATCGCCTAAAAGTGTCGACTTTTTGGCTGGTTGAGAATGCTGCCTTCAGCTCCAGCTTGTATATAACTGACGTAGTAAGCTCGTGCTTGGAGCTCGTTTCTAGAACCGGGACAGGCGCAGTATAAATCGAATTTATTAGTATTGTGTACCATTTTCAGGCATTACCGGGTGTGGCTTTTACCTGTGCACTTCTCTTAATTACATTGGCTCACCTGGTGAATTTGAAATTTTCGGCCTTTACCTACCTGTGCACGTCTCGCAACTACCCTGGCTCACCTGCTGAATTTGAAAATTTCGGCTTTTACCTACCTGTGCACTTCTCTCAACTACCCTGGCTCACCTGCTGAATTTGAAATTTTCGGCTTTTACCTGTGCACTTCTCTCAACCAATACCGACCTGGTGAATTTACAAATTGATTACTCATTGCCTGCCGGCAACACATGCAGCTCAACCACCCTGGCTCACCTGGTGAATTTACAAATTGATTACTCATTGCCTGCCGGCACTGAACACACGCAGCTCTCCGACACGGGCCGGCAGGGCTGTCTGTGTGTGTAAACAGAGCTGCGCCGCTGGCAGTGCCGTGTGCCTGGAGTCGGTGGGACACTCGGCAGGGGATGGTTGGCATTCCTTTCACTTTCATCATCATCCGCTTCATCGTGCCGGATCACCTCTAGGATTAGTGCCTGCTATTCCGGGCCTGGGGAGACGGTCTGTGGTCTGAGAGGGTGGCGGTGGTGGTGGTGGTGGCGGTGGCGGGGTGGAGTTGGGGTGGGTGTGGGTGTGGGGGATGGGGTTGAGTAATGGAAAGTTTGTAGTGTGTAGCCTGTGGAGTGTGGGTGTGTTCAGTCACTGCACTGAGGTGTTAGTGTGCACACTGGAGCTTCACTGCCTTGAGGTGTTAGTGTGAGCACCTGGGGCCTCATTTCCCTGGGGTTCACTGCCCTGAGGTGTTAGTGTGCACACTGGGGCTTCACTGCACTGAGGTGACGTTAGTGTGCACACCTTTGGGGCTTCACTGCCCTGAGGTGACGTTAGTGTGCACACCTGGGGCTTCACTGCACTGAGGTGACGTTAGTGTGCACACCTGGGGCTTTACTGCCTTGAGGTGTTAGTGTGCACACCTGGGGCTTCACTGCCCTGAGGTGTTAGTGTGCACACCTGGGGCTTCACTGCACTGAGGTGTTAGTGTGCACACCTGGGGCTTCACTGCACTGAGGTGTTAGTGTGCACACCTGGGGCTTCACTGTCCTGAGGTGTTAGTGTGCACACCTGGAGCCTCACTGCCCTGAGGTGTTAGTGTGCACACCTGGGGCTTCACTGTCCTGAGGTGACGTTAGTGTGCACACCTGGGGCTTCACTGCACTGAGGTGTTAGTGTGCACACCTAGGGCTTCACTGTCCTGAGGTGTTAGTGTGCACACCTGGGGCTTCACTGTCCTGAGGTAACGTTAATGTGCACACCTGGGGCTTCACTGCACTGAGGCTGTGGGGGGAACTTTGTCAACCTGCCCAAGGACAGTTGCACAGGCTGTGGGGGGAACTTTGTCAACCTGCCCAAGGACAGTTGCACAGGCTGTGGGGCGCTTTGACAGCCTGCCCAAGAATCAACACACAAGGGAGTTAATTACCGATCGAAAGATGTCACACAAGCACAGCAACAAAGACCCGAGTCGCCCGCGGTAACTCTCACCTGGCATGCGTGTAAATACAAGGTACATGAACTCCACCAGAGATACATCCTCTAGGACAGGTGTACAGGCTATGGAGCACTTTGACAATCTGCCCAAGGACAGGTGTACGGGCTATGGAGCACTTTGAAAATCTGCCGAGGGACAGGTGGACGGGCTATGGAGCACTTTGACAATCCGCCCAAGGACAGGTGTACGGGCTATGGAGCACTTTGACAATCCGCCCAAGGACAGGTGTACGGGCTATGGAGCACTTTGACAATCCGCCCAAGGACAGGTGTACGGGCTATGGAGCACTTTGACAATCCGCCCAAGGACAGGTGTACGGGCTATGGAGCACTTTGACAATCCGCCCAAGGACAGGTGTACGGGCTATGGAGCACTTTGACAATCTGCCCAAGGACAGGTGTACGGGCTATGGAGCACTTTGACAATCTGCCCAAGGACAGGTGGGTGTGCAGGCTATGCTGTGCTGGTCAAGGCGGAGGGAACAGAATTAACGGCCAGTGCTCGCAGCGCGAGGTATTGATGGCAGGAAGCCGAGACCAGCTGTGCCAAAGCCGAGATGACGTCATCGAGTCCTGCGTTGATGCGGTTCTGGCACTGCCTCGTGCACACAGCTCATTAAGCGTGTGTACACACGGAGTCCCAGTTTCATAAAAGCCGGCATGTGCCGTGAAGCCTTGCGGTGTGATGGAAGTCACATGGCGTCAGGACCCCAACATTGGCTCTTCCTTCCTCCTTCCTCCACCCTCCACACACACACACAACATCCACTGCATTGCGTTACACTACAGATTCCCCTGTCTCTAGCAACTGGTGTGTGCTCTCCGCCACTGACTCCCATCTCAAGCCACACAGCCATGCGCTAAACATCCGTACACCACACAGCCATGCGCTAAACATCCGTACACCACACGGCCATGCGCTAAACATCCGTACACGACACAACCATGGTACACCACACAGCCATGCGCTAAACATCCGTACACGACACAACCATGGTACACCACACAGCCATGCGCTAAACATCCGTACACCACACAGCCACGCGCTAAACATCCGTACACCACACAGCCATGCGCTAAACATCCGTACACGACACAACCATGGTACACCACACAGCCATGCGCTAAACATCCGTACACGACACAACCATGGTACACCACACAGCCATGCGCTAAACGTCCGTACACCACACAGCCATGCGCTAAACGTCCGTTCACCACACAGCCATGCGCTAAACATCCGTGCACCACACAGCCATGCGCTAAACATCCGTACACGACACAACCATGGTACACCACACAGCCATGCGCTAAACGTCAGTTCATCACACAGCCATGCGCTAAACATCCGTGCACCACACAGCCATGCGCTAAACATCCGTACACGACACAACCATGGTACACCACAAAGCAATGCGCTAAACGTCCGTACACGACACAACCATGGTACACCACACAACCATGCGCTAAACATCCGTTCACCACACAGCCATGCGCTAAACATCCGTGTACCACACGACCACACGCCTCACAACAGTACACCATACCACCGAACACCATACAACCGTACACCACACAACACTACACCATACAACAGTACACCTCACACCGTACCAAGTGTACGCCACACAACAGTGCACCATACAACCGTACACCTCACGACCACACGCCGTACCAACTGTATGCCACACAACCGTGCACTGTACAACCGTACACCATACCGGCACACCACATAACCGTACACAGCAGTACACCATACAACCACACACCACATAACCGTACACAACAGTACACCATACAACCACACACCACATAACCGTACACCACACACAGCACCAACTATACCGTAGACCTTTACAGCCGTACACCACGCAACCAAATACCACGGAACTGAATACCACACAGCCGAATACCACGCAACGGAATACCACGAACTCGTACACCACAAACAGGGCGACACCGAAACGACGAGGCCCTCTCCGCGCTGCCCCAGTTCTTCCTTTTTCCTGCCCATTAGACGTTTCTTGGAGTTTTGTCAAAAATACAACTCCGCGAGGTTGATTCTGGAAAGGGCTGCATGGCTGCATGTGCTGTTAGAACTTCACCCACAGGGCGAAAGTGGGTCATTTTCAGTCTGTGCTGGGGTGGGGTCTGTGTGTGCGTGCGTGCGTGCGTGCGTGTGTGCGTGCGTGCGCGTGCGTGCGTGTGTGTGTGTGATTGGTCAATGTGTGTGTGCGTGTGCGCGCGCGTTGCCGCCTGTCGTGTGTCTGAATGTGTGTGTGTGTGTTGTGTGCGTGCGTGCGTCAGAGTAGCTTTTCGCATGTATGTTTCGATGTGTGTGTGTGTGTGTGTGTGTGTGTGTGTGTGGTGTGTGTGTGTGTGTGTGGTGTGTGTGTGTGTGTGTGTGCGCGCGTCGTGTGTGTGTGTGTGTGTGTGTGGTGTGTGTGTGTGTGTGTGTATATATATATATATATATATATATATATATATATATATTATATATATATATATATATATCACACAGATCCTAGGTTAATATAAAAGATTTGATAGAACCAGGACATGCTCGGACTGTTGATGTACGTTCTCTAGATCCTAGTTATATATGTGTGTGCGCACGCTCACGTACGTTTCCTAAACTTGAGCTACAGTCTACAAAGTTAACCCGTTGTTTTACACACAGGTCGATGTCTTCAGTAACGGCACAACTTGGCAGGGATGGTGGTTCGAGTTCCGTTGCTTTACAGAGGGTGCTGTCTGCTTTCACCCCGATTGGTGCAAAGTCAATTTAGTCCGCCACGTGCCCTACGTGTGTATGTGCGTGTGTATGTGCGAATGTGTGTGCATGCGTGCGTGCCTGTGTGTGTGTGTGCGTGCGTGCGTGTGCGTGTGTGTGTGATAAGCAGCGTCAGGAATAGACAACGTGGCGTGCAGCTATCGGCATCATCTGCAATTCCCTTGCGCTTAAGTTTGGCGCCCCTCACTGTTGGGGGGGTTCCGTGGGTACAGGAATGAGGTTCCCCACTGTTGGGGTTTCGTGGGTACAGGAATGAGGTTCCCCACTGTTGGGGGGTTCCGTGGGTACAGGAATGAGGTTCCCCACTGTTGGGGTTCCGTGGGTACAGGAGTGAGGTTCCCCACTGTTGGGGTTCCGTGGGTACAGGAGTGAGGTTCCCCACTGTTGGGGTTCCGTGGGTACAGGAGTGAGGTTCCCCACTGTTGGGGTTCCGTGGGTACAGGAATGAAGTTCCCCACTGTTGGGGTTCCGTGGGTACAGAAGTGAGGTTCCCCACTGTGGGGGTTCCGTGGGTACAGGAGTGAGGTTCCTCACTGTTGGGGTTCCGTGGGTACAGGAGTGAGGTTCCCCACTGTTGGGGTTTCGTGGGTACAGGAGTGAGGTTCCCCACTGTTGGGGTTCCGTGGGTACAGGAATGAAGTTCCCCACTGTTGGGGTTCCGTGGGTACAGAAGTGAGGTTCGCCTCTCTAACTGTTGGGATTCCGTGGGCACAGTAATGAGGTTCCCTCTGTCATTGTTTGGGTTCTGTGGGTCCAGGAATGAGGTTCCCCTCTGACACTGTTGGGGTTCCGTGGGTACAGGAATGAGGTTCCCTCTGTCACTGTAGGGGTTCCTTGGGTACAGGAATGAGGTTCCCCACTGCTGGGGTTCCGTGGGTAGAGGTGTGAGGTTCCCCTCTGTCACTGTTGGGGTTCCATGGGTACAGGAATGAAGCTCCCCTTCTGTGGCTCACTGCAATACCCCAACAGCTCATCGACAAACCTCAAAAGGTTCAGAATTCTCGTTTTCAAGACCTCTAAACGCACTCATGCTTCACCACTCTTGGCTAGACTGCACTGGCTTTTTATAGCTCAAAAAATTGAATATAACGTTTCTTCCATATGCTATGACGTAATCTCAAAAACACTCCCGCCTTACTTGTCTGATCTGCTTCACCTGTACATCCCATCCCGTTTATTGCGTTCCTCTGCCGACATGCGCACTTTTCGGATTCCAAAAGGAAAGAAAGTTCCAAGGGCCGCGCACTTTTTCCCGTCTGAGACCTGTCACATGGAATAAAGTCCCCTGCTCTGTACGCTATGCTAATAGTGTGTGTTGCTTGTTGCAGACATCAGTCAGATCACCATTGTAGCTAAGAGTGTGTGTTGCTTGTTGCAGACATCAGTCAGATCAGCATGGTAGCTAAGAGAGTGTGTTGCTTGTTGCGGACATCAGTCAGATCACCATGGTAGCTAAGAGAGTGTGTTGCTTGTTGCGGACATCAATCAAACCACCATGGTAGCTAATAGTGTGTGTTGCTTGTTGCGGACAGCAGTCAGATCATCATGGTAGCTAAGAGAGTGTGTTGCTTGTTGCGGACATCAGTCAGATCATCATGGTAGCTAAGAGAGTGTGTTGCTTGTTGCAGACATCGGCTACATCTCCATGGTAGCTAAGAGAGTGTGTTGCTTGTTGCAGACATCAGTCAGATCAGCATGGTAGCTAAGAGAGTGTGTTGCTTGTTGCAGACATCGGCTACATCATCATGGTAGCTAAGAGTGTGTGTTGCTTGTTGCGGACATCAGTCAGATCACCAATGGTAGCTAAGAGAGTGTGTTGCTTGTTGCAGACATCGGCTACATCTCCATGGTAGCTAAGAGTGTATGTTGCTTGTTGCAGACTTCAGTCAGATCACCATGGTAGCTACGAATATGTGTTGCTTGTTGCAGACGTCAGTCAGATCACCATGGTAGCTAAGAGAGTGTGTTGCTTGTTGCAGACATCAGCCAGTGTCCAGGCCTGGTGGAAATCACTGGAGCCACACCCAACTGGAAGAGGGAGATGATCGAGAAGAAGAACAGGGACAAAATCGAGGAATACGTTGTACGTATTAGGCCTGTATGCATGTTCAACAGCATTCATTGTCCTGAGATGACCCTCTGCGGTCGACAGTACGTTGAAGTTTAGTCTGCGCGCGCGCGCGAGTGAGTGTGTGTGTGTGTGTGTGTGTGTGTGTGTGTGTGTGTGTGTGTGTGTGTGTGTGTGTGTGTGTGTTGTGTGTGTGTGTGAGAGAGAGAGAGAGAGAGAGAGAGAGAGAGAGAGAGAGAGAGAGAGAGATTGTTTTGCTTCACATGTTCAAAATGTTGCTATGTGTGTAGAGTTTGTGTGGGAGCCTGACGTGGACATTGTGACATTGTGCAGAAACGAATCCTGAAGGAACGAGAACAGGCAGCAAAATGGCGGAATGTCCCAGAGTGGAAGCGGGCGTTGCTCATGAAGAAAGACCAAGAGGTGAGACGTGTTCACTGCAGTATCATAGCTTTTTTTTCTCCCTTTTTTTTCTTCTTTTATCTGGATTCAGCATGAACGCAAACGTTGCCTCTTTCTCGGAGACTGGATCGTTCAAACTTTGCATACGAACAATCTTCACTTATGATTACATTTCGAACTGGTTTTGAATAATCTTGATCGAATTATAAGGTCACCGAGGCAGCAGGAAGAAAAAAAAATTCTCACTGAATCGAGTTCAGACTGTGTAATGGTGTTACATGTATAGACACAATTACGACAGTTATGTTTAAGTCACTTTAGCTGACGTGGATATAAGCTACGTTGGCGTTTACTCGGTTGGTGTTCAAAACCTTCCGTTGATTTTAACCTCTGTTAAGATTTACTCGTTCATACGCATGTTGGTGACTTTATGCCATTTTCTTGGTCAGAGATGTCAACAACAACAAACGAAATCCATTGATAGTACAATTGACTGACTGATTGATGCAGTTCGAGTGGTACTGGCAGTCCGTTACAATCCAATAAAATTAACTACCACGAGCGGCATAAGTTTAGGTATTGACTGCGCACATCACACGACGTTCATTGTGAATTACACTGTGCTTGTTCCGAAATACATTTAGAATGGAATCTACTTAGGCATTTGTTGGATCGCACACATGGCACGAAGTTCACTGTAAACACAGGCCCCGCTTTGAAAGCCTTCCAGCCAACAACATAATTAGCTCAAAACTGACGTGGCCAAACTGACCTCTCACATAATCGTTGGCTTTATCATCGACGCCAAAATACGTTCCGTTATAGCGAGACACCCGACAGTGTTAGCCGTTGGACGTCCGGTCGTCTTTAAGCAAGGGAAACAATCAATAATCACAATGAACAGTCAGACCAGCAGCATGTTTGTATATCAATGGTACATTCCAGCAGTCAATTCCACCTCTGGTTGCCATAATCCTTGACCCACACACCTTCTGATCTATTGGTCAAGGAATTGTGACGTTCTCTGGTTTAGTGGTCAAGAAATTGTGACATTCTCTGATCTAGGAGTCAAGGAATTGTGACGTTCTCTGGTTTAGTGGTCAAGAAATTGACGTTCTCTGATCTAGGAGTCAAGGAATTGTGACGTTCTTTGATTTGGGAGTCAAGGAATTGTGACGTGGGCCATGAAACGAGGACGAAGGAGTTGTGACGTTCTCTGATCCAGGGGTCAGGGAAGTGTGACGTTCTCTGATCTAGGGGTCAGGAAATTATGACGTTCTCTGATCCAGGGGTCAGGGAAGTGTGACGTGGGCCGTAAGTCACTGAACTGAGAACGAAGGAGTTGTGGCGTTCTCTGACCTAGGAGTCAAGGAATTGTGACGACGTTGTTTCACAAAAAGGCCGTAAGTCACTGAATGGAGGACTTGAAGCCTTTCTGCCACACTCGTCTGGACTGTAATCCCCGACTGTAATCAAACCGGCCACTGAGCCGACTCTAGTCATGCATTTCTGGTGTCTTCTGTAACACGCGAGACACTGACCTATGACGTAACATAATGCACAATTAACCAAGTTCTTGTCAATTTATGTCTTATATTTATGTATTCAAGAGATGTCAAGCTTTCATTTCCAAATAATAACATTAAAAACTTCACACTGAAATTTTACCCTCTATGTCGAAGTTTTGACCAGTTTTCAGGAGAATGACCCATAAATATGTGTTAAGATTCAAATCCCGTGTATCTGTGCGACAGGATTCTAATCCTGTGTTATCTGTGTGTGACAGAACTGTTATCTGTGTGTGAAGGAATCTAACCCGGTGTATCTGTGTGTGAAGGAATCTAACCCCGTGTATCTGTGTGTGAAGGACTCTAACCCCGTGTATCTGTGTGTGAAGGACTCTAACCCCGTGTATCTGTGTGTGAAGGACTCTAACCCTCTATATCTTTGTGTGACAGAACTCTAATCCCGTGTATCTCTGTGTGAAGGACTTTAACCCTCTGTATCCTTGTGTGACAGAACTCAAACCCCGTGTATCTCTGTGTGAAGGACTCTAACCCTCTGTATCTTTTGTGACAGAACTCTAACCCCGTGTATCTCTGTGTGAAGGACTCTAACCGTGTCTCTGTGTGAAGGACTCTAACCCCGTGTATCTGTGTGAAAGGATTCTAACCCTATGTATCTGTGTGAGAAGGACTCCAACCACGTGTATCTGTGTGTGAAGGACTCTAACCCTTTATCTGTGTGTGACAGGACTCTAACCCTGTGTATATGTATGTTAAGACCCAAATACTGTGTATCTGTGTGAGACAGAACTCTAACCCTGTGTATATGTGTTAAGACCCGAATCCTGTGTATCTGTGTGACCGGACTCTAACCTGTGTATCTGTGTGGCAGAACTCTAACCCTGTGTATATGCGTGTGAAGGACTCTAACCCTGTGTATATTTGTGTTAAGACTCAAATCCTGTTTATCTGTGAGACAGAACTGTAACCCTGTGCATCTGTGTATAACAGAACTGTAGCCTTGTGTATCTGTGTGAGAGAACTGTAACCCTGTGTATGTGTGTAACAGAACTCTAAACCTGTGTATCTGTGTGTGACAGAACTGTAACCCTGTGTATCCGTGTGTAACAGAACTCTAAACCTGTGTATCTGTGTGTGACAGAACTCTAACCCTGTGTATGTGTGTGAGACAGAACTGTAACCCTGTGTACCTGTGTGTAACAGAACTCTAACCCTGTGTACCTGTGTGTGACAGAACTCTAACCCCGTGCATATTCGTGACAGGACTCTTAAGCCTGTGTATACACGTGCATTAAGACTCCGTGTCTCTGTGTGCGACAGGACCAGGAAGCAGCCCTGGCGGCCATGAACTCGTCGAACAAGAAGGCAGCGCCCCCTCCGCCCCCCAAGGGGGAACAACCCACCCCGCTGCCCAAGCCCAAGGGCGACATCGTGCCGGCGGCGCTCAGCATCGACCCGGCGGAGCTGGAGAGCATGCCGCCCTGGAAGCGGGAGCTGCTGTTCAAGAGGGAGAAGGTGCCCATCACGTTCTCCAACGAGTTCAACCCTGACGAGGAGGACGGGGAAGGCGGCCAGACGGAGCAGCCCCAGCAGAGCTGATGCGTTCGTCGTGGCGTCGTCAACAACCTCCTCCCTCCTTCCCCTTGTCCCCTCTCCCCCCCCCCCCCCCCCCCCCCCCCCCCCCCCCCTCAAGGCCACGACTGTCCGTGTCAGACATTTCACTTTAACGTTTACTTCTTTGTGTGCGGTAAAGATCGAACTTTGCCAGAATCCTGCGACGGGGCTTTGGAGCGGGACGGGAGCTTTGAAACGGATCAGAGCTTTCTGCCAGACTCCTGGGACAGAGCTTTGAAACGGGTCAAAGCTTTTTTGCCAGAATCCTGGTACGGGGCTTTGGAACGGGCCAGAGCTTTTGCCAGAATTCTGGGACGCGGCTTTGCAACGGGTCAGAGCTTTTTGCCAAAATCCTGGGGCGGGGCTTTGGAACGGGTCAGAGCTTTTTGCCAGAATCCAGGGAATGGGTCAGAAGCACATTTTGTTTTATACACACGTATGTGTATCTGGAGATTCAGCTTGGAATAAGACTGGAGAGAACAACAGTTTGTCGTTGTTGGTATCATTTACTGAGCGTAGCAGTCAGGTGTATAACAAGTGCGTGCTGCTCGGAGTTTTTTTCGATTGTCCATGTCTACAGTGCAGGGCACCATGCTGTGCGTTTTGTAACTGCATGGGATTGCTGTCTTCCTTGCGGCATACGGTATGGTGTGAATGCCGCCTCGTACAGTGTGAAACAGCAGTATGTTTTGTTTTTGTTTTTTAAAATCACATACACTGGTTGGACTGGATGTGGCTCTTATGCCGGCCGCCGCACAGTGACCCGAATTTCTTGCAAGGAATAAACAGAATGATGGAGAAATTCAGCGTAACAACTTACTCTCCCCGCAGATAGTAAATTGACGGACAAATAAATCCAGAACATAAAGACAAGACCAACAACAACACTAGCAGAAACCACACCCGATCACACACACCACCACCACCACCACCACCACCACCACAACAACAAAAATACGACAACAGCAACGAAAAACGAAAAGTAGTACAAACAGTTCATGGGTAGTAGACCCACATTTACATAAGTTGCTGATTTGCAAAATGAACTCGAGGAAAAGCTACTTGAATAGGTTTTAGACTGAAAGGCGACGTAAAACGCCAGAAACGCAACCTAACTGCGTTGCTGTCACCAGAAGGATGCTGCGCTGGCATCTGCTAGCAATGTCGCCCGTCAGTTGTTTGTTTTTTCCTATTTCACACGTGTCGGGAAAAACCACAAAATGTGAGTCCTTGAAATGCCTCCATCTTGGTGCTATTAATAACCACTCGATCACCGCGTCATTTCAACGTCACTTTTGGCAAGTTGTGATGGACTTCCGTGAAACTTTAAGTCTTCTTGAATTCATTTCTTCGCGTATGTTTATCGTCATGTTGCGTGTCTTTCTTCGCCTTCTGCCGTGATTGGTCAGTTACGGACATTAAGTCTAGCAGGTAGTCTGAGGACAATTAGTATTACGACTGTTGTGTCTGGAAAATGAGTAACAGGATATGACGTTATAGGTCAGCCATTTTAACGTGACAGTTTCTTCTTTGAAAATTCCGATTAACGTGTAGCTATCTTACAGAACAGATATGAAAAGTTTCACGAAAAAATTGTCGGATGTCACCAACACCAAATGTCAACTCTCACACAGTCTTTGCTGCAAAACATAGTGCTGCAAACACGGTATTAAAAACAACAACAAGATACAGCTATGCCAGTATTCAATGCGGTGGGTGTGTATACCTACTTCGTGTGCGTTGTTTATCCATTCTGCATTGGTTGTAACGTAAGTCCAAATGGATACTGATAATCACACATCCTTTGAGTCAGCAAGGACACTGGTCATAAAGTTGAGTTTTTGTCTATTTTTAATGCTGATATTTATATCTAAAAGTATTACCTTTCATGGCACAGTCATCTGTCACGTTTTTACTGTACATGAGCGTAAATAACACTTCATGCAACTGTGAATGACTTAATTGTGATGTATTTTGGGTCGAGTGTTTTCTTTGTTTTCTTTCTTCGTGCACTTTATTTTGTATAGGAAATCTGCTCTTTGCTTGCTTTGTGTCATTGTAGTTTCACAGCACCGATTACGAGGGCAACCTTATGGCAATAATCACTTCATGGACTAGCGGTCATGCCTGGAGATTAATTTGTATTGCACGTGCTTCGTTTCCTGCCAAAATGGTAAAGTAAAATACAGTAATGACTTCTGATCGTCCCAGTCCACGTTGCAGTAACAAGTACTGGGGTTTTGTTTGTCCTTGTAGATTACCGCAGTGCACAGCTATGTACAGCTGAAAACATTCACAATACTAAACGAGTCTTCAATATAAAAAAAGAAAGAAACAAAGTCTGACTGAAAGCGGTTTATTAAAACAATTCACTGACGACTTTGCATGCATGCGAGTTATGAATTGCCTTTATGGGGTGGGGTTAGGGGGGGCTTTTTTGGGTTCTCTCTCCAGTTATTCGGTTTTTATTCACGTTTTCCCCCGTCATTCGGTTACTGACACGTGTTAATGATTTAATTATTAATCTACAATAATTGCGACAATTGTTTATATTTGTTACTTATTTAATTCTGAGTTGATTGGTGTTTTTTCGTTAATTGCGTAATGGTCGTTTCTGTCGATGGAGACGAAGCGATGAGCCAACGATATCTGCTTCCTGAAACCATTACTTCCGCGGCTTGAATAGTGTAAAGCATTAGCATGCGTTTGTTTTTGATTTCACGTATTGTTTCTCTTGTTGTTGCTTACTTCCAAATGCGTATTTTATAAACATACATGTTGATGTCTGATCTGTGCTCATTCCTCAAGACTTGATCATCGCTCGATGGAGGTGAACTGGCATTGTGTGCTGTCCTTCCTGTCCCCCCCCCCTTTCTCTTTCGACTTTTTCACCGTTTTCTCCTCTTTCTATCGCTTTCTTTCTGTTAGTTTCGCTCTCTTTCTTTTTTCCTTTTTTTCCCCTCCCTCTGTTTTCACTTTTTTCACTCTCTCTCTGTTTCTCTCTCTCTCTCTGTTCATGTGTATGTATATTTTACCTACCAGATTAGAACAATTTTAGAAAGGCGACCAAAATAAGTGGGATTTTACGTGTCTGTACATTGTGGACATACTTGTATACATATTCGGGTATATACTGCGATCTGTTTCCACACGTTACGCGTGCTCACATACAGACACACGCACCCAGCCACCCAGCCACGTTTACACACTCGCACGCATTCCACATTTACATCCCCCCCCTCCACCCTTACACACACACACAAACACCCCCCCCCCAAAACACCCCAACACACCAACACACACACACACACACACACACACACACACACACACACACACACATAATACGTGTATATTAAACACACGTCTTCGTGCCCACGTACGTGCATTTGTATTATATGTTGTTCCCGGCATTTTGACCTTGACCTTTATCTGAGATAGTTTTTTGTTTTTGTTTCGTTTCGTATTGTCCATGTGCGAAATAGTTTTCGTCGCTGTTGATGAAACTGTGAAACGTGTCAAAAGCGTCAAGCTCTCACGAAACTCACAGTATTTCATTTCAGACGCTCTCGTCTGTCAGTCTCTTGCGTTTTGTTCCCCAACTTCAGCTTCACCTGAATCATTTGATAAATCTGTCTCCGTCTGTCTCTGTTCGTCTGTCTGTCTGTCTGTCTGTCTGTCTGTCTGTCTGTCTGTCTGTCTGTCTGTCTGTCTGTCTGTCTGTCTGTCTGTCTGTCTGTCTGTCTCTCTCTCTCTCTCTCTCTCTCTCTCTCTCTCTCTCTCTCTCTCTCGTGTGTGTGTGTGTGTGTGTGTGTGTGTGTGTGTGTGTGTGTGTGTGTGTGTGTGTGTGTGTGTGTGTGTGTGTGTGTGTGATTTGAAACATTGTTTTCTTGTTTGTTTTTCGCTCTGCGGATGATGAGACGTTAAACCTCAACAACTCTGTCTGTCTGTCTGTCTGTCTGTCTCTCTCTCTCTCTCTCTCACCCCCTCCCTCCGTCCCTCCTTTACGTTCTTCAGTACGCTGTGCGTTTCTGTGTTTGTATATATATATATATATTATAGTCAACGGAGGGTTTGAGTACTGATGCTACATCAATTTTGACAAGGTGTACTTTTAATAAATAAATCCGTTTAATTCTCGAGTACTTTTCCCGTAGGAGCAAAAATATACCTCAGCCATCCTTGCCTTGAACTCCCCTGCGTTCCGCATGGCACTTTGATAGCAAAGACATGCCCTTTGAAGGAGGTTTTTTTCACTGTTTATCGTGCGCTCACTCATACAGACTTCTGTGTGTCCAAATGGCAAGATGGACGGTTGAATCTGCTCGGTTTCTGTGCGAGCTGCAAAGTAAGCCGCTGCATGCTTTGTACTTGATGGCAATTGATCGATGCATTGGATTTTTTTTGTTTCTGCGGACGAGTCCGCCTCCTCTTTACTCGACGTGAAAATATTAATGTCTGTCGAAACTGTTTTCATGCCAGTGTGTTTTGGTGTTGAACGTGCGGAAGTGTGTTGTCACATTGGCCAGAATGGTTGTATCATTAATTTCCTACACCCCCCCCCCCCAGCCTCATCTCTCCTCTCCACCCTACCCATCTCCTGCCCCGCCCCCCCCCCCCCCGCCCGCTCCATCTTGTCTTCATCTTCTCTTGCTCATCTCCTGCTCCCCCACCATCTCACTCTCTCTCTCTCCCCCCCCCTGTCTCTGTCTCTCTGTCTGTCTGTCTGTCTGTCTGTCTCTCTCTTATCTCCTGCACCCCCACCCCCCAACCTCCATCTCATGTCTCTCTCTCCTCTCCTGTCTCTCTGTCTCTGTCTCTCTCTCATCTCTTGCACCCCCTCCCCCACCCATGTCTCTCTCTATCTCCCTCTCTCTCTCTCTCTCTCCTGCCCCCCTCCCCCTACTCTCTCTCTCTCATCTCCTGCACCCCCTCCCCCTACTCTCTCATCTCCTCACCCCCCTCCCTACTCTCTCTCCCCTCTCTCATCTCCTGCACCCCCTCCTCCTACTCTGTCTCTCTCTCTCTCTCATCTCCTGCACCCCCTCCCCTACTCTCTCTCTCTCATCTCCTTTACCCCCCTCCCCTACTCTCTCTCCTCATCATTCTGCACCCCCCTCCTCCTATCTCTCTCTCTCTCATCTCCTGCACCCCTCCCCCTACTCTCTCTCTCATCTCCTGCACCCCCCTCCCCCTATCTCTCTCTCTCTCTCTCATCTCCTGCACCCCCTCCTCCTACTCTCTCTCTCTCATCTCCTGCACCCCCTCCTACTCTCTCTCTTTTCATCTCCTGCACCCCTCCCCCCTACTCTCTCTCTCTCTCTCTCTCTCATCTCCTGCCCTGCCCTCCCCTACTCTCTCTCTCTCTCTCATCTCCTGCACCCCCCTCCCCTACTCTCTCTCTCTCTCTCTCACTCCTGCACCCCCTCCCCTACTCTCTCTCTCTCATCTCCTGCACCCCTCCCCTACTCTCTCTCTCTCATCTCCTGCACCCCCTCCCCCTACTCTCTCATCTCCTGCACCCCCTCCTCCTATTTCTCTCTCTCTCTCATCTCCTGCCCCCCCCTCCCCCTACTTCTCTCTCCATCTCCTGCACCCCCTCCTCCTACCTCTCTCTCTCTCCTGCACCCCCTCCCCCTACTCCATCTCAGTCTACGTCTGTCTCTCTTGCTCATATCCTGACCCCCCTTGCCCCCCTTCCCATCTCAATCTCTGTTCGCCTGTGCGTCTCTCTCTTGCTGGTCTCCATCCGTGCCTCCCCACTCCACCACCTGTAGTAAAATGTGTATTTCTGTAACTAGTTTATGTGCTAGAGAGCATGTTGAGCATTTCGTTTCCTAATGTACTTACGCCGCTTATTTTATATACATGCATTTTGTTTTATATATATATAGAAACAATAGGTGCCCGTTTTGTGTGCGAGACTACAATGGATATTTCATTGTACTGTTGTGTCTGCGTGTCAATACAATATTAACCGTTGTTAATAAGAAAGTAGACCTATAGACTTCTGCTTCTCCATCCCCGCTTTCTGCCGTCAGCAGTATTTTAAGAGAAATAGACCAGATGCTTAACAGCAGCATCACCTTTTACTGTAACACATAGTCTGAAACCTGTGTAATCATTTGATTTCATTTGGAAATACGGAACACTCTCTGAACTCGCTGTGCTGAACGATTGAGATCGGCGCACTGATATTCAAAGATGTCAAGACAAGGAAAATGTGTTCACTAGGTTTCTCTAACAGATTGTCCTTTAAAATGTTGTGTATCCTTAGGACGTCTAATTAAGCCAGTGCTGCTTGTGCAATATCCTTGTTCAGTGTGGAATTGGTGTTTAATGGGTTCCAGTGGGGACGTTTTGCTTGACTCGGTAGTAAATCTGGCAAACTAAGAACGCCATACTCGAACTGGTTCATGTATTATACAATGCCTAGGTCTGAACTACTGTAATATGTCAGATGATGTCCAATCCAAAAATACCGATGGTGAAATACTATATGCAATAAATATTCATTTCATATTGCACGTGAATTTGTGGTGGCTTTAGCGAAGCACTTTTTGTTTGTTGTTGTTGTTGTTGTCGCTGTGTGTGTGTGTGTGTGTGTGTGCACGCGCGCGCGCGCGCCTGTGTTCGGATGTAAGTGACAGTGTCTGTGTGCGAGTATATACATACATGAACGATTTTGTGTACGTGCTTGTATTTGTGTGTGCATGCGTGCAGGATGTGTTCACGTGTGTGTTTGTGTAGTGTGTGTGGGTTTGGGTTTGTGCAGTGTGTGTGTGCACGCGCGCTCGTTGTGTGTTCATGTATGTGTGAGTACGCGTGTGTGGTGTGTGAGGCAGAGAGAGAGTGCGATGTGTGTGCATTGTGTGTGTGTGTGTGTGTGTGTGTGTGTGTGTGTGCGTGCGTGTGCGTGCGTGCGTGCGTGCGTGCGTGCGTGCGTGCGTGCGTGTGTGCGTGCGTGCGTTTTCCGGGTAGAATGGCCCTTAATACTGTGGCAACAACCAGCAGCTTTTGTCCTGTGACTTTGGCATCATCCAAGCACACGAGGGATGTTCACGTTATTCAGGGATTACAACTATTACGGTCTTGAACGACTACACAAATACTGCAGTTACTTCCCTTACACAAATGGACTCGGTAATACAGCCAGTTACTCTGGTCCTTTACCGTGTAGGGAACGACTCAATCTCGGCAGGGCCGGTGGAACAAGCTATTGGCAGCAGGGATTTTCGGTTTAGTCACGGCCACCAAGCCGTCACACACAGACACACAAACGACACGCACGCAACACGCACGCAACACACACACACACACACACACACACACACAACCACACACACACACACACACACACACACACATTTCAACCTACCCCACGTTGTCGTCGCACCCTGATGTCACAGTTTCAACTGTCACACCCTGATGGCAATGTTAACCGTTACACCCTGATGACAAAGTCAAACCTTCACACCTTGATGTCAAAATAAACCTTCACACCCTGATGTCAATGTGTACCGTCGCACCCAGATGTCAAGTCAAACCGTCACATCCTGATGTCAATGTAAACCGTGACACCCTGATGTCAAATTCAAACCGGCACGCCTTAATGTCAATATGAACCTTCACACTCTGATGTGATTGTGAACCGCCCCACCCTGATGTCAGTGTGAACCGTCCCACCCTGATGTCAGTGTAAACTGTCACATCCTGATGTCAAAGTTAAACCTTTACACCCTGATGTCAATGTGAACCGTCCCACCCTGATGTCAGTGTGAACCGTCACACCCTGTCAGTGTGAACCGTCACACCCTGATGTCAAAGTTAAACTTTTACACCCTGATGTCAATGTGAACCGTCCCACCCTGAAGTCAATGTGAACCGTCCCACCCTGATGTCAATGTGAACCGTCCCACCCTGATGTCAGTGTGAACCGTCACACTCTGATGTCTCTGGACCGTCACCCTCCTGTCAATGTGAACCGTCACACCCTGATATCAGTGTGAACCATCACACCCTGATGTCAGTGTGAACCGTCACACCCTGATGTCAGTGTGAACCGTCACACCCTGATGTCAAAGTTAAACCTTTACACCCTGATGTTAGTGTGAACCATCACACCCTGATGTCAAAGTCAAACCTTCACACCCTGATGTCAGTGTGAACCGTCCCACCCTGATGTCAGTGTGAACCGTCACACCCTGATGTCTCTGGACCGTCACCCTCCTGTCAATGTGAACCGTCACACCCTGATGTCAGTGTGAACCATCACACCCTGATGTCTATGGACCGTCACACTCCTGTCAATGTGAACCGTCACATCCTGATGTCAGTGTGAACCGTCACACCCTGATGTCAGTGTGAACCGTCACATCCTGATGTCAAAGTTAAACCTTTACACCCTGATGTTAGTGTGAACCGCCACACCCTGATGTCAAAGTCAAACCTTCACACCCTGATGTCAGTGTGAACCGTCCCACCCTGATGTCAGTGTGAACCGTCCCACCCTGATGTCAGTGTGAACCGTCACACCCTGATGTCTATGGACCGTCACACTCCTGTCAATGTGAACCGTCACACCCTGATGTCAGTGTGAACCGTCACACCCTGATGTCTATGGACCGCCACACTCCTGTCAATGTGAACCGTCCCACCCTGATGTCAGTGTGAACCGTCCTATCACGATGCCAATGCCAAACTCATGGGCCTGTGGCAAGGCGCCACGTACGCACTCCCTCCACTCCTCCCTCGGCCTCCGGAGAGTCACAGATGCAGTTGAAAAGGGAGGCAGCTGGCCTTCCACTGCCTCGGCGACACACAACGCTGATCTATCGTGCGCACGCTATCACCACAAGCGCCTTAGCAACAACAACAACACGGCAGCGGCAGCGGCAGCAACAGCAGCAGCAGCAGAAGCAGGAGCAGCCGGCAGCATCCGCCACGCTAACGGTAACGTATACGCAGCATCCAGCCACGGCAGGGGGTGGCGGTGCGTGCGTCGGTGCTTACTGTCACTTGTCGCTGCGCTGTCGCTGGTGTTCGAGGCATGACTGAAGCGGAGGGGGCAGCCGCGGTGAGGTCGAGGCTGCAGCCAAGTGGGACAGTACGGTTGTGGTGGGGACAGCCGTCACGACAGCCGCCTTTGGCCAGCAAGACCGCGACGGCGAAAGTGGGCGTGAAAACTTAGTCGGCAGGGCCGACTGTCAAGGGCCGTCCTTCGTAACTTTCGCTGGCGTCTCAACCAACACAGAGAATTCGCAGCGCTTCGACGATACGTCACGCATTGACAAAGGGACACAAACCACACAGACCTGAGACGGAATCGTAGCCGAAGTTAACCGTCACCTGATTTCTTTTTGTTGTTGTTGTTGCTGAAGTCGTATCAGTTCAATCACAACTCGATTCAGGGATGCAGGACGTTTTTCGCAGTTAAAATAAACCAGGGGACCCGAGAAGGGAACTTGTATTTGTTCCAGAGCGACGAGAAATGTAGTCCAGTTTCAGATCTTCTGAGCACTGGTGTGTGCCTGTTTTGGGGACAGCCGGTTTATTTTTAAGCCTGTACTAACCGTGACAAGCTGCTGCCCTTGTACTTTCTTATGACATCACCATCGGCTGTGACCACAGTCGTGGCATCTATACTTAGCGTGATATATAACACACAGCTCAGCGTGATATATAACATACATGATTTAAATTCAATTTTTGTGACATCTGCCGTGGGGTATTTTATTTATCATCCAACATGACGAGTTTCGTGACATCTATTGTGGAATATATTCCATCTCATAGGCGGTGACATTTCCTTTGTCAGAACAGTCGCGGACTGGATTTTGTGCAGTCGATGTTTAGCGACTGCAGAGCTGTTGTCTTCTCTCTGCGTGTACAACATCCCTTACAATATTTTCGTTTCAAGCTAGCCGTGAAACCCCCACCCCAAAAAGCATACAAAACAAAGAACGACAAAAAAGACGAGTGAAAAAAACAAACAAAAAACTAACCAATTTTGTGATTACCACTAGTACGTCTTTTTGTATTCCGCGAGGAAGTCTTTAGTTTTTACCATCTGATGACGAGTGTTTTTTGGTGACACGACCTCCGCGATGTGAATGTTCCCGTCGCGTCAGCACCGTGTCCTTGGGAGGACATTCGCCATCACAGCCAGCGTGAGATGCTGAAGACCGCCCTGGAATACCTGTCCTTCAGAACGTGATCCCAACTACCTCTCATTAACACTGGTGGGTATCTGTCCGTTCGATTGTCCCCCTGTTTGTCTTCCTGTTTGTTTTCCTGTCTGTCTGTCTGTCTACGTCTGCCTACCTGTCTGCCTGTTTGTTTACAGTCGTGCTTCCTATGCACTGTGACTTTTAAACTAAGATTGTTTCACTGAGCTTACACACACACACACACACAGACACGCACGCACGCACGCACGCACGCACGCACGCACGCACACACACACACACACACACACACAGACACGCACACACACGCACACACACACACATACACACACACGCACACGCACGCACACGCACACACACCACACACACACACGCATGCACGCACATACACGCATATGCACACGCACGCACGCACGCACGCACGCACACACGTACATACACACACACACACACACACACACACACACACACACACGTACGCACGCACGCACGCACGCTCGCGCGCTCACAGAGAGAGAGAGAGAGAGAGAGAGAGAGAGAGAGAGAGAGAGAGAGAGAGAGAGAGAGAGAGAGAGAGAGAGAGAGAGAGAGAGAGAGAGAGAGAGAGAGAGAGAGAGAGAGTGGCGTGACAAAATAGGCGATCGTTCTAAATATCATATTGCATTACTGATCGATCTGGGCTGAAGCGAAGGCATACGATTATGTTGTTGTTGTTTTTTCCTTGAGAGGTCGACCGCGGGCTGTGATAGAGAATCACTGCACGTATCGCCGGTAAGCCACTGGGCCACATGGCCACAGCCGCGCGGGCAGTGATTTCCCCTCATCACCAATACGGCCCCCTCATCAAAAACACGCTCCCCCCTCATTACAAACACGGCTCCTTCATCAACAACACGGCCCACTCATCAACAAGACGCATCCATCCTTATCACCAACACGGCCCCTTATCACTAACACGGTCCCCTCATCACCAACACTGCCCCCTCATCACCAACACGGTCTCCTCATCACCAACGCGCCCCCTCATTACCAACAAGGCCCCCTCATCACCAACAAGGCCCCTTCATCACCAACACTGCCCCCTTATCACCAACACGCCCCCTCATCAATCTCATCATCAACAAAGCCCCCTCATCACCAACATTGCCCCCTCATCACCAACACGGCCCCTTATCACCAACACGGCCCCTTATCACCAACACGCCCCCTCATCACCAACGCGCCACCTCATTACCAACAAAGCCCCCTCATCACCAAGAAGGCCCCTTCATCACCAACAAGGCCCCCTTATCACCAACACGCCCCCTCATCACCCTCATCACCAAGAAGGCCCCCTCATCACCAAGAAGGCCATCTCATCACCAACATGCCCCCTCATCACCATTATCACCAACACGCGCCCTCATCACCAACAAGGCCCCCTCATCACCAACACGCCCCCTCATCACCCTTACCACCAACAAGGGCATTTCGTCACCAACACGCCCCCTCATCACTAACACGCCCCCTCATCACCAACAAGGCCCCCTCATCACCAACACGGTCACCTCTCTTTAACCTCCCCCCCCCCCCCCCATTGACAAATGCCCCCTCATCAACAACAAGGCCCTCTCATTACCAACACGCCCCCTCATTAACAACACGGCCCTCTCATCACCAAAAAGGCCCCCTCATCACCAGCATGGCCCCTCATCGCCAACATGGCCCCAAATCACCCAAAAGGCCCCCTCATCACCAACATGGCGGTCGTTTCACTGCTAATTCCAAACAGGAAATGAAGAGGACATCTCTCCCTTTAAGGTCCGGGCGTTTAAAGACGGCTTTTGTTCAAGAGGCGGAACAATTTCAAACAAAGCGATTTAATTAGCACTCGAAAGACATCACATGAATCGCCTACGAGTAAATCGCACCTGCCATGCGAGCAATTAATTAATATAAGGTAACAAACTCCACCGAAGATGTGTCTTCCTAAAAATAAAAATCCCAACAACAACAAAACGAAAACAGTGACAAAGAATAAGCAAACAAACCACCTGAAACCAACAATTACGGATCTTCCTTTAAAACGTTGCTTTGAATGGCTGTAGAATTCAGAACACGGATTTTTGTTCTCAATGCACACAATGACCTGGTCTGCCGCGCATAGCACTTGCTCGCATCGGAGGTGAAACACAAAAGAGGCCGGAGTGTATACATATGTATTCGATCGATTCGGCTTTATTCATCACTGAGGTCGTTCTGCGAGCCTGTGTCTACCTTAGCGCTGTTCATCGTTACGT